>VXAA01006711.1:508417-614975 GCA_013399115.1 Anseranas semipalmata | reverse complement strand
CCCCGTCCCCTCTTCCCCCCCCTCTCTGGGCAGGACACTGCCCAGGTCTTGCTAGCGAAGTACCAGCACACCGCGCGCCTTCGCGTTTCCTTTGCAGAGCCTGGCCCCGCCGCTTGCACAGGCGTCCTCAGCCGCTTCTTGCCCATCTCACTCCCTGTGCGTGCTCTCCCCGACCTCTCACTTGCCTACAGCCGTGCACTAGCGTTTTCCATCCTTAAAGCAAGAACAACAAACCACCGTCGCTTTCATTTACCTCCCGCCCAGCATCGTCTCCTCCCGCTTTTGCCTCCACGCTAACTCCCAACCACCACCTGACCGCCGCCCGAGCTCCTCTGCTCTGCGCCCACCTTCAGCCTCCTCCTGCCTGGCTCCTGCCCCTTCGCACGCAGCCACTTTGCTGAGGTTTCTAATTCCCACTTCCTGGCCTAATCTCTGGAATATTGCTTCATTTCCATCCTCTCAAAATGATCAGCCGGGCTCTTCTGGATATTGTGTTCTCCTTTGGTTTCCAAGGCTGCCTCCCCCAGAGCCTCCTTCCGGCTCCTTCAGCGCAGCCTTCTCCTACGCCCCATTCCCAGCGGGAGCTCTACTGGGTCACCGAATCCGTCCTTCCCTCTGTACTGTTGGGAGGGGGACTCAGCCCACAAAACCCAAACATGTGACAGACACATTCAGAAACAGTCTCTCTGTGATCTACCCCTGTACTTCTGAGTTTATCTTACCCAAATTCTTCTTCTGTCCCTTTGGCACCTCCAGGATGGCAAGCCATTAGTTCAGAACGTACAGACAAGCAGGCTCCCAGCCTCCAACCAAGCAGGCCAGTATCGTCACCTTATTTGTCCTTCAGGTCTGGCCTGGACACCTTCCTTGGCTGGCCTTTGCCCCTTTCTTTTATCCAGACCTGGCCTAGAACACCAACCCTCCTACCCAGCCTGGCGGCCAATGCTCCCACGCGGATTCTCATCACCTCGCTTCTCAGTGTCAGCTGCAGCGCTTCAGTCCCTTTACAGACGCAACCCTGCCCATCTGAACTCCCTCCCAACGTGCTGCAAGTTGCTCTCCTCACCTCTCATTTGGAACCGGCCTCTGCAGTGGTCTCGCTTCTCACATAAGGCACAAACTGACAAGTTGCAATTTCAGCTCTCCCTGCACCTGCCCGTATCCAGCATCAGCTCCAACCTTTGGCTCGCCCACGATATGAGACAAGAAACCTCACGCCTTCTCTCATTCCCAAGTCCCGCAAAATTGGGAAAAGTTCCCTATCCGGAAAGCCCCTTTAAAATGTTCTACCATCATGAAGCCTACAAGAACTTTGACAACAGTTACGAGTTTGACAAAAGCTGGTACTTCTGTGTCTGTTGCGGTTCATAGCCAGTTCTTGGGATGTGACAGAAACAGAACAGCTCAGAGACAGCCCTGTCCCCCTCTCTCCCTTTTCTTGCTTCTCTCTTGCACTGGCTCTGATGGTCCACTGATCCCTGCCGGTCTCGGCAAAACCTAATTCGGCAAGAAGAGAGGAGCTCCGCACTGGCTCTGTGAGCTGAACTGGCTTTCGAGGAGCAGGGGGAGCAGGAGGGGAAGAGGGGAGCTGGACCTTCCCTTTAGGTGGCAGCAAACTGTTAGATCACCTCAGTCATCTCGTGTAGCTGCACCCTTAAATTATAAAACGTCTCAAACGGGCCACTGTTGCGTTCCTTACTTGTACGACACCTTGCACAGTAACAGCCCATGATCAAGGTTCCTAGGCGTAAATCCTAGAAGATGCGTGCTTCTATGGAATGCAAATGCCAGTAGTAAAAAGGTACAGTGAGCCTTCATTCATTTAACACCACTAATAATTCCAACCGCACACCCTTCTTATCCATTACTGTAACTAAGGACAAGTCAATCACTTCAAATACTTTAAGAAGTTATATACACAAAGAAAAAAAATAAATAAATGAAAACAATTCTCCCAAGCCTTCCTGAATGCTGGCAGACAGTGGTACTGAAACAGGCGGGAATATCTGCAGGATTAAGAGGCTGCTCCTGGTCAGGAGGTTCACTAAGCCTGGCCCAAGTAACATGAGAAGTTCCACTCTGATTACGAATTATGTGGACTATATCTCAAAATATTTTGCACAGCAGAATTTCCATTAGCCCAGCAAGAGTTTTGCTCTTGGAAAAAGCTGAATAATTTGGCTATGAACAATTAGCAAGTGCCAAAGTATATGCACTCCATCACATTTCAGGCTCAGAAGGATAAAACTCAACAGATTTTAGATCCAGCATGAATATTGCTTTTACTTCAGCCATCAGTAACAGGAATTCAGAGAACCCAATGATGCATGCATAATATATAAAAATATAAAATTATTCGACCCCTAGGATGTTAAGAAACATCAGAAAAAATCATCTTTTACTCAACTATTAATAACTCTCACATAAGTAGGCAGGAAAAAAGATCATAATAGATGGCAGTGAGCAAGAACATTCAGTGATTTAAAGATTCTGTCTGTCTTAACCCACATAGCTCAAAGATGGGAGGGCCATTGATTATCATGGAAATAACTGGGTAGGAATGAATGCCTGAAGAAGCAGGAACCAGAATAGCAGGGGTATTGTGGGCTCCAACCAGTTATCCCAGTTACCGACAGTCGTTTTCTTCTTTTTAAAGAGCTCACGTTTTGTAAAGCATGTGGCAGCTACAAATATTTTACCAGTGATAGTTAAAATCAGCATCTCCAGGTTTGACAGAGAGGATGTTATTTTCATCAAAAAAATGACTGCAAGTATTTGTCAGTATTTTCAGTGTGAACCGTCCACTTGCAGGGTTAGAAAGCCAAAGCCTACGGCTTTGTGACAATTAAGGTGGGGATGCTTACCAGTTAAATACCAGCACTTCCTAATACCAGCGAGTAAACCCAGTTAGACAACAAGTCGTTCACAGATAGCCACATTCCCCTTCCTTGAATCAAAAGGAAAAGAGTAGAATGAATGGCCATGTTAGAAACTGCTGTTAAATGAAGTGGAAAGGGTCGGCACAGCAATGTTAGGGGAAGTCACTCCCTTTCTGCCCATTGCTTTGTAGCTAGCTTTGGTTTGGAAGCCTGAGGTTTTGTTTTTTTTTCCTCTCATACATTTTGTCCACGCAGCCATGGATTTCTTACAACTGAAGAAACATTTAATCCTTTTTTTCTTTTGAAAATCTACTACACCACTGTGCTCAATAATATTGTCAGACCCTGATCCCACAGAAATATCCATATGCATATTAACACCTCCACCAAGAGGAAAACACTGTTTAAGTGTGTAAAGGTAAACACATTCCAAAATCTCTGAAAGATTATTTTAAAATGATTTATAGCTCAAATAACCTAATAAGTTGTTCAAAACAAAATGAAGGGACCTAGAGTTTTACTCTTTTCGGGATCTGGGGCATTTCAGTTGTATCTTTGTGTGAACTGAAACTGCAACTGAAACAAAAACAGCGTATCTAGATTACATATTAAAAGAGTCATAATTGTTAAGGCAATAATAAAACTAGAAAAAATCTACTTGAGGATGGTGGCAATTTCCAAAAAGACAGAAGTACACAGAAAGAAATGAATTCTGCAATAAAAAAGTTCCCAGCTATACCATTAAACTGAAAAGCACTATGTTATTAGGAAAGTGCTAACTGAATTCCAGTTACACAGGTTCACAGCATGACTGAGATGGGAGACACGTTCTTCCCACCAGACACACCTTTCCTCCACCCATAATGCCTAGTTTTAAACACCCTGTGAGGCTCAAAGGCACAAATCTAGACTAGTGCTTTGCCTTATAGCAGACTTGGCCAAGACCGTGAAAGGAAAAGGAAAGAGGGGCGATAAGCTGCCTCAAGGAAAAAAAAATCTTAGCTTCCTCACTACGTGCACAGCTTGTTTGGAGCAGGACAGCTTCTCTATCACAAACATTTCTTCACAAAACTGTTTCTTTTCATCATCTTACCACCACTCAGCTCTGTGCTACACCCTTACCTTCAATAATACCTTGTAGCAATGCATTCCGTGTGATCTATTTACAAGTGTATTTCTGTTTCCTGCCAGTGGCTGCAAAGAAAGAAGTTAGACCCTCACTCCCTGGTTTCCCTTCTCTCTACAGCCAGACAAGCCCGGAATTCTGCATCAGGAAACAAACATACTTCCAGGGTATCTCCATGCACAGTACTTTGCGGTAGCCTAACCACAGGGTAAGAAAGGTGTGCGTGACAGAGGAAGGGTCTCTACAGGTAAGACAAAGCTTTGATGAACAGTGAATGTGAAATCAGTGTTAACACCTGATTTTTGCCTATCGCTAGGAAACAGCACACCAACTAATCCAGTAGGTGTGTCATGTCCAGGAATAAGGAAATCCAAAAACCCTAGTACAACTCCCAGCAATAACAGTGCGGCCCGTTTCATACTGCTTTTGTTCATACCACTTTTGAGGACAGTTTCTAGGCAATGCTGCCCAAAACTATGCCCGGGCTGATTGGTATGAGCCAAAACTGTGCCAGGAAATGTGCTAGCAATTAAACAGCCTGGATGATCGTGGAACCAATGCTCAAACCCACGTGCTGGGCCTGAATAGTTTACAGGTATGGACATCACCAGCTACTCCCCTCCTCTGGAGCAGAGGATCTCTGCCATTTTCCCTACCATGAGCTCCTGCTGAGCTTAGGGCCTGCTTTGTCATGTGCCCAACATGCCAAGCCCTGGAAAATGACTAAAGCATATGGCACTTACAGAAGCCTCTGCCTTGGCCTTATCCAGTTGCTGTCTCCTTCCCACGCCACCAGAGTCAGCAGTGGAAATGCTGACAGTGTGAAGTAAAGGTGGCCTTCCTGCTCTCCGTGCCAGCATCACAGCAATCTTCAGCGTCCGGGAGGAGTCCTGGCAGGAGTCCTCGTGCTGGGCCTGCAGCACTGGGGAGGGACAGGAAGCATTAGCGAGAACTGGTAGAGGCACAGGGCCAGCGTACCACAACATCCCCTGCAGACACTTCCATTGTGTTCAAGTCAGTACATTAAAAAAATTAAATAAGTGTCTTGGGACCTACTTGCATGTCCTGCAGGCTCCACATGGCAGAAACCATATCACACAGTGTCTACAACTGCAGTCAAAGGTACGCCTGAAGCCGTGCAGACAGACACGAAGGAGGTTTACCCCGACTAGCTCATACACCAATAACAGCTTGGCTGCAGCAGCAGGGGCCCAAGGGCAACTGCACAAAACCTCCCTGGAAAGTAGGGTAACACTCATGTCACACACTGAGCTGGCACTGCCAGGGCTACCCTGCTGCCAGTACTTAGCTAGCAAACTCACAGCTGTTGCAGGGTTGCACATACAAATTGGAGACACCCATTTGACTGCAGACTGAAAGTTCCCTGAAAAAGTCTGACATTTAGTAAGGAACGTTTCTGGGCAGGTGTAAGTTTCTTGCCCTTTCAGAACGTCCTTTGTGGTGCAGCACTTTGAGGATTAGTCCTGGGCACTAAAAGGTGTTAATGCAGCAAGGTTTCCACTCATGTATCAAAAGAGAAATGGTGACGTGAGCTGACCAAAAGCTTCAGCATCATTTAGCAGAGATGTCTCACCTGCTTCCATGAAAGACTGCTTATTCTAAAAATGTCCTGGCCTACAATATTTGCCTTCTTCATTTTGAACTTTCAGCAATGAAGACCAAGAATGATGAGTTTAAGTGTAACTCCACCAGTCTCTGTCTGGTGGGTAAGGGGCTGCTCAAACAACAAAGAACTTCTAGTCATGTGATTCTGATTCAGAAGGAAGCTGGCAAAAAAGTCAAAGACAGCCAAACACTGCCGATTTCAGTGGCTAAAGGCATGCACTGCAGTTTCTTCAACGCTTCCATTAAGCCATCCTTTCATAACATCTGATTTCCAAACTGCAGAAAAAAATGCTTAAGTATCTTAGAAACCCAGTCTCATTTTCAAAAGTGTCATCAGCATTTTGTCTGTGTGCAGGCAAACAGAATCCACAATTCCTTCATCGCTTTAAAAGGGGAATTGATGTACTGTACATACAGCATGTGCTAACTAGGAAGGTGAATCTACTGTTGAATGCAATTCTATTAACTCCCTACCCATGCCCAGTCACCGTCCCACAAACCACCAGCAATGTTCATCAGAACAAGGGAAGCATGAAACTGCAGTTTGGAAAATTCTGGCATAGAAGGAAAATATATGCTCATCTATTTATAAATGAAGTCTGAAGCTAGCTTCACTGATCATCCTATAAATAGTTACTTGCATGAAATCCGAAGTAGTGAATCTGGTAATCCACCTGAAGTAGTGAAACTGATACTTTATACTTTCTTGCTCCTTATTCCAGAGCAGCATTTTTCTGCAAAATGTTGCTTTCCCCCCTATTATTGTGATATTTTTTAAATCTTTCTGAAACTTACTCCTATACTCTTGAATTTAAGGTCCAAACACCCTTTTTTCACATGAGAAAAAAAAATCTAACATTCTATTTAGACCTTTGTAGAAGGGATATGAAGCTAAGTCTTCTTCCTCCAAGGTTGTACCTAGCAACATTTACTTCAACATCTTCCCTATTTCCTTGAACAGTCACTGCTACACGAGTATGTGTACCAAACTCTCCCAAACCCTACCTGTAGTTGGAGGGAAGACTGCTGCCTCATTAACGCACTAAGGTAAGAGGAAGTTTTAAAAGTCTGCTAATGTTCTGATATTAACAGTTCATCCACACCTATAGGATCCAAGCCATCTGTTAGAAATTTTATCACAAAGTAGAATTGGCTGAGTGGGATGCTGAATTACAGAATTAAACCTCAATTGTAGGCTAGTTTCTTTGGCTCTTACTCTCAACTCTTATCTTTATGATAGATAACCAGAGGTCACAATGCTTTATTCCTGACCTTTATACTACCAAAACTGCCAAAGTCTACAAGTTAGAAGGCTATTGTTTAATATATTCATCCTCTAGAAACAAAAAACAAATAAAGAAAAAAAAAGCCAAACTTACACAGTAGGTGATGCTTTTTGCATACTTCCTCTCCAGGAACCCTGTCTCTTGAAAGACAGCTTTATTTCCAGTTAACTGAGTATTCACCTCATCTTCCAAGGTTATGATTTTTTATCCAGGTTATTGCTATAAGCTGTTAATATTAGTGGGAAAATGTTAGTGAGATTGGATCATCTGCACATCAAAAGTTGCGTACCCCTTTTTGTCCCCATGAGCAGTAGCTCTACAAGCATGCTCTCAGCGCACCTGTTCTTACTTGTCTGGAAAACACCCTGTTGTGCTCTAGTCCTTCTTGTCTCTAGACAAGAATCAGTTCCAAACACACATGGGATCCTTCGCAGTGAAACTGAGGCTTGGATTTGATGAAAAATCTAAAGGTCTCCTGATTTTGCAGGCAAATCCAGTTTCTTGTAAAAGGTTTTTGATCTTGGGAAGAAAACAAAATGTCTATTAGGAAAGCCTGAAAAGTGGGACAGCTGATGAGAAGGAGACCCTATAAATCCAAGACTGGCTATAACGTTTTTGCCAGTCCCTAAACGGTTTTAAAGCCTTTGTGTTGCCAATGGAAGATGTCAGCCTGAAAACAGGTGACAGCATAATGATTTTCTCAGCACAGAGATGAACTTTTTTTTTAAGCAGCTGACAAACCAGAATTTGATTTTATCTGCTTTCACACTCAAGATATCACAAAGCACTTTACAAATCAATGTGTTGCAGTTGTTCGATTACCTCTAGCAAATGGAAGCCTAGAATAGAAAAATGGCATTTATATATGACAAGAGTCTGATGCCAGAATTTCAAGATGAAATATACAGGGTGATATAGATTAGTGATTGCACTTTTCTCCCGAAATGCCTAGAAGTCACTGGAAAATTTATCCAGTTGTTCCAAATACATATCGCTACAACAACGGCCTGAATTCGCAGTCTCTGGATGCAGCTCAGGAGATTTCGAGTGTGCAAGAATGGTTAGATGCAGGGGCTAGGTACAATATTGAACAAAACCCAAAGCTGTGGGTTATATAAAACATGGTTTGGTGGTGCAAGGAACTGTAACTTACGCAATTCAAATAAAAATCTCCCAAAAATATACCAAGCCAGATAGAAGTCTTTATAAATATGTGCATACCCATGTAGCGTACAGCCTTTGTCGCAGAGCCCTGTAACAAGACTGTGCAACTAGCCAGCCTTGCTCCTAGCACAGAGACTGCTGGCAATGTTTTTAAACTCAGTCCCGCTGCTAGATATGAGGCAGCTCCACTGATTTAGTGGTGTAACTGAGATCAGAATCTGACCAAACATTTTCAGAGAAAATAAATGGGGGGATTTTTTGAGAAGCGTACACCACGCTATATTATGGTTCTTCCCCATCCTTATAAACATTGCTGAACGCTATAGAAACAAACAGTAGCTATGTTTAAACTGGAGGAAGTTGTAGCTTGTCAGGATACAATTGTATAAATAATTTAAAAAAATAAGCCAGTACATACTGCATGTCCTTTGTAAAAGGAAAATAACAGAATGGAAAATTCTATGTTCCCACCATGTGCAAAAGGTCACTCTAGTGTCTGTGACACACAGACCCGAGCTAATGACTGCTGAGATTTTCTTCCTAGAGCTTTGGGTCAGGCCCATGGTGAAAACAGCGAAAGTGATCTCTATCTTCCCAATTAAGGTGGAAGAATTAGGTGTGCACTTTTCACTTGGAATATTAATCTATACACATCAGTTATGTTTTTATAATGTACAAAATGAAAGAAAAATAAGTGTTAAACGTAATGACAAAGGAATGCAACACAAAACTGCAGTCATTGGCTATTTTTTCTTTCATTTTACAATGAGAGATTCACAGGGACCTAAAGAAAAAATAAATTTTAAAAGAAAACAAAACTGATGGCAACACCAGTAACTTCACACACACTTGAATATTCTCCTTCTGCTAAAGTAGAAGCCTTGGATTTTTTTTTTTTTACTGTCATGAATACAGTGGAAGTCAACAATAAAAATAACCATCAAAGAACTCTTTTTGTGCCTGCGTTTTGTTTCTAAAGCCCGTACGCTAAAAATCACAGTGAGGTCTAAGCAACTACCAGGTCTGGGGATGGGAAATAGATTTCACAGCTTTTCACCCTTCAGATTCTAATCGAGCAAAGTCAGAAGGAGAGCAGCATTGCCTCTAGCCAGCACTCTTTACGGCCACAGACCACTTCCCACCAGCCGTATGCTCATAATACACTATAATCACTGACAGTAACTAATACACACCTAACTGGTCCCAGCAGGCAGACCAGGGAATGAACAAGCTTCTTGTTCCAGCAGCAATGCCCTGAGAGCCAGACTAAGGCATATTAATAAAAGTGAACAGGAAAATAAAAAGTGAAAAAAAAAATATTGGTACTCCCTGATGCCTCACAAGCCCAGACAGGCCCTGCTAGTTAAGCTCTGTTATCATGGTCCTTCAGCTAATGAAACAAACCAACTTGCAACACTACATTTATCCTGTAGGACCAGAGTGTGTTTTCAGGGAAGCTAAAATAGAATTTCTTGTCCTTCATATAATGCTGGCCATTAGTCCTTTAAGATGCATTTCTTCCTTGACATCTAGAAAAAATAGATTCTCATGCACTAATTATGGTTTCAGCTGTGATTTTGCCATGAGACATAAGCCAGCGATAACGCAGTGTTTTGCTGCTGCCTCCCAGGTTCTCCTGCTGTCTCAGAAGGGGACATAATCCTCGGAAGGCTTGTTTAATGGTCTACACCCATCCAGGGCAAAACATGGTTACTGTAGGAAGCACCCTGGGGTAAGCAGTTCCCTCCCAGACCCCCCTTTGCCTTGTTTGTTCTCTACCTTGCACTAGAGTGGCCTCACAAATCTACTTCTCTTTTCTGACATGCTCCATGCAGTCCAGAAATGTAATGCAAATGAACAAATGCTTGCTTTAATCTGGCCCTCAGCTCTCAAAAGAAAATCAGCCCTACAGTAAGGGACAGCTCAAGCTAATACAGACTCATTGTTTAATGAACAGGGACTCTCTTTTGCCATCTTCTATAGCTTGCACTTCTCACCTCTGCTAGGCCAAGCTAGGGTCAGACAATAATGGTAGTGATGCCAATAATTCACATATTCCTCATTGAACGCTCAAGACTAGCCTAGTCTGTTCATCCATGGAGTTCTGCTTTCATTTCATCTGTTTTTCTTATATGCGTTAGTGCTTCTACAGTAGCTGATCTTTGCTGACTTGTAACCTTGAACTGCTTAGCATAGGAAAGCAGCCTGGATGGTTCCCTACTTGGAACAGTTGTTCCCTAAGAGCCTAAGATGGGAACAAGTTCCAGATTCGGAAACATTCTTAAAAGGATGACAGATATTTCTAAATATTCTTGGTCCAGATGAGTCCCTGTGGGTAAATTATCAGTGTGTATCCATGCATAGAAGCTGGACAGCTGAAGGAAGCGTGCGGCACGATGGATATAACGGAGCAAGATGGACGAGGTGAAGTATCGCTGCACTCTGCGGAGCGTTCCCACATCGCAACGAGCGCCCAGGGACGGCTCTCAGAGGGCAAAAGCAGGGTGCCGCAGCTGTGCAAGGGAAGGGTCATTTCATCAGCCAGCAGCAGGGGCTGGAGCCTCACAGAGCTGCAGACCCCGTGCTTGCGCCACAGGTCACCATAAAGCGCCGCTGGCCCCTTCCAGCAGAACCAGCGCTGCACGTACTGCCAGGTCTTGGGCAGAAGCGTTTCAACATGCTTTCAAGAGACTCGCTTAGAAGATGGATGTCTCCTTCTGTGCTGGCTGAGGAGAAAGCCACACACAAGAACACGCTGAGGGCACTGGAACAGGGTGAACACCTAGGGCCACATCACTTTAGGCAGATGAATTTTCATTCTTAAAATGCTATCATTTGATTGCAAAGGCCACAAAGAGAGATACATCACAGCAGCATAACTAAAACTTGTGAATTTTGCCACCAACTCAGGGCTGCTAAAGGATTTCAGCTGCAATTACACTTGCAATGGATTCTGCCCAACATGTAAATTACACTTCCATCTTTTTTAGGGGTCTCTAATAACACCCCCTCCCTTGCCGTATAAATCACCACGCGATTCTGTGCACAGACAATGACTCATGCTCTCGGTGAATGCTTCTCAATGGAAGCTTTAAACTGGCTTCAGAAGCTCGTAATGAAGTGCTGATTTTGACAAAAAGTTTGGATCCTTTCCGTAGCATAGCTGAAAAAACAGAATCACTTCCTTTGTCAATATTTCTCTGATCCTCCCCAGCATACAACCACAGTGACAAAAAGATTTCATGTATGTATGTATGTGCATCCTACCCGAAAGATCATTTTGCCTCTGGTCTCTACTCCCTTGAAGAATTTGGTTGGCACAAACTGCTCTTTTTTATTTCACAACATTTATTTTTTTGATCAGTCTGGGGGCAGAGAAGGATGCCTAAGCTTTTCATATTCCAAGAGGCAGCACACCAAGAAGTGTGGAATTTACTCTTTTTATTCGGAAGGCTTTTCTATGAATAACATTCATGATTTTTTTTTATCCTGGATAAACCTAAATACTTCATCACTGGAGAACCAACTCACTACTAACATAAAGGTCACTGAAATCAACAGAGATGTGCTCATCTATTCCATCACTGTTTTCCTTATAACTTCAGGTAGAAAAAGATTTAATTTTACATATTCAGAAATCTTTGTAACTGATTTTGACGTTATGACAAGGGAAGAATCTGGGTCAACTACCTCATCTCCTTTATTCTGCAGGAGAAAAGGATAACACTGCTTCTGTCGTTACTGTGGCTGCTGCTGGAATGCAACACTTGCTTTAAGGGCTACTTTTGAGGAAAAAAAAGAGTTGGATGGGGGAAAGGATCAGAAAGAAATATAAAATGATTTTAGATCTAAAAGCATGACATTTATTAAATCAAGATATTTAATCTAATTCATCAAGCAGAGGTCAAGAAATGACCTAGTCAGTCCTGTATGTACTGAATACAGGAAACACTTCAGACTTGAGTCAATCAGGGAAGTACGAGACCCATCAGCTGATGCTGATAGTAGATAAATTCACTACAAAAAAGGTGCACATTTTCCACCCATGTGAGTAATTATCAGAATCAGTCACTTTGGGCTGTCCTGAGATATCCTGAACTCTCTAGCAAATATCAGAATACAGTGTATTTCTGAAAGCAAACCTCTGGCTTCAACAGGAACTTCTAGCTAGATGAAGAAATTACTCACTGAGCTTTGATGACCTATGCAATGGAAACTACACCAGATAATCATGGTGGTTCCTTCTAGCCTAGAAGAAAAAAAATCTACACACACTTCATTCACTTTCCACACCTACAAACCAAAGACTTGCCTATTGGTAGACTGCTGCAAATAAAGCCTTTCTTTCTCCTCCAAGTAGAACAGCTGAATTCTGTCTTTTATTCTTCCTAAACCCTTAGCAAAAATCTCAGAGAACCTAAGGAAAAGAAATGGATGAAAGGATCAAAAGATTTATTACGGGCAAAAGTGCAAACATTCAAACCCACCCCACCTCTCCCTGACCTCCTATTTTTAGGAAACTGGTAAGAGCGTAATTATCACTGAAAATCTTTCCTTTCAGTCAAGTTTTGTTGACTTTGGACAGAAGCTTCAAAAGATACCGGAGAAGAGGAGGACACAGACATGCAATTCCATGTGAAACCAGGCTAAAAATCATTTTAAATGGTCCAGGTTTATCGTTGCTTTAATTCCCTCTGCTTCAGTGGAGTTGAACTAACAACTGAGTTATGGAAGGGAGTTGTAGAAGTCTTCTGTCACTCCATACACCCCTGGAGAGTTGTCCAGCTCCTTCAAAGTGCTGTGAAAAGGCCTCCTCACATCCCTTAGTCTAAAGACTGTAACGTCATAGCCTGCCTCTTTATTTTAATTCCCAGCTGAAAGTTTTTGATAAGGAAAAACAGGAAACAATCTTACAAATAAACAAAGACATGTTCAGGGTGGATCCACATCCACCTAGAAATAGAGACTTTCCATTATGGAATGTGCCCAGTAATAACCCATGTCTGCTTTTCACAGTTAAGGCATATTCATCCAATGTATTTTTACACTCTAAAACTCAACAAAGCCTCTAATCAAATCTTCTCTGCAGTTCAGAAAAGCCCATGACAAGAATGATAACATCAGTTTCCATTCCCTGGCTGTTGTTTGGGAATATCTTACTTTCTATTAACCAAAATAAAGGTATGACAAATATACTTTAGTTGGCACACAATGACAGTGGGTAAGGCCACTCAAGATCCTCTGCGGCCCACCAGGAGCATCCTCCTTTAAGGTATTCACATTTTTCAGTACTTGTAACAGTTGCAAAAAGGCTGTGTTTGCTACTTGTCAGACCTCAGATTTAGTTATATTTCTTAATTTAACAAATAAAAAAGAGTTTTAGAAAGCTCAACTCCTTCCCTCCTTGTAGCACCTTTATCCAGCTGGCAGGACTGGAAGGAATGGAGACAGTTTGCTTTAAAAAGTAGGCAGACAGTAATTGCTTGAAAATATACATTTCTAACAAATATTCCATGCCAGACCCGCTCACTGCAGGCCAGGTTCCCACTGGCCCCGCTAGAAGGTCCCAGTACAGACGGATTGCTGCGTGGCTCTGAGCTGCTCCTCACACACAGGACCCGCTAGCACAGCTAGGAGCCCGTGCAGTCAGAGCAAGGTGTTTGAAGCCCACCAGCTCCCAAGTTCCTAAAAACACACGGCAGAGCCCGCTTCTATGTTCAGTAATGCTAACCGGCCTCAAACAGGAGCCAGACTGGGAACCCATCCCTGGGGAGCAGGTACAGATCAGCCAGAGCAGAGCACTCCAACCCAGATTTAGAAGCTTATTAGCACAGTAGGCTGTAACAGCTCCTCTTCTAACAAACCAGAGTGATCTGGGGGTTGAGGTGATCTGTCACCATCTGAACACACACTTTCACAACTCTTGCGATCCACACAGCAAAAACATGAAAATATGCTAGCTTCAGGGATGATTCCCTTCCTCAAGGCAATCAAAGAGGTTGCAAAGGCTCTGAAAGCTAGCAGTGCCCCAAATAAGATGTTTTCAGAAATAACAGCATTTCTGAGAAAGACTCGCATCGTGCCACCCCCAGACTCTTGGTGCAGCATCGGCAGCTGTGCCTGCATTACTCACCCCCGGGCAGCCTGCTCCCAGGATACGCCACCAGGTATTTACGGAAGATGAACGGGAAGTAACTGGTTTTTGCAAGGCCTCACAGTTATGCATTCCGACAAAATACCATTTCTCGAATATATTATCATAATTCCTCTTTCCAGTTGTCTCATTTTAAAGACTTTTAACATTACACTTTGGGGTAAGAGCTGAAGGACTGGGGGAGAAGTTACATTAATTAAAAAGACAACGAGCGACAGCAGCGCTCTTCTGGCGAGGACGCTGATCCAGAAGAGGCTGCTGTGCACACAGAACTCCTGCCAATAGAGATTACAAGCATTGTGTCACACAGCCATCTTTTTCTGACACAGCTGATGGAGTTGCTCTGTTGCTAGCGCTTACATTTTTAACAGGAATTGTAAGATATTTGACATTCTTTCTGAAGACCCAGCTACCGGGACCAAGTGACTGTGTAAGAATATCAGATCTCTTTACAGGTCATGCTGTTCTACCCACCAAAGAAGAAATATGCTTATTTTCTTTTTTAGCTGTAAAAAAATGCTTGAGAATCATCTGAGGCATCTGAAAGCTCAAAATCTAAAAGGCAAATATAAAAAGATCACCCACTTTTCTTTTTTCTTCAATCTCATGATATTCAAGTCTACCTCCTTTTCCGGAGGACCTAGTCTGGGGGATTTGGAAGTTCAAGGTTAGCAACAGTGGCAGGGAAATGAGTGGGTGGTCAAGTGAAGAGGAGGACATCCACCTCAAATAAAGCTCTCTTCTCTTTGGCTTGCTTACAGAGATCGGTGGCACTTCAGGGAGTCCAGGGAGAAAAACAGCAGTCTAAGCTGCAAAATGCCTGGTGTTATTTGGCTACTTAGGCTTTTGGAAATGAGATCTTCAAACAGACATCCAAAGAGGAAAACAAAACAGAACCTACCACAGATGAAACTCTTATTAGGAGAGTGGACATGGGAATCCAATTAGCTGTTTTAGCTCTCAGATGAACTTGAAGCACAGTAACATAAGGGTGGAGCCTGCAAAGCCAATCCTAGGGCTGCATCTGCACTGTGCATAAACAGAGAACTTCGGTTCCTGGTTCTGTACTTAAGATTTTCCATAAGGCACCTATTTCATTTTAAAATATGACTTTTACGTAACTAGTACATTTTGTGCAAAACTGGTTAACTCTACGCCCTTGAAATATCATGCACTTCCCAGCATATAAATCCCAGACCTTGACATCTAAAGAATGCTTGGCAGATCCAACAAGAAACACAGCCAAGCTAGATGTCAAAGGTATTTGTTAGGTTTCCAGTCAGCCAAGAACATTCACACCTTGCCCATACTTAAAAGCAATGAGATTTTTGTGGTGCTGGAGACAGTGCATGAAGAAATGATTAAGACAGTTTTTATGCGTTCTGCAAAAAGTCTGCATGCTTGGTTGGCTTTAAATGCATGCATCGTGGAGAGAACCCTCCAAGATCTGCAATTTGAAGCGCTGGCTGGATTTGGTAACCTCATTCAGTTTCTTAGGACAGAATCTTTTTCATGTGTGCACATAGATGGAATTATCTGGAATCCAGCTGGAAAGGGGAAGAAATTCTCTCAGGTAGCAGCCTGCCATT
Source organism: Anseranas semipalmata (assembly GCA_013399115.1). NCBI lineage: Eukaryota > Metazoa > Chordata > Aves > Anseriformes > Anseranatidae > Anseranas > Anseranas semipalmata. The sequence goes on along the minus strand of VXAA01006711.1, from coordinate 599,151 downwards.
TCTCAGCTGCTTTTCACTGTGCATCTCTTTGGAAAACTGCCATTAACAAAAATCAAGAGAGTCTGACTTTCCAGCACCCTGAACTCAGGGAAAAATAGAAGGGATCCCAGAGGAGTGCTTAGCCCATCTCCGCGCCCCAGCGCAGCACCCAGACCTGTTTGAGATCCTTATTTTGACAGGACTTCAGTTACAGGCTCCACAATGTTCCCTTCTTTTGCTATGCACCTCTTCAACTGTTCTAAAGGTTTGCCCTAAAATCCAGCCCGAATGGTGGCATGTCCTAAAACACGATGGTGTCAATACACACTGTATTGACATCACTCTGATTTTTATTGGAGTGGCTATTACAGGCAATGGAGCAGTTTTGTATCAGCTGAGGATCCCTCTGATACCTGGTAACATCCGTGGGCAAGCAGGTCTATGAAGAACATGTACCCAGCTTATGCAGAAATCAGGAAATCTTTTCATAGAAGATCAGTAGAGATCTCTTAAAATCCAGGCTAGATTTCACAGATTTTACAGAAAAACACTCCTGTTTACTGCAGGCGCAGCAAGGGAGCAGAATTTGTTGGCTGCAGAGGCTGGGAGGAGTGGAGCCCTCCATGCCAGAGGACAGCAGAGGCCACGGGACCTGGCCCCAGCCCACTGGCCTGCTTCCCACTTCTCAGGGCCTACAGGTCTCCACCCAAGATGCAGCCTGAGCTGCGGACTTCCCTGCTCTTTCCAAACAACCAGCAGGCTCTAGTTTTTGTGCTGAAGCCCCAGACGAGACTGCGGACTGGAAGGCATGCCCCCTCTCCCAGTGGGCTCCCTCTCCCCTGCTCCTCCCGCCGCAGCAGAAGGGAGGAGGGCAGAGGCAGGGAGCTGGCCTGCAGGCACCAGGTCACCTGTGCGCACCCAGGGCCGCTGAGTCCTGGCAGCCCAGGGCAGGAACTGGGCAAACTGGGTTACATCTTGGTTAGGTTTGTCTTCCTGGGAGATTCAGAGGTTCCAAGTGGATGAGAATTCACTAGTCATTCATTAGCTACCCTATTACATTATTAGAGTAATTAATTACCCTCCTTGTTAAAAACAAAACAAAGCCTTAGAACAAACAAAAAATACCAAACCACTCCTACTCTGACTTAAATTTCACTTATCAGCATGCTATCCACCTCCTTTTAATTCAGCCTTTTTTGTATTATCCACTATTACACACTATTTTTCCACTGGGCCCCAGCCTTCTTTCTGTTTCCAGGAAAAGTGGTTCCCAAAAGCAGCTAGCAGATACTCTGTTTTCTCCTCGTTTTTCCACATGCTGCTTGATGCCTTCCTTTCTGCTCTTGACACTACATTTCTCATCTGTTTGCTTTTTTTTTCCCTCTGGTGCTCACAACTAAGATAACCCACTGCTCTCTAGCCTTCTCAGTCTATTCCCAGTTTTTTGCTTCCAACCTCTGTTTATCTAGTCAGACTCAGGCTCCATAAAACCTCTCAGTTTCATAAAAGGTCTGTCTCCTTCCTCCTCTGTTAGAGTCGGACTGCCTTGCCTTCCTAGCCACCCTGCCTGGCTACTTGGTGCCCTTCAGGAACAGCAGATACCTGATAGCAGCCTGTGCAGCAGCAGCCAGCTACAAAATGTCCATGCGGCCCCAGTTTGGCTCCTAAGATCATCACTGGATCAGTGCACCGATCAGCTCAAGCACTGATCCACTCTGTGAGTTGTCCAAGGCCTGTTTCATCACGCTGTCCAGCCTGTGAAGTGTACAGAGGACAACACTTATCCAGGTGCCTCCCTGACATCAGTCAGCCAGTGGCAGCTGTGAGTACCCACAGGTACTATCCGCAGCGGTATCCCAGAGGAAGTTTTCAGTACCATGACTGCAGCTGAGGAAGACTGCCATGCACCACCTGGCCGGGCCTCCAGCAGGAGAGAGTTACATCAAGCACCTCCTTAGTAAATGGCATTACAGGATTTTGAGGTTCTATGATGACTAAATTTGGACTATTTTCACAGAAATGGCAAAGCAACAAATCTGTTGTAACAGCCTTCCTAAACAGCATATCAATGAAGTTTAACTAATCTATAAAAAAATTGTATCAGACGGGACACAATTGTAAAAAACAGCTGAAGTGCTTTAGCCAAAAGTTAAAAAAAACTACAGCAAAAACATGTTTAACTTGAGACTGACAGGGCAAAATACTTCAGTATGATGAGTTCAAATCTGACATTTACAAATTACTGAAAAGGGGGAATTAGAAGTATCAGGCAATGCATCTGTGTTATTTATTGGTACGGCCCACCTGAACTTCCTATAACATATTTTCTTAACAACTGAAACTTTTGGGAGATATCAGTGTCTTAAGACAGCCTCTGTGTGTGACTTTCCCTTTTTTCTTTCTTTTTTGTTACAAAATGAAAACCTGTTCCCACCCTTCTCATCTCCACTCTGCTGCAGCAATTCTCACTCAGCAATCACCTCAAAAAAATTAGAGGCAATTAATTCTACCAGATGCTCTCCTCTCTTGCAGCTCTGTAGGAAATGCTCAGCCATGTCGAGCTCTTTTGGGTACTTTTCCACTGCACAGAGCCAGGCCCTGTAGCTCTTGCATCAAACTGCTCTTTTGCCCACCTCCAGTGGTGCTAGAAAGGACTTTCCTTAACCAAAACCAAATGTCCTGCCTTTCCTCTTCCGAGAGGAACCAGTGTAAATTGATTGCTGAGACTGTAAGTCTGTCACTGACACTTCCTAGGACAAGAACATTTATTTTTCTTCTCCTGAGATACACAGCTCAGCTGTGCAAACAATGAACACTTCTGAGCAAGCTAATAAACCTGCAATTAATATCCAAGAATTGTCTAATGGAGAACACAGTTATTCTTACAGTCATAGGAGAAAAAAACACACAAAAATGATGTTTAACCCATGAGCAGCCAGCTAAGCAAAAAAACATGTTTTTTTTTTTCTGTTCTAAGAAACAGCAAAGCTAGTGGAAGAATGGACTGGCGATTTAGAGCAGGGCCAGGCCTCTTGTTCATAACTCAAGGGTGGAACAAGGCATGGGCTCAAGCCCACCTGTGGATCTGGATCTATCTGCGACTCTTTCTAGCCCCATACGGTGCTGCGCTGGAATGCAAAGCTCTGTTCGAGATCCTTCACCCTCCACTTAGGTTTAGGCACAGTAAATCACGCAGTCACGGTCACAAGCAAACACTGAGGAAATGGTTTACAGACCTCCGCGCCCTATCCCCTCCATCCCTTTCCTAACTGCTTGAAGCCTCCCAAATCCCTCTCAGTCCCTCCAAAGTAATCGCAGTAAGATGGCCTGTCATCACATGGAAATACTGCATTTGCATGCTATGCTTCTGCAGCACTTCTGCACTGGCTTCCAGAGGGAGTACCACAGCAGTGCACGGTTGCTTGCAGGCTCTGCAGCATTTTTCAGTGATGAAGTGACCCTTTACTCATCTGAATTAGTAACACTGGCCCATGGGCTTTGAAGGTTATGGATGTTGGTAGGAATATATAGCTCCTTTGAGACTGGTAAGAGGCTAGCCAAACGTTGAAATTAAGTATCGGTAAGCCGCAATAAACAACTCATCTCAATTTCATAAAATTTTGCAAATCTTAACGTTCCCACTCCTTGCATGGCAATCTCTGCTCGTTACTAATAAAGATGGATATTTTGCACAGACCTGTAACTTAAGCACTCAGGCTACTCATACTATGGTTGAGACAGAGGCTCCTTTTGTGCAGCACCAGGAGCTTTATCACTGAGACCACTGCACACACACGTTTTGCTACACTCGCTTAAAGAAGGCAAAAGGGTTAGAGTGTACATGGAGACTGGAGAAAACTGCAAAGCAGCATGGCTGTCAGTGCTTAGCACCTCTGAAGCTTCACAGCTCTGAAGATGAGGTTTTCAAGGGTCCCATGTAATTCAAAGTGCCGCGATTTTTAATTGGCATAGAAAGAACTTAGCACACAGGCATATGCCTTCAGATCTCTCACTTTGCTCCTAGGGCCCAGATATCATCAGCACTGCTATAAAAGAGCTGTGAACTGGAAGAGCAATGGGGACATTGAAATGTAAATGAGTATACAATCATCTCTCTTGGCTCCAGGATCCATTACTTACCCCCACTGACTTTTGAACTAGCAGAGGGCTTAACAAAGCTGAGCATAAGCACTCAATTATTATGGACATGTGTTTACCCTGCAGATGTATCTGGATGGTCTGGCAACTCGTGTTCTAGGAAGGATATGGGGAAAATTTACAATAACAAGTCAAGTATGTGTTCTTCCTCTCAACTCTGCTTATTGGCCTCAGATCCTTATCTCCTTGACACTCAAGGATGGTGCCTTACAGATGCTGAAGTGCCTTGAACTCAGCTGGCATTGGGGGAAATCTCAAGAATTGGAACAAGAAGCTTCTTGCAATGAAAAACACTCCTTGGGCACGTAGAGATGCTCTCAACTGTGCCCTGGAAAATAATTCATGCTAAACTGGACCAACCTCTGCACAAGTCTGAACAGTTTCAGCTGCCACTTGAGTCCATGTGAGTCACTCCCACTTATTTTGAGTTTGTCTCAGTGTCTGTTCTGTAACACTCAGAGGAATATGCTGTCGTTTTCTGCGCATTTTACCCTACTTGCTTTGATTAGTTTCAATGTCGCTGAAAGTTTCTGATTCATCACTGCCTGCAGTCAGCCATGTAGCCACAATGTTCACTTCTGTGTCCTGCCTCCCTGCTGCACTTCACTCTGGGGATGAGACACATGAGAACACAGTCTCAAGCACCCTGTGGTCTTCCTGTATAGCTAAGATGGTGACATGTGTCTTCTGGACACAAACTCACCCCAATCCAGCACCATTGAATGGTAACAGAAAGACTCTCAATGACTTTGGCAGTCATTTTCTTTAAGCTGTAAGAAAGCTACTGCCCCATTTCACTGATGCACAACTAATCACAGAGTTTTTACTCATTGCTGAATTCAAACCAGAAGTGCACTCTGACCAATGGTTCATCCCCAGCCATATTCATCTTTGCTTTGATTGCTAAGGCTTCACATCATTCTAAGCCATATGAAGCTGCTCAAGAGATGGATCCATTCCATGTGGGCTTTTCTTTTAATTTACCCAGGTCCCTTTTGATCTTGTGCATCTCTGTATTTCATTAAATGAGTTGAATGAGCTTCATATCATATCTCCTGCTGTCGTTTGCTCAGGTCTTTCTTTTCTTTTTGGTCTAAGGAAGGAGTGTAATTCTCGGAAGCACAGCTCTTTAATTTTAATATGTTACTAGTGCTACAGTAAGGTCACCATCAATTGCTTCTCATCTTTGATGCATGAATAAACAACTGGCAGGGGAAGGAGAACTTTACAAAAGGGTGCTTCTAGATAAATACACTCACCAGCCATAAAGGGCCCGAGTGATTACCTGGTGCAGAAAGGCCTTGGTGGTACTGCTCTGCCATTTGCAATCAGCATAAATGTAGTACTTTACACTCCTCCTTGACTGCTGAAAAAATTAAAAACAAACGAAAAATATAAAATTACGAGAAACAAAGAAAAGTCTACCCTACACCCCAAACTAACTGTACAGAACATGGAAGGAGAACTGAGGAACTGTCATGTTGCAGTAAGCCAAACAAGTAAAGCTGGGAAAAATTCCTCTAACTGCATTTCTGTCTCTTTGGCATCTTGTTATTTGGCTTGACGGAAAGTAGGATCTCTCAGATTTGTATTCTACCATATTTTGGGATGCGCTGACAATAATGTTGATCACGGTAGACTAAAACTGTTATGCAGGCAGGTGAGGACTCACATCATTAGGATCCAGTAAAACTGAAATACTCCTTGGGACCTCTAGGCTAGCTTTATCTAAACTTTGTACCATCAGAACATTAAGATCAGCTAACTTGAGATTTTGACCAAATAGGTTGGATTCTGTGCTAGAGATGCACCTTTCAATATGGCAACTGTAGAGCTGAACTTACCTTTGTGTAGGATCTTTAGAGCCCAAATGCTCAGTAGGTAGTGTCCAGCACCCAGCTGAGCTACAACAAGCTATCTAGAAACTACATACAGTTTGTCAATGCAACAGAATGGCTCTCCAGCTGGACTTGAGTACCTTGCTCCTTGGCTTATTTGCTGAGCTAGTCCCACTTTCAGATTATTTATTTTTAATTCCAGCCTGCGGGAAGCTGAGCCTTTAAGAGGCTCTGGAATGGGCCAACTGGAACAGACTGCTGCATTATGTATGTAGCAGCTCATACTTGGCAGTATCTATCAGCTGGGATTCAGGCACCAGAAGGACCACCTTTACCTGGGCCTGGGTCTCTGAACCACCCCTGAACAACTGAGTGCTTGTTTCATCCCAACTCACAGCAGCAAGTAACTTGGTTTCCTAATACATAAAAGTAAAATCTGTATCTAAAATTAAGCTTTTACATTAGCTACGCATGCTATAGCTCATTAAAAATGGATAATAATTTCAAGCTCTGACACATAAGTAGGGAAATATATTGCTCAATATGCACAAAGTACTGAAATAAAATATCCATTATCTGCATGCCCCTGTTTCAGCAGAGTACTGTGGATGTGGTGGTGATTAAAACAGCAAAATTTCACTGGCCTGCCACAGGCTGTCCCTTTTGTTGGGTTATGCTTATAAAGCTATTAGGAAGGTGAAGGAAGTGAGGCCAGAAAAGTGGCTGACCATCCTGTGGCATGCATAGTCTCACGCCACAGGAACAGGGCTTTGTACAATGGAACAATCTAACTTTTACTGTTTCTCCTTTGAAGGTTATACCGAACAGAAGTGTAGGAACACTGGAAAGCAGCCAATTTCACACAGCAAGCATGAAACAGTCATAGGTACTAAAGAGAGTTTTACCATGGACTCCCTGGAATAATGAACTCACAAACTTGTTTCTCCACAGGCAACAAACAGTACTGTAAGGCCACAGTAGAGCCCAATGCCACAATCCTAAAGGCAGAGGGCTTCTCACACCAAGAATTCTCCCTGTACCTGAACATTTATTTAAAGGGCCAACTTTACTAATGAGGACCCACTACCTGAATCTGGCCCTTACAAGTTTCTTTTTAGATGAATGAAGTGGGTTGCTGTTTTCTCTCTGAATATATTGTCTGACAAAGAGAAAATGATGTTTTGTTGTGCTGGTACATGCTTCTAGTATGGATCTTTGCTACAGGTTAAGTGTATAAGGAAAAACATTTCAACAAACTCTGTCCCCATCTGTGTGAAGGTTTGTAAAAATGGTAATAAAACAAGGGACAGGTGAGGTGAATTGGAAGTCACAGTGACAGAGGCTGCAAAGACAACGCTCATTTATCTGCTATGGATCCACACTTTTTAGATTAGACGGACTGCTTCCACATGTGTTTCTTAACATCTGTGAGCAGTACATGAAGCAGCATTATTGAAAGAAAACAACAAAGAAAGATTCCTTATGTCCTGTAATAGCATTAAACTGTTTTTCAAGCTCAGATAGCTGACTCACTATTTTAACTCGTTACCAAGAAAGCAAAGTGATTCATGGGATACATGGCAAATACCTACTTACTCAAAGGACAAATTCTGCAGCATGTAAAGGTACAAGCATGTGTATGTGAGGCATGCATGTAACAAGCAAAACTGGTTTCTCCAAAAGATTTTTGGTGTGTACCAAATACTCTGTCACAGAAAAGACATGATTTACCAAATACAGTTCCTACAGTAATCCTGCAGCCTGAATCTCCTCTTCATAGTAACTCGCTAGGCAGTAGGTCTGCATGAACAAACACAGGAATCTTTACTAGACCTTCATCCAATCCTCAGTACACACACCCAACTGTCCGTTCTCACTGAATTCTTCACAAAAACCCCTAAGCTGTAATTGCTGTACTCTAACCTCATCCACGTCACACTTGGTGCTGTAGACTCATTGACCAATTAGTGACATAAGCTCCTGTAACCGAGGAGACAGGGAGGCAGTATTTCAGATGTGTGTTAGAATATTCAGAGACTTTTCCTGAGATTTAGATTTTGGTTCTATTTAACATTTTACCACATCAGCAGATTTGCAGTACAGTTAATCAAAGCTAGGCATGGCTGGCACAGTCAGTCTAGTAATATCGCCACCATTATCATGGTACCTTGGTACCTTAAATTCATGATAAGCTTTCAAGATTCCTGCAAAGTAGGAAAGCTTTGTCCTCATAAAGAAAGTGCTGATGCTCACAACAACTAATGGGCTCCCAGTCACTATGTGGATGGAGGAGCTCAGAGCTACGAATCAAACCCAGATTTTCTGAATCCTAGCTGAATGCTTAAATCCAGATGCCCATCATTCTGTTCTAGCAAATTCCTTCTGCTATTTCTGTTAGGGAGAACCAAATCTTCCAAAACCATTTGCTTGCAATGCTCTAAGAAATCACAGGTCATGGTGATACTGTCAGGGTATCTTGACTTTGCAATGTTAGTAAGGTTAATGTATATCATGTAACAACATAGTGCATTGACACCCTTCAGTGACAGGAATAGCTATTGCTAGATGCAAATGGTTTATAGCTCTGTAAAGCATCCCAAATATAAAAAACACATTATAAAGTGATTCAACATTCATTATTTAAATAAAATTCTTTTTCTGTAATTTTGTATGGCTGCAATTATTTTGATGCTTATGCTGAAAAATAAACAAGTCTACAAGTACATAATAAAAACAGTCTGGTAGTGGGTTTTTTTGGTTTTTTTTGTTTTTTTTTTTTTGTTTTGTTTTTGTTTTGTTTTTTTTGGAAATCTTACACCCCTCTGCTACATTACTGTAAACGGCCCTTGCCTGCACACACTGTACCAACATGTAGCTATGTCACAGGAAAGGGGCCTTGATTTTTATTGATTTGATTCGATTTCATGTGGTAGAACTCATCTCAGTAATGCAAGAAACCCAGACAATGAATATCTGAACATGTGAAGGTAATTTAGCTGTCTGTGTGATAAGACTCTTGAACACGATGCAAAACAACGTCAGGTAAAGCCACTCCACTAACAGCAGTTGTGTTATATCGGCCAAAAGCTTAGACTGGGCTAAGCCATACCTCTCAAGCCAAATGTCTTCAGTTCAAATCAGCATTCGTTGTTTATCATGGAGAGCAGCTTTGATTCTGAGAGACATTTTCTGGATGTTTGTGTGCATTATGATCACTTTGCAAAGGGATAAACTCTGCGTAGTTTTGGCAGATTCAGAAACAAAAAAAAGGTAATGAGACTTTTCTTATCCAAGTAGCTATTCAGATGCTCAGCAGTGAGAAGCATGCTGCTTGCCCACATTCTGCCTTGTTGCTTTACTAATGTTTTAATCGACTTTTGCAGTGAGTAAACATCTTACTAGTTTCTCTGTATTATTACCTGCGAAACAGCATGCAGCAACAGACACCGGTGCTCCCTCGTATAAGATGGTGCACACACTACCTTCAGAGACATTCCACTGTCCAGAGTGTTCACAGGCAGTCTAGTCAAGGGAGGAAGGAACAGAGAAAGATTAAAGGGAACATGAACGAGGAGATCAGTGCCAAACCTGTGTGCAATACTCACCTTAACTAAGCCCCAGGCAGCTTGCTAACTGCTTCTTGGCTTCTGTCAGATGCACATTCTTCTGTCATTAAAAATTAAACAAGTAAAGATTAGTATTATTTAATAATCACATTGCTCTCACAACTCCTCTCAAGTGCTGTCAAATAGCTTCCCCAGTGAAGAATGTCATTCTTACAGGACAAGTGGAGAGGAACTAGTGGCAGAGGGAAGACCACAGGCACAAATGCACTGAGCTGTGCTAGGAAGGGGTTCTAAAGAGCCCATAGAACTCCCAGTAAATCTTACTGTTAAATGTGAATAAAATCTTGGTCAGGACAGCAACCAGGTCACCAGCACTTGCTCAACAGGAAGATCTCCTAGAGTAAACATTACACATTTTGACCCTAATAGGTTCATTAGCCATTACATTCGGTGTTTACTCACTCCATATCAGACATTCCCCACTTTCACCCATGGTTAGAACCGCAGATACTCTGTGGTTGCACAAACCACTTCCCCTCCCATGTGCAGTGACAGCAGTTGCATTCATAGAAGAGTTCTAGTAGGAACTTCCACGGGTCACAGCTTAATCCCCATTGATCTGTGCCAAAGAAATGCAACGGCAGGGCTGTGTCCTTTTTCAAAGACTGCAGTTTTGTCCTGCTCCCATTACTTACTACAAATGAGAGGTACGTATTAAACTGAGGCTCCATTCCTTTTGTTAGGCTGGAACCACTGACTTTGCAATTTCATTAACTTGCGACTAGATGAAAGCCACAGTCCTCAGAGACAATCAGAACATAAAGTGCCATTACAGGGCCTGATCCAACTCCGATTAAAGCCTGTGGCAGCATTTCCATTGACTTCAACCCCAGCCTATAACTAAAGATTGTCTGGAAAAACTTGACAGTACATTACAAGTGATTTCGATTCTGAAGTGTACTCTGTTCCTACAAGTAGCTGCTGCTCCATTAAACGTGCTGACCATCCACTGCCACAATGCACACAGATAATGCCACATGTCACAGAAATATGAGGGTATTACTGCTTAAGCAGGCATGCAAAATGACAGCGCAATGTAATGCTTGAATACTCGCATCTCAGGCTGCTTCGCTGCTCCTCACAAGCGAAGATACCATTACAACTGCTACTTGCATCTAATGGTAGAGCTTCACCTCTCTTCTAGGCCATTAGATGCAAATAGCAGCCTGCCCTCCTTGAAAACACAGCCTCAAAGCTGTGGATTTGTGAATCACAGCCTAAGGCAAGACACCATTCCAACATATGACCAGACAAAGTCTGGCAATAAGCCATTAGGTTATGGATTTCAGCTGCTTTAGCATTCGTGTTACAGCAAGAGAATTGATGAACTAGCCAATGGACTGGAAGCAGACACATCCTCGTGAAGCACCTGTCAGCTGAGTGCAGCACAAACCATTTTAGGCTGACTAGTGACAGACTAGTCTATTGCAATTACAACTCTTGATTCACTGCAAGAGGTTTCAGAAATCCGCTAGCACAACCATAGAGACTGAATGTTACAAGTTCTGTTAAATCGGTGCTATAGAAACAAAAATAGGGCTAACCATTCACTGTTTTCCTTCCACAGCGCAAATGCAAAAAGCTTGAACAATGCCACCTTCAACTTACCTAGAATGGGGGTTTCCTGCACAACTGTGGAGTCCTTTCCCATTTTTCTTTTTGAGAACTTCCAACTTAACAGACCTCTGCCTGTCCAGACTTGGGGACAGACTGGTAACTCATGTCACAAAGGTGCACATCTACTTACCTACCTCCCACCTACCATGCTGAACCATATCTCTAGGGATAGAAAACATTCACTTCCCCAATACCCCTTTTATATTTAAATATTCAAAAGTACTGTGGAGAAAACCACTGACACCTCACTAACAAGAGCATCTCACTGCCTGCGTGGCAGAGCAAACAGGACAGCTAGGAACCGCAAGAAGCCTCGGCCTTCAGCTTTGCCATTTTGTGCTGGACTGTGGCAGCTGTAGGCTGAGCTCACTGCAAGGTTATGCAGCTTTCCACCACCTAAACCAGGCCAGGGGCTGGTAGCTTGTATTAGTGCAAGAACACTTCTAAGCAGGATTGCAAAGGCTGGTAATGTATCCCTAGCAGTGAAAAATTCTCTTAGGGCCTGAAAGGTAAGGCACTACGATATGCATTCTGTGCAGTTACTCTGCTAATGAGACCCACATCACCAGCACAAGCCAGCACAGTCTCTCTAGTTCCTAAAGGTTGCCCAGGCTCCACTCAAACCCCAGGGAGAAAAGCAACGTGGACACTGTCTAACCCCTCCCGTGAATGAATTTTCTCACCCGTGGTAGAACTCTTTTTTGGTGCAGGGTGGTATCTGCACCTCCTCACCATGACAGCATGGTTGATTGTAGGTTGGGCTGGTGACCTGTGAAAACATTAACTGCTTTTATCCTCTCACTGTTGCCTTGAAGGATTCTTCAGCTCCCAGATCAATGACCCAGACACACTGGGTAACACAGCTTCTAAAGGAATTCCTCATGACTGAGCTCCTAACAGCACATCCAAATGTCACAAAAAGTCAGTAAACACTTTCAAGACTCAAGTGCACATTCTAGATAGCAACACCAGGAACTTCTGCTTTTAGTATCCACTGTAAAAAGTCCAAACATGTCAGCACATTTCAAAGATTTTACTGTATTTTTTTTTTCGTCTCTGGCTCACAAGATCTCTAAGTTAAAAAAAAAAAGACATATAAATCAAGATCTATCCTTTCTACATTGCATTTATTTCCTGGTAACAGCCCACACTTGTGCCTAAATCTGTGAAGGAAGGCTCAGGAGCCTTCTGCTAGAGCTCTCTTACAAAATTCCTCCCTTGCAGGTTCCTTCTGGACTGAAACCTGCCGCTTGGGAACAACCCATGAAGACTGCTTCTGAGGCTCGAAGAAAAGAACAGCTTACTAGGGATGCACAAGGAGCAAACAACTTTGCTTATGGCCAGCTTCTATGTAGCCTTCTGTCAAACCTAGCACTGTGAATGCCTTGAGCAGTAATCAAGGCACAATAAAGAAGCCAGTGCAGTTACTACGAATCCGCCAGAGAAGCTCAGAATAAATGAAGCACCTCCAAAAAGTAAGTCTGATATAGAGAAGTCATCACAAAGATTAAAGTACAGGTACACTGTCATGGTACTGGACTGTGTATTTATAGTCTGATTACTGGGTATGAATTAAACTACACAACATGTACTGCTTTTAGGAAATATGAATCATAGCCTGGAAACATTTACTCATGTAAGCTATGAGTAGCAATGTTACTCATGAGTAGAAACCAGTTATACTAGGAAGGATTTAGGCAGCCTGGCCCTTCCTATCGGAATACGGACAGTAATAACTGCTGACCATTTTAAAATTATACTCATCGTAATGAAAGAAACCCAACTCTAAGCTTGTCCACGGCATCTGCTGATTCCATCTCATTTTTAAATTTAAGATTGCAAGTTCCTTCAGACTCCTCTTTTGATGACACAGGTTGTCTTTTTTTTTTTTTTTTTTTTTTTTAAGTGGCGCTGACTGCTTTTACTTCAATGAGATGTTATACAGCCTCACTACAATTTGCTTAATGGTCTTCCTGTGGCAATATGTTTTCTGATTTGTCATGAACATGCCCTCTTATCTCATAATAGACATTTCTTCACTATTTGAAGTAATGATACCTGTGCATCTAATGATACTTGCTCTATTTGGAGAATACAGAATTAATTTAGTCAGAAAGGTGAGATAACATTGACAGAAGCTCTAAGAAGCTCCAGATGAGAGAGAAATGTATTAATCCAGTTTTATTTTGGAAAACACAGTTGACATTGTGCAGCACTACTACTAAGATAGTGCAGGATCGAGGTTCAGGTGTTTCTGAAGTGATAAAATGAAAGCTGTTTAGTGAAGATGCTCTGGGCATTGGCAAGGCTGAAAAGACTTTATTTAGATGCAGTGGTAAAATTCTATCATGCTAGCTTGTTCTTCCATTGATTTTAATTTTAGCATTGTGATCTTTTAAGACATCTTGTCTTCTGAGGACATCTGCCCTTTGTAAAACTTAACAGCAAATTAACAGTTTTAGGATTTGTATGCATGTTGTACAAATACCCAGTTAAATACAATGCTGGGCTTCTGCTACATGTGAAAAATTCCATCCAGAGAAACTATGCAAGATTGCTATGGATGCAGAGCTGTTTTCCCCTTCCTTAGCTATTAAGTTGTTTAACTAAGTGCCTGAAACCTCCTAACTGTGTTCTCTGACCCCAGGAAGAACTGAACTTCTCATAAAGATTATCTGCTAGGTATACTGACATACTCATATTTTACCATGCTGACCTCTGAGGTCTGGCACTGTAAGTTTATTTAAAATATACTAGATGTCCCAAAAGGCTGTAATTCATTTCAGGATTGGCTCCTCATGCCTAATGACTGTGTTGGTGTTTGTACAGTTCTAGTTCATACTGGTTTTACCTTCTCTCTTACCACCACTCCTCCCCACCACACTGTACCAAGTTATTAAAAAACTTACAGCTCATAAGAAATGAAAAGCTTTAACAAGCAGGATCGGGAAAATCCCCTCTATACAATACAGAGCTGATCATTTTGACAAGATCTGTACCTTCAGAAGTCAATTTGTTATAAATATGGCCATGATGGTGGAAACTGAAGAGATGCAGTTAGTAAAAAAAAAAAGTGCAGTTTCATAGATATCAATGGAAGCTGAGTTTCCACAACTGATGGCTAAACTAGAAAAGTTTCCTACATTTTTCTGTTATCTGAAGAAAAATAAAGAATTATCACAGCATGTTGTATAGGTTTGGTTTAGTTTTGGTTATAACACAGGAGATCTAAAGTACTAAGCAAACAAATAATTTTCACCAAAATTTTCAAAGATTATTTTTCCATTTTCCTATCAGTCTTTGAGAAGAAAACCCATAAAAACGCAATTGTAGTAGGATTACATATAGTAAGCAAAATTACATCTGTCATAAAGTAGAAAGCTGATAGTTGATTTTTCATTACTCCCACCGCAGCAAAGTGCATACATGAACTCCAGCGTGTAAGAGGAGCCAGTCTGAGTGCTGCAGGTAATAACTTGCTCTGGCCTGTTTTATGAAAAGTTGCAAGTTAAATTTCTGAGTTACGATTCTGAGCCTCCCTGACACAAGAATGCAGGGAAAAATGTGTTGGGAATACCAGTGAAAAGTACAGGGAAAAATACTGGAGAAATATTCTTAATAAAACTTTGTCTCTTGAACAATTGTTTTCTTCTAGTATGGAGGGAGAGCCTAGAGTAAATTAGCTGTTTTCTTGTTTAATGTGCTCGAATATGAAAAAAAGTTAAAATATGTTTTTAAAAGACTAAATCTTACACAAAAGCATTATCTTCTCCCTCAAAAGGGCTTGTTCCAATGGGTTCTCTTCATTAGCTGCAGAGAGCAGTGACATATTATTTTTGCATTCCTGTGGACTGCAGCAAATTGTCCCTCTTGGCTGTCATTGTTTCCTACGGAAGCAACAATGGGTTCCATTTATCACAAGCTGACACCACATGGCATGTGAAATCACATTCCATGCTGCAGCACCCAAAGAGATGGTGTACTCCAAAATCATATATGTAAACCACCTAGGAACAAACCAAAAAATAAAAGGAAAAGTATAACTGGTTTGAAAAATGAAGCATCTCTTCAAGAATCACAGTGACTTCTTCTTCTAACCAGCAGCTCTGAAAGTGTTAACTAACTTAAAAATCATCTTGTCAAATGTTTAGAAGGAATCAAGATGCTGATGCTCCAGAGAAGCAGCAAAATTCCACCACTAAACAAAAAGTTCTGAAGAACATATAGTTTTCTAGAGACATCAAAGCATGGTGCAGCTGTTAGTACGTCAAAGAAGTATTGTGTTCCCTCCAGCAGTTCACTGGTGTCAGCTTGTGTTTGGCGTTATTGATATTAGAATAAGCAAATGCGCTGGCCTGCACAGCAGCTCTGGGCTCTTTTTGTTTCAGTTGTTGATGGTGGTATCAGCGTCTGCATGTTTTTATCTACAGTAGGCAACTCATCTATTGAAGGGCGTTTCGTTGTAGGATGTAAAGGGCTCCTCCCCAGCAGGATAGACATCCACTTCAGTTGTCTGAGAAATGCCTGAACTTTTGTGTCCTCTCACAGGAATTCTGGGGTATGCCTTGGCTATTTCTCTGACGTCTGGTTTTGATAAGTGATTTTCAGAGCCTAGTGTCTCCTAGGAATTCTGCAGGAAGAGACTGGGTGAGGTCATTCAGCTTTTCACTGAGTTTCCTTTCTCTGTTTTTGGCCGTTCTACTGAACACAACCCTCTAGCACTCAGGAATATTTCTGTTCCCTTAGGAACTATCGACCACTTGCTGGTTTTATCTCTGCACACACAAAAGCTCCATGTCGCTGGAAAGGGAAACAAGGCTGACATTAACCAGGGGAACATAAGCAGCTCGTAGATGCAGCTGTGAGCTGAGTTCATTTATTAGCTCAAGTGCTGGCAAAGCTTACGCTTGTTTCTCGGCATCTCTATTGGCCATTGGACTAGGTCCGAATAGCTGAAGGCAATGGAATAATAGCTGGTTTGCCAGCCCATTTTATTCATGAAATGGGGCACGGCAGGAATACTTGGAAAGAAGCAACAAGTAAAAGAAAATGCATCTTATTTTCTCTGGTTCAACCACTCTGCCTCAGTGTGTGACTTGCATACGGCTCTTCTGTACGAGTCTATTCATATCAGATTTCATCTCTTGCTACATGGGTTGCCATGGATACAATTCGGAACTGCTGCTTTTGGAGGCCAGGAGATTTATGACTGCATCCCGAATGATTTTGCTCATCACACACACACAAGCTTTTTTTTCCCCCCCCAAAACGAACAGAAGTGAAAACAAACAGAGCCTGCAATTCTCAAAATATTTTTGACAACTGAATTCTGTATGTTGGATCTTCGTGAAGACCATCCGACTCTGCGGATCAGCCCCCTATTTATAGTGAATCGTTGATTACTAAGAAATACATGACCATCCATACAAACTCCCAAGGTCTGGCAAAAGTTAAGGGTCTGTATCAAAACAGACCCTTACACATTAGCCCTTGTTCTCATCTTACTCATTCCAGCTTTTCTGCACGCAAAGACAGTCAGGTTCAGTGAAGTCAGAGCATAAACAAAGTCTTTAGAAATCCAAATCGTGTGATTTATCACTAGGGTATTGTTTATCAAAACTACAGGAAGCCTGGGTGCTACAACATACACGAGCACAAAATGGAGCACGTACAAGTAATACAAAAGGGCATGCCATTAATATTAACTGCTAACAATTCTAAAGCATCTGACGGCAGTATTAAACAGACAGTCGGAAGTTCTGGGAGAAACGTACTCCTCTGCCTTCCTGGATGCTATTAATCATACAGGATGCACGTTATCTTACCTTTCCTCAGATGGGTTTGTTAGCAGATTCCCTGGCATCGCACTGACAGCTACAGGAGGTCTGTTGCTGTAAAGTCTCTGGAAGACCATTGGGTGCTGTAAGAGTTGCAAGGGGAAATGAAAGATTAATATTGTTAGGGAACGCTTGTACTACACACTCCAAGGTAGCCCACAAAACATGCTACACACTGCACAAAGCTAAGTGACAGCTGCTTTTCTTGAACTGCTGAAGCACCTTGACAGATAAGTGAAACCACAACATTTACCAAAGGGCAAGTGGCCACAGTGAGCTGGATGCTCAGCCGTGCTTGCACGTGCCACGGCAACTCAAGGTTTTGCTGAGGGGCAGCACTGCTGATGTGGCTCCAGAGCAGTGGTGTTGCTGCGGTGAGGATGAAGGCCAGACGTGGAGGTTTGGGAAATGCATTTCAGTGTGATCACTTTTAAAGTGCAGGAGAGAAAGGACTGTCGGATCATTTGGCAGGTGCGTGTATATTTCCTATGGTCTCTTATCGTTTTCCCATAGGCCTCTAACCTCTTCATGTTACCTGCCCCCTCTGCAGGACAGTTTAGAAACTGCACCATCAATGATTCAGTACGGGTTGCCATTACACCTTTATAAGCAATTCAGGCAATTTCAGGCAATTTTTCATCCATCAACACAATCTCTTAAATACCTCTTACTAAGTTGTCCAAAATGACCAGAAATTTTGAATTTTCAGCTTGAGACATGGCATAAGGCCAGATCCACTGGGAGACAAGTGCTCAAAGCTTTCTGAAACGCAGGGCTGCTCCAAGTGTTTCAAGTGGGTCAGGCTGTCTCACCAGTCACCGTTGAAATGTAGGCCGCTGCACTTCCATTTGCACAGCGGCAGCAGAGTTAAGCTGTCAGAGTCACTAGTACACAAAGCTCTCAAACCCTGAATGCGGGAGCACCACCTGCACAGGATAAGTTTACAGCGGACACCCCTATGATACAGCTAGCCGCATACAAAGTTGCTATTCTGTTGTCAGACCAAGATCTGTATCTGCCGATACAGATTCTTGCTGAAAAATATGTATTACAATAATGACAGTTCAAGAATATATTGAGAGAGATTATGAACTATGAAAAAAATCAGAAGACCACACATTTTCTCAGAAAAACATAAAAGAAGCATAATTGGCCTACAGCAAACTCTCTGCTACTACAGCTAGACTGCTTCTAGTAATTGAACCAGCTAATTTAAGAGCATTTATTTCAGTAACATACACCATCATACAGAAATAGTGGTCCATGGGCCCCATATAGCAGCAAAGGCCAGATCAGGTACTTAAGTCTTTAAGTCTGCTAACCTAAAATCCTTTGTTACAGTAATAGTAGAGGAAATAAGATATGCCACTGAGAAGACAGGGAAACGGAGGTCAACAGCGCGTGTTCCTCAAGGTCAGCGCAAGCAGCAGCCAGTGCTTAAGTGCCTGGATGCCAGGCATAGCAGGCTGAGAGGGGATGAGCGTGCAGACCCCCAAGTGAAATGAAGCTCCTCCTGCAAACTGGCTGTCCCAGGTTGTAATCGACATGGTGCAGCTTGCCAGATCAGCACACAGCTAGTATCGAGAAATGCACTGTTTGAAGACAGTTAATATGCTGAAAGTGGTTAACTAGTACTAACGTGATTTTGAAGATAGAGCAAATCTAAACATTCAAGCATAGTACTAGCAGTTTTCGGCCAGTCGTGCTCTACTCAGCAATTCTAAAGAAATTCTGGGCAATGATATGTAAAAGCTTACACCTTGGTTTCACTAGCTACAGAAGAGGAATAGTAATACTTAGTTTTCCACTTCCAAACTGTAAATAAGTTTTGAAGTTCCTATAGCGTATGCTGGTCAGCATACACACACGTTTGTAGCTGTTCATGAAAACTTACAAGCTTGAAGCATGCCTGGGGGTAGCTCCAACTTCCTGTGCAGCAGTGGTACACATTTAAAATTAGCTCTCCTTTACATGTATATAGAAGGAAACATTTATTTTGATAGAACTATAAATTGTCTATCTAATTCTTGATAGCAGTGTTTAATAACTGAATCTAGAAATGCAATTGAGGAACATTTTATAAGTTTAGATATTCTATTTAGATAGAAATTCTAGTTGCCAGTTTTCATATTGGAAAACAGAGGTAAGCACATTCATATCAATCATGATAGTTGCTGAGAACAATACTGCTCTCAGTTCCACAGACTGTGCTGTTGCTGCATGGAGATGTCATTCTGTAGAGACAAAGTAGAATATGAATTGCTCAAAAACACATGTGAATAATGCCACTGTTGAAATTTTGAGCGTGCATATGGTTCCCATAAAAGTAGCGAGGACTTTTTCCTCAGTATCTGAACACCTGCACAGAAGATCAAAACTACTTGCTAAATAAATTAGTCACAAAATAAGTTTTGTCAGCTACTGAATACATTATCTATCCTAATACACTTCATTACATTAGTTTTGCAAATTCATCTTCTATAAAAAGATACTAGTGCCTATTTTCCAGTAGATTTTAGGCATCAGAAGTCTACCCATAATATAAAATATTCCACTAGAAAGCCTAATATTTCCAATAAATAACGAAAAAACTGTGCACTTGACTGAAAAGAAGAAAAACAAATTGGTCTTTCTGTTTTCCTTTCACAACAGTGCAAGTCATCTTAGGAAGAAACATGCATCCTTGTCTTTCTGCATCCTGTCATTTCACTCCTTATGTACACGAGCCTTGAATAAGGAGGATCATAAGGATGCCAATACACATCTCCAAAACACTCCAATGACACCACTGCAAACATTTCTAGAGTTGGTTAAGATGCTTATCTGTTCAATTCCTTATATTTAATGTGTTGGAGAGTGATTTGATATGTTCTTTATTCTCATCTGGAGGAATTAGCAACACTGCAGTGATTTGAATCATTCTGCCCACTGTGTCTCACAGTTGCAAAGGTTTTTTCTGGCTGCAGAATTAAAAGCTTGACAGTTGCTCACAAATTATGGAGTGAAAGTTTTTTTTTTTTTTTTTTTTTTTTTTTTTTTTTTTTTAAGAACTTCATACTGAGATCATCCAACAGGACTGACCTGGCTATGACACAAAATGAAGTTTGTGCCTCTCTCAAAACCTGCCTGTGTGTTTTTTAAATGGGGTCACATAATACATATACAGCATTCATGGCATGTTTTGTACTGCTGGTGTGGACGCTTCAGGAAGGATGCACTGACCTTCGCTTCATTGGCTGGATCACAATCAGGCAGCTTTGCTCCAGTGGCAGTGGTCGAGGGAACTGTAGCTAGCTGGGGAGCTTGCACAATACTTTAAATCAGTGGCTTCTCTATATGTTACAAATGCCCTCTCCAGCAGTCTTTAACTTACCACCTCCCGGGGGTATATACCTGTGCTTAATGCAGGAGTTAGTATTAGTATGGCCTTAGCATAAGGGAATCTCATCTCTCAAGTTTGAAAATGATATTAATCTATTTGTGGAGCAACGTACAACTACTTTGACACTTCACACACAAAAAAAAAAAACCAGATGGATTTGCTAGGTGCAGGGCATCTCTAAAAGTCTCTTCAAAGAACCCGCACTCCAGCTGAGCAACTTAAAAGGAGGTGTCAGAAAAAGGAAAAATCAAATTATTTCTGAAACATAAATTAGTGCCAGAGAGTCTGCTGTCAACTAGCTGTTACAATACCTATAAGGAGTTGGGTTAAAAAAAAGAGTAAACGCTTTTAAGTCTCAGCAGGCAATAGCCCATGTGGCTAAGTCAGCACACAGAACAGCATCAGCTATTGTTTTATTGGATTCCTTTTCGGGGAGGGGGGTTGAGCAGGAAGGAATTTTTATGCATATACACATACACAAGAGGACTATTTTTTCATCTATGTAAAGTCAAAACATACTGGAACCATAAATTATATCCTGGGTAAGAGTGCAGTGTTTATACCCTTTTAAGGAATGCAGCCAGTTAGCACCCCACTTCCAAGGTATAATCTTCCATCACTGTTAGATGCTGCTGCCTGATCGCAGCCAGACAACTGGCTCAACACCAAGATCACAAATGTGCCAACATATGGAAACAATTGCTTTCCTTTTGATTGGAAATGACATTCTGGGTGTGTGCACAACATCCCCCATCAATCATCCAAG
Organism: Anseranas semipalmata; assembly: GCA_013399115.1. Lineage (NCBI taxonomy): Eukaryota > Metazoa > Chordata > Aves > Anseriformes > Anseranatidae > Anseranas > Anseranas semipalmata. Next base: position 577,948 of record VXAA01006711.1, on the reverse strand, counting down.
ATGGTTCATTGTTTGGATTTAAATTCATTAATGAAGAGAAGATCTCTATAGCCCTGTGTGAAAGGTAGGAAAGACACTTACACACCCCAGCAAGCGAAAGAGCCTCTGCACGGTGACAGCTTGTTTGAGCCACACTGCACCCTGACCAAGCTTGGTTCCTTCTCTGTACAAGGCTGTTTCACGCACCAACACTGATGTTGCTCAGCTTAATGCAACAGCAGCTGAATCTCAAAATTGTACTTGCATAGTAAGGCTGTGCCAGCTGCCAATCACCCCTGGGACTCCAGAAATTGTCCACACACTGGCAGCCTCAGCAAGAGAAGTGAGGGGAAAGGTTTAATAGTGAATATTTGACCACAGATCTAACAGCCTGTCTCAATGAAGTTGCCATGGCAGAAGGCCTGTATGATGTGAAAAAAAAAATCAAGAGTGTTTTTGTTGATCCCATATGGCTGATCTGGAACTTGAGAGATCAGGAAGGTAAATTCCTGTGGAGAATGCAAGGCACGTCTGGTTCAAACTGTTTGCTGGGCTCCCACAGCAAAGAATGGTGAAGTGGAACAAAGGCCATTAACTTCCTGAAGAACTGCAAGTCTAAGTGAAAAGACAGGAGAGGCCTGCTTTGAACTCCGGAAATACTAGTGTTAGTGGTGTACTCACGGATTTTGGAGTTACTGAGGACAGAGGCCTTATGCTCCCCAGGGTCAGGCCCACAAACAAAGTGAAATTGTAGCTCAGCGGAGGTGAATGTGCGTTTCTTCCAGTGCTTTCAATAAAGCCACGGGTTCATGTGCACGTTGGAAGCCCACTAGTGATAGGACTGCTGTTAGTATTGATAATGTAAGTTATAACATGAGTTGTGCTATGGATTATAGCAAGAGACAGGCTTTCACATGGAGGACAAGCAAGCAGAAGCATATGCCAGATATAAGGTATAGCAGACAGAAACCATCAATGGGATTTTTTGGCAAGAGGAAGACTATTACTATGATTAAGGTTCTATATGGGCAATCAAGAGAACTAAATTCAATTCCCACCTCTGTATGGACTTCCTGCAAGACTAAACAAGTCTCTCAAAGGCAAATTTTCATACGCATCTAGGCACTTTAAGATGCAGACAAGCACCACATCTAATTTACAACCACACCTACTATGCAGGCTAGATGTTTATCAGCACCTGTTTGTGTCCTTTGAGTCCCCTATCTCCAAGAAGATTACAGATGTCATCTATTCAGATCACAGCCAAATTCTACCTTCAGTCATTCACCCAACATTTCCATGTAAGTGAAAGAGGAGTGAGCTCATATCTAAGGATGGGACTTAGCCCCAAGTAAAATAGGAAAAAGGATTTGCTGCATGACAAAAATAGGCTGAGTGCCTTGTCACATCTGACAAATGCCTCAGATGGCATAGCACAGATTTGTGGTGGTGCTATTAAAATAGATTGTATTTCCACTGAATTAACTGATTTCTTGTCAAATGGTAGGTTGGCAGCCCCTTTCTCACTGGCAGTGAAAATGCATCTCAACTTCAGTGGGTACATCAGGGAACTAACCCTTACAGTGTTATGAGAATTCATTCCTAATGCATCCCTCACTGCCACTGAGCTCTTCCAGGCCGGATTCTGCAGGCCACAGTGCTCTTCAACCACACTTACTCACAAGAGCTACTCAAGTGAAAGGAGAAAGAAAATTCCACTCATTTAGAGTACAGGTTGCCAAATCAGGCTTTTTTTTTTCCTCCTTAAAGCAGGGTGTGATGATCAGCCTGGTTTTGAAAGTTTTCAATCATAGAAAATTAAATGAGGTCAGACCTTCGTCTAATATACATTCATAAAGGCAATGGCACCAGCTGCAGACAAGATCCAGGTAGTAGCTCTGATTCACTGCTGCTGCCTGCTAACTAGTAGTTAATTTGAGTTTCTTTACAGTCTTCCTCCATTTATCTTTCATAAACGGATAGGCTATATTACCAAATAACACTCGAGGAACTGTTTTATTTGTGAATACAAACTGTCATGAGTCACACAAAATCCACCAGAGAGCTGATGAGAAACCAGCCTGCTTTCCATATAACAAAAGCTGACCACCCAGATGAAAAGAGAATGACCTTTAACTCATTTTGGTTTGAAAAACCAGAGGTGGGCGATTGTTTTCCAGCAGATACTACTCTGGCACAGGAGAAATATTTGTTGCTCTGACTCTAGCTGACCGACAGGCAGTTGCTGGGTGTGTACCACACAAAGAATACTTTCATTTTTTGGCATGGCATAGCATTGCTGAAATACCAAAGACCATGGCTAATTAAGTGGAGTGATGGAACAGAATGATTTGATGATAAGATTTAATTGGTATGAATATTCTCACAGACTAGTTATTGTATCTGTCTGGGAGGGCCAGACATTCAGCTGCATTAAGCATTGCTCAACTGCAGCTGAGGGGGTAAAGGGCACAAGGGTGCCCTTTACTCGTCCTGAGTCCCGGGACTGCTCCATAGTCGCGTCTCAGGGTGCAATTTGGAGCAGACTGGACCGCTCTCTGTGGCCCCAGTCTGCTGTCAGAGCAGCTGAAAATCACCAGGATCAGTCATAACCCTTTGCCCTTGCCGTGCTCCCACGCTGACTGTTGGGGAATGAAGTTACACAGGAGCTCCTACAGGAAAACTGCGCTGCCCAGAGACCGTGCTGTGAAGAGCAGGACTGCTCAAGCTGCTTCACACCAATAGATGGAGCATGGACCAGGATCCAACCATTAAGTGTGTAATTGCTTTGTTTCAGTTGATTATTTGCCCTTTTTTTTTTTTCATAATAAAGCTGAGTATCTTCATTTTCCTAATGGGAATCTGTCCTTCTATGGAAGCTTTCCACAAGTCTCCCATTTGGGGCTCCAGCACTGCCACTTTAGTACAGTCTGCAGTCTCCAGGGATACAATCAAAGTCTATTTAAGGGCTCCCACAAGGCTAAAATCACTGATCAAAGTCAGGGAAGAATGGCCAGGGTCATATTAGGACCAATGACCTGGTATTGCCAAGGGGAAGGGCTTGCATTTCAGAGCATTCTCCTTCCTTGGACATGGATGGATGATCACAGCGTTCTGTGACAGTCCGTTTCCATCTGCCTTGACGCACGGCCAACATCAGACAGACAAGAGCGCCAAGATCCTTCCTAGAAGAGCCTGAAAGACTTCTGCCACAAGGGTACATATTAGTTGTGATCAGCACATGTTTAGGTCACCAAGTAGTGCAACATGATGTATGAAGGAGTGTCACAGGCTTCAGGATCCTTCAGGTAAAGATAGACATAACTATGGCACTTAAAAGTCATTCTGAATTTCACCACTCATCTCCAGAATATCTCTTATGCTACAGAAAGAACAAGAAAAGTGAAAGTAGCTCCCTGTCTCTTTTGCCCCTCTCAATGTTTAGCAAAAGCTGTCATGGTCCCAACTCTGGCTTTTTATCTTCCACCACACAAACTTAACACACAGTAAATCTTAAAACACTGTTTCATAAATAACTAACTTACATTTGACTATGGATTCAATGTGAAGTGGTCTACACAAAAAACTTGCAGCAGTTAGGCTATAATAAGAGCCATTTGATCTCTCAACACCGAGTGACAATGTGTTGTGTTAAAAGCTATCTCCATATGACTTAAGTATTATTTCTAGCTTTTTTCTTCACTCCTGTACACTAACACTGGACAGAACCCCCATGAAGAATCAAGAGTACCCATTTGGTGAAAGATTATTGCCTGTGATATGACATTCTTTTTCTGTTCTTCTCCCCGGCTAGCACAGAAAAAGAGCCACCAACTGTCATTCTCACTCCCCCTATCCCTTGGAGGAAAGAAAGCCTGCAGGTAGCTAGTTCTTGCTGTAATAGAAAAAAAATTTCTTCAAATGCCTTTGTCTTTCCTTTGCCGCCAGAGACCTTTGGAGCACCAAGACGTGTCCGGCCAGTCAGCACCACCTTTACGTCTGGCGTTGTTACCTCTTGCAGAATGAATCTACTTCACCAACTACTGAGGTGAAAGAGCCCTGAGCAAGCAACGCATCCTCCATAAAGCAGAGCAGACAAGAAACTATCCCACTGCTAAGGGAAATGTCTCCCCTTCCATCTCTTTCTTTTAATTATTATAATTGTCAAGTTTTGTATGTGCTTTTTTTTTTCCTCCCCTGAGACTTCTAGCACGGTATAATCACTGCCCTATTCCCTCCATTTCTCAGATTACTCTGAAATTGCAACTCGGGAGCCCCTCTCTCTGGACTTAAAAAAAATCTAAGCTTCTTATTAGCCCACAGAAGCTGAGCATCTCAGAGCATCAGAGTAGTATTATTCTCATTTCAAGTGTATCAGGCTCTGCTACTTGAGAAAATACATTGGGTTGTTAAACAGAACGTAAGCTATTGTGTTCCAAAGTGGTTTCTGGCATTAAAATAGTAATTCATGTGACAATTTTTTTTAGTTGAAGACAATGCAGTTCAGCCATAAGACATTGGTCTTCAAGTGCTATTACATGCTTGCCACACTGCTCTCACGGAATATCATTTGGTGACAGCAGCAGTCTCTTTTGATCCTGGCATATTCAGTGAGGGTGTTGGCTCATCAACCACTTGCCTTCTCAGAATAAACATGCGTGGAGTCAAGAAACACAGAATTGCAGCTGCTCTCCAGCAAATTCTTCTTACGAAAATAAGTGACAGAAATCACAGTAGCAGCAGTTTGAGCCGACTTGCTGCTAATACTGTGCCACCAGGCACATAAAGGGACACGTTTACCATTCCGGCTTTCCTGGCCAGATGTGCTTTTGGATGCCTCTTTCCCCTCATGTAAGACTGACTTCAGGGAAGACAGATTCACAAATGCCCTACTTGCAGAGAATAAAACCCCAATCATTATGCTGACAAAACACTAGCAAGAGAGAGAGTCCGTCTGAGCAGTTCTTAAAAAATTGGTCTAGACTTGCTTTCATTAATTTGCTTTAGGGATGGCTGGGAAAAAGGACAAGAGAATTCATTCTGCTTGCCTTGAGCCCTAGTGAGACAGCCCTGCACTAGCACTGCGTTAGTCTTGTGCTGCAAAAAGCGCAGTGCGCACCTACAAGCGAACACCTGGGTAGTAGGACATTCAGTCAGCTAAAGGGGGACGCTGCCAGCAGTTGTCCTCCGGGAACAAAATTCAGCAGAATTCAGTCAGGCTCTCTCAAAAGCAGTTTTTGGTATCTATACATTGAGTATAGCTGAAGGATGGTTCTTAGAATCTTACAGCTACCAGACATGTTTTTCAAATAGAAGTATTTCCTCACGTGATAACTAAAAGGCATGTGTTTTACATGCCAGAGGAAGAGTCGTTACTAACAGAATTATTTAATGGCTGAACTCTGCTAGCAGAGACATTCAGTTTTTATAGCTATTTTCTCAGGATGGCGATAGACAGAAGGGAACACCCTCTAGTGATATCAGGTGGGTAATTCTTAACACTTACTGTTGAAAGGAGACAAAAGTTGTACCTCCAGTCAGGTGCTCCCCATAAAGAGTAGTTTGCAAAAAAACAACAAAAAAATACAGCTAATAAATCTGTTAACAGATAGCAACTCTTTGATTGTGTACAAAGTGCAAACCAGTCATATACCATTTAATATTGGAGAAAAAGTTTGTGAGGGTTCTCACCTTTTCTATGTGAAGACCGTTGCTGATTTCTGAACTTAGCTGGCAGGACCGACTCACAGACTGGTTTCCAAAGATGGGTTATTTGGGTGCTCTGTCATTTGGTGGAGTATAATAATACACGTGAGACTCCCCAGCTGGCTACCAGTGATGCTTTAAAATCAGAAGATGAAATGCCACTACATAGCTAAACACAAAGCTGTTACTACTACGGCATTTCTGAAGAGTCCCCTCAGAACACCATCAGTTCTCCTGCCACTGCTGCTAAGCCCGTTCCAACACCTAATAGTAGCTTTCTAAGCAAATAAATTCTGTGGCTACATGAGGTCCCAAACTCTCTCATTTCCTCTTCTTCCCCCCTGCACTGCATTACTATCTCTTCATGTATTCCATGCAAGAGAGTCACAAATCTTCCTGGGGCTTCCACACAATTGTTATTTGCACATATGTAATCCGTTTCAAACTGCTTTTGTATATCCTTTTTGTAGCCATGACACTTAAGAACTAAACAGTTATGTAGACTAATATTCATAGAGTAGCAAAAATTGTAATAATTTATTTTAGGGCAGAGGGAAAAACTGTGCAACATGCCACAGTGAAAGCCCATACTCCGACCTACGAGTGACATCCTTATTTCAGAGAAGCTAGGCAGACCAAAAGTAACTCAAAGAGACAATCCTTCAGCTAAACTAATCCAGAAATACATGACTTACAGGTTGGTATTATTTTTGTATTCTGTAAAGTTCCAAAATATTTTGTCAAAATGTGTATCCAGAAAAGAGGACCTAAAAAGAATGTTTATTATAAAGTGGTGGTTCTCACTCAGACATTCCTATTGCATTGAATCAAAACCCTTTATAGTTAAATTCTAAGGAAGAAAGATAATAGTTCAGCTATATCAAGATCTGTAAATACAAAGCAGCCATGTTTAGAACAGGAGTGACATACTGAAACTATCTACCTAGAAGCCAGTAACTTACTCTTGCTCTCTTTCTGCTAAAGTTTGTTCTGACTGTAACACAACAGATGAGATCAAATGCAGAGTGCAGATAGCGGTACCTAGACCCAGCAGATGAACTTGTGCAGATCATCCAAACTTAATTCTCAGTTGCTCTACAGTTGGTCTCATTCAGACGTTTAGCATTTTTTTTTCTTACGATGGTTATGTCACGTGCATAACTACTGCAATACTAAAAGAGGAAATGCAAATTGTTCATACCTGTTTTGTCTCAGTGTCTTGTTTCTTTATGGTGTATTTGCTCATTCAGCAACCTTACGTTGGAACTAATGAACGTTGCATACTGTGGTTTGGGATTACTGCAGCACTTATGAACACGAGCAATGTTTATTTGGGAGAGATATAAAGCCTCTGTTGACGATTCTTGTGCGTAGCTCTGGCATATCAACGTTAAACATTCTGTAAGTATTTGGGCTGAAAGACAAAAGCAGACAATGAAGAAATTTTTACACCAATACATGTACTCTACTCATTGATAATAGTTAAATGTATCTACACCAAGCAAAAGAAAAAAATACATTGGTTAAGAAGTCAGTAGGCTATATACAATATTATTCACTACTCTGAATCCAGAATAAGGTTTCAATGCAGTTATTCTGGTATGATCTGGGTTTAAGTCTCAGTAAACGTCAAAGAGTAGATTCTGTTCTTAATCACAGTACTTCTGCTCCACTTGTCCTGAGTCATCAAGGTCAGGTTGTACAAATAGTTGCAGCGGAAGTGATAATGTCTTGGTCATTTTAAATTAAGAGCGAATGAGTCATATTCTATCATTTGATCCTGACGGTACAGAATTTATCCAAATTCCTAGGCTGGATTGCCTATTTTCAATATTTTTAAACAATGTTCAGTATTGTATTCCTGATTTAGTTCTGGTGGGGTTTTTTGTTTTATTTGGCCATTTTGCCAGCTCTCTCTCAAGTAGCAATGACTTTTTAACAGCTAATTTCAAAGGTTTCAAAGATTCTTATCAGCTGCTTTGGACACTGATTAGCTGAGGTCTATTGCCTCGTCAAATACTGTTTTTCTCATTCTGCTTGCCAGCAGTTTCTTTCATCTTAGTAATCTTTCCCAGCATCCCTCCATCACCTCTCTGCAACTCCTCCCAAACATTCTCTTCTTAGTCTCCTACTCCTTTTCCTCTGTACCATCCCTTTAATGACATCTGATCACATTATTTAAAAACCAATAATATGCAGTTACCATCATTTTTTCCATCCTTTTTTTCTGTAATCTATCATTTTGATCCTATCCTCATCTCCTTTTCAATAGAAACCGATTAGCAGCAATTAAATACTTACATTACAAAAGGAAATAGTTCCCTGTTACAAAACACTCACCCAGCTATTTCAATCATTTCAAGGAAATAGTGAACTGTGCTTTTATGACAGTAGTAAACAATAAATAGAACTGATAGCAGAGTATAAAGCTCATATTAAAAAAAGACATCCTCCATCAAGACCAAGGACTTTTTTCTGATAAGAAGGAAAGTCTTGTGTATGTTGTAACTTGAAATCATGGACAAGAAAACAACTTCACATACCAGCATGTCAGCTTCTTGTCTCAGAATATTAAACTGATAAAGAGCCAATAAAAATTCACATTGTTAAGTTTGACAGCACACTTTTGTATTGAAACATCAAAATAATTGTTAGTCTTACAGCTGTACCTGGAAGACTGTTGTGTAAACTGGGCCCTATGTCACGAAGTATACAAATAAACAGTGGAAAGTCAGTCTTTCACCTAAAAACCTTATCTGGCTCTCACAGAAGTAATTTCTTCCATTGTCTTTGATGGAAGAGGGGAAACAGCTCTCTGAGAAGTTTCCAGTCTAGTTTTATGCCACATACCAATTCTACTTACAAATAAGTGTCTTTTATTGATGTTTTTTGTTGGACTCAGCAAAGATCAACAGCTTTTCCTTTAGCAGCTTTCTAATATGGAGCTACAGCAGTGTGCGTCAATTCAGGGTTGCTTATCATTCACTTTTGTTTGTAAGTTAGCCATGCTCCTACCTATTTATATTTACACATGCAATATACATACATTCTTTTTAGGGTCTCAGAAACATATTGCTGATAGGACATCCTGATCATTCAAATAAACCTGCTACTGCAGGCAACTCTGCCACATGATCATTCTTTTTATGCATTCACCAGCTCTATCGTAACATGAGTTCAGGTTTTGCCCATTACTCCTGCTCTCATTGTACCAGAGTGTCACTGCTCAGAGTTAAAAGCCTCCTCATCCTCAGAGTGATTGATTTCTCTTATGTTCTTGTCTCGTTCTTGTCTAGGTGCTATTCTTCAGCTAGAATTGGTTATTCTTCGGGCTGTAACCCTGAATGCTTACCCCATAACAGAAACAGGGATGACATTCCGTAATGCTTTTGTTTCTTTTCAGATAGGTTTAAAAAGGCAGATTCTCTGTCTCCTCTCCCAAATTACGTTCTCCCATCCTGATTATTGTACTTACCTCATCTGAACTTGCTCCAGTTCAATTTCTTGAGTATCTTGTACATTCTCCACTGTCAGAATTATACACAGTGCAATAGTATTAACACTTCTCTCTCTCTTCTGGGAAGACCTCACAATGCTCCATAGAACTGTGAGTTTCTATTACTGTAGTCTTTCAAGCTACTTAGCTTTGTTCATCATCCCGACACACTCCCCAAATTACGTCTCTTAAATAATCTGATTTTTGCTTTTTTCCAAGTTTATTAACACTGAACACGCGCACACAGACCAAATTTGATTAACTTTTCAGTACAACCCATTGTGTCTTCATTAGCTCTTCACACACTTCCCGATTTTTGAACCAGCACCCATCTTTTGTAGTTTTATTTATATATTCTCATGGTACCTTTTAAATCAATGTTGATTTGTACTACCCTCTTTTTCTTGTCTAGAAAACCAGACATACTAACAACATTGTAAATTAGTCTATTTTTAGAAAGTTCAGGTTAACTATTATTCTGCTTTCCATTTGTTTAGAGTCCTAAATGAAGTAATAATGAAATCTTGTCACTGGGTGAAATTATCTCATTAAATGAGAAACTTGTAAGAGCATTAAACAGTGACTGGCATTTTTTCCAGGTACAGACTACAAGAAACAGCCTTTTTACTGGAATTCAGACATTTTCCTTATGAGGAATTGTATGTTTCCATTTGAGGTACAAACATTTTTTTTCCTTGTGCATGTTTTGTCACTGCTGAGCATTAAGTGCTGAGCATTCATCAACAATTTCTACACCATTCATATTTCCCAGGCTGCTAAACCTTGCATACTCCAGCTTCTATACATCTGACAGCTATCTATCCAATCCGATAAAAACAAGTATTCACAATCTTGTGATCTTATTCTTGGGAGTATTTTTTGCTTCTTTTCTTTTTCTGTTGTTCATTTACAGCTTAATTGGAGACTAGAAAAGGCAAAGCAGGAAGTTTAGAGTAGTATTACGTTAATTATTATTACATAACAACCTGCATGCAATACAGACATTATCTGTATTACCTTCATAGAGAAAGAAAAGGAGCTAGAAGAGACCGACCTTTCTTTGGCTTTACGGCCCTTCACTAATTGTTCTGCCTTTCCACCCCACCTCGATGTGCACAGAAGTCCCTACAGAGGACTGTGGCAAGAGAAAACACATAACTGTGGCCACACGTGTTCAGAGATCACTGAACAGAAGCTGTTCCCTGCTTGCACTTGCTAGATGTGTGATTGAACCCTGAAGTCCAGCTCTCAGGTGAAATAACTTGGTCCTACTTTGACTCCCTTTCTGCTCCAGAAGCAATCACTAGGATTGCAGTGATCTCTTCTGTGGAAGGCAGAGATGATGAATTGGAAAAAGCTGGCCAATAATCTTCTCATTAACCTTCCAGCAGATGTTTTTGCTTTATGACGTGATACTCATCTCACTGCCTGTCTGCTAAAAAGAGCTTACTATGAAGCAATCGTATCGTACAGTTGTATGTGAACACAGCAGAATGCAAAAGGGATGAACGCCTTTATGCCAACTTTGAGCCCTCAGACTCGGTGAAAATCTGCTACATTCTCCCTCTTCATGTTCCTCCCACGGCCCCATATCAGAAAGTCCTGTTATAATAAGAACAGCTCCAGAGGATATGGCGTTCATTTAGGGCCACTACTTGCCAGAATTGGGGATTTAACATGCCCAAGTTTCCATTACAAAACTAAGTCCTCTCTCAGAATACCAGTATTAGAGGCAGTAAGCAAGACCTTAGGGGGCCAAAGGAGGGTGGTTCTGCAAATCTAGACTGACCTGGACTTGAAGTTGATAAAATTCCTCAATGATAAGACCCTGAATATTTTCAGCTATGCTTAGTATAGTACAGTAATAAAAAATATGGAAAGGGAGGGATTGCTATGCTTTCCCAGCAAAGATTTTCCTAGCCAAATGTAGTCAACTGGTTTGAAGTAATTAGTGTTAGTAACGTTTAAATTTCTGCCAGAAGAGTTAAGACCTGTGGCACTTGGAAAAACACATAAAAGGTCTTATGAAAACCTAATTTGGGGAAGCAATGAAGGAGGAAGGAGCTTAGCTTTTAATCCTGTAATGAGGGACTTGCTAATGAAAAAGAAATTCCTTTAGAAGGCTTTCCCAGGAAGTACCTCACTTCATAAGATTCATTTATTTAATGTCCCCACTTTCAGATTTTGAAAGCTCTTTGAAACAGTTTATCCAGTGTGTGAGCAGCTAAATAGCAAAAAAGAAAAGAAAAAAGGTACAAAATAGCTGGTTTGATGGAGGAAGTCCCTTTCAGAAAGACAGTCATAGGAAAAAAGCATCCCAGTGACAGGCCCCAAAATGATGCTTTTGAATTTGGACCTCAGATCCTAGCTGAATGATAAGGTTTATGGAACAAACGTTTTCTCTTCTGCTTCTGTTTCTGTTCCGCTTCTGTGTTTACAAACTAACATAATATATCCCAGATCCATGCCTGCAACCCAAAAATTCTTCCAGAGTTCACACAAGAAAAGCTATTGTGACAGATACTTTCCCATATCCTGACACTTGTCCAAACTAGTTACAACTGCAGAGACCTGTTGTAACACCAACAGCTCAAGAAGTAAAGCAAGCAGATGAAGTCAGGATATGACTCTGTGGCCCAGCATGCGTACCACACAGACAGCCCAGCTCAAGTTCCAGAAGCAGTCTCAATAGCCTGGACAATTTTCCCTGTTTCTCAGGAGGACTAAATAATCGGTTAGGTGAAACATCACCTTCCAGAACTGCTTTGTGCACACACACATCCCTGAAGGCTCAAGCCTAACCCCTCACATCCTTATGTATCTCCTGTCCCAAACTCCTGACTCTACCAGCCCTCAGCTACGTATCCGAATCGCTCTCTGCATTGCAAGTTGCCCCTACTGAGAACAAAGGAGCTCTCAGTAATGATGGGGAGCCCTGAACTGGGAAATGCTCAGGCAATGGCAGACCTCCACCCCATACTGGCATTACACTGCTTCGCTTTGGACCTGAAGCCAGTGGGTGGGGAGTCCCAGCAGGACCATACCCTCCGGTGAATCCCACCAGACCCCTTTAGTCCTGCAGCCTTAAAGCTGGGCCCTGGCACAGAAGCAGCGCTTACAGCAGGTGGGGAGGTCCCTCTGGCCCAGCACACGGATCTCCAGGGTCTGGCACACAGCGCCTGGAGAGATCCAGAGAGGCTTCCTGAGCAGAAGGAGGTGGGACGAGCGCTCTGTGCCCCCCAGCCCGGCTGCCAGTGCTCAGTTTCTAGGAGACCCCGGCCAGGAGGCAGCAAGACACAACTGGGCCTGAGCCACAGAGAACTGCAGAGCACAGCAGCGCCTGCACTGCTCTGCCCACAAAGGCTCCAGCCCAGCCCAGCCCACTCCCCAGGGTGCCTTCTCCTCTCCTCTCCTCACTCACATGTGCACGCAGCTGGTTCACATCCCCATTTCTTACCCCAGCCTGAAACACATAAGCAATTAGTTCAGAACTGAAGATCAGCTCAATACTGAGCATTAGCAGAGACTTCCTATTTGGCTGTGAGGAAATATTTGCTGAATGGAGACTGTTCATGCAGAATGTTGCGACTGTGGAGAGTGAAGGAACATATTTTGATCGAGATAAAGGGCCCTGATAGATTAGGTTTCTCCCCCTTCAGCAATTAGGGATAGAATCTAGGATAATACCTATTTCTTGATCTTGCATATACTGCGCTGTTCAGCCTCACCACTTTGAGTTCCTCATGCTGGTTAGCTACACCACTGCTTCGTAAGGAAGTCAGCGAGGTTACCTTCCTGTACTCTGCTCAGTATCTCCACCACCATCTAGTTGCTTCAACATTTCTCAAGCACTATATGGGTCTTCAGAGCCTGGGAAAAACATCCTCTACAGAGTATTTTTTATAATTCCAGTTTACGTCAAGATCAGATCACAAATAACATGTTGGAAATATTTCAGCTCCAAGTAGAAATCAGTTAAAAAGAAATAATCTGACCTCTGGTGCAATATTTCTATAGCCAGTCCCAACTTCCAATTCCTTATCGGACACTTCACCATGGCATGAACCATGGACCCCCTCAGGATTGCACCGCCTTCCTAGAGGCTACTCCTCTTGTGACTGGACAACCATATCAGTGCTTCCTTCGCAACCCTCCTTTAGTCCTGAGAAATAACAATCTGAAAAGGAATGGCCATTAAGTTTAAGTTGAAGAGAAAAAGGGAATCTATCAGTTTCATCAACTGCTCACCTGCAGAAAAAAGTATTTCCCTTGTTATCTCAGAACAGTCAAGGCCGCAAGTTGAAGTTTTCCTGTCAATTTATTCCCACAAAAACATTTTGAATAGATTATAACCATACCCTGGGGGTATGGGAAGGTCTGGGTTTAATTTTTTTTTTTTTTTGTCATCTGAAGAAAATAACCCTTAACTTGTCACTGGAGTCACTTACCTGATCATTGGTGGATTTAAGTTCTCTTGATGACAGAGTTGTTCCCCCCTTGCAGAATCAGAAGTGTATGGTTTATGTAAATGTAAGTGCATGCGCTGCGGAAATCATCACTGTGTATGAAATGTATGGAGGAAACTGTGTACTCCCTCTATGCCAGGAGTTAAAAATAAAATAACTTTCCAAGCTTAGTATCTCGTGGAAGGGTTTAGTCATTCTGGTTTCCTGAAGAAAAGACAGAATGATAATGAGGTGGGACACTGGGCTTTCACTTGCTTGTTGGTAAGCCAGTTGCCTCAGAAAGGATTGTAGGATGCGTTCAGAGACAGATTTAGTGGGGGCTTCAGGGAAGTAGCTAGAGGTGCGTAGGGGGGATAACTAAGTTTCAGGACCCTAATGGCACTGTATCTCTTTACGTTAAAGTGGGCTGGAGAAGAAATTAGATTGGTTCATGTAATTTTATTGTCTTGGATTAAACTAACTTGACTCTGACCTTAAACTGATCGCTCAACTCTTAGATTGAATTTCCCTAGCCCTGTGCATCCACAGCTTGTCTTTTTCTCTTCTGTTTTTTTTTTTTTTTTATTAAATTTTCTTCATAATGAAAGAGAAGAGCAATTTGTGTAGATGAAAGCCCACTAAATGGCTACAGAAAGTTGCAAGCTTTATGGAAAAGCTTTCAGGTAGACAGAAACTAGTTCTAATCAATAAGCGACAGCTTCGCTACTTCCGCCTGGCTGTAAAGCCTGCCTCCCATTTGTAGCAATGCGAAATATGCTTGAGTCACCCCTTGCAGAATAGATCGGTCCAGAGCTACCTTCTGTCTTTTCATAGTTACAGTGGAGACCATGGTGATGCCTATGTCAGCATTTTCCTTTTTAACTGCTTATTTAAACATCTGTAACTTGGTCATTACAATTTGCCCCTATTTAGAGGGCGTTCTCCAAAGCCTCCACCTGCAAGAAATACAGCATGCACCATACCCTGAACAAGGAGGATCAGATATGCTGACTCAAAGCTCTTCTGCCCTTCTTACTTTACGAATAATGTGAAAACAGACTACTGGAAATACACCTATGCAGGGAAAGATATTGAAGTGGAAGAGTATATTGGTGAGCTCCAGCTTGTATTTTTCAACTTGTGTGTTTGTTTTATTAGGCTAGACAGGCACTTTCTCTTTTCTGCATGCCTGGCTAATCCAATCCCCAGTAGTGTTATGCTGTCAGGGAGTATCACCCCCAAGTATCCAATGGAGTGTGGCTGTTGCAGCAGGACTTCTGATAGAGGCTAACTACGGCACAAGCAGGAGCCTAAGCCATTAGTGATCACTATCAGCTAAAATGGAATAGCTAGAGGACAAGGGGGGAAAAAAAATGTAAGGCTGTTCCTGGATTAGCATTATACAAGGAGCTATATAAGTGGTGAAAGCCTGAAATAAAATGGAAAGCCAAATCCCAGAGGGAAATAGGAGAGCTACAAAGGCTTCTGGGAGTTAGCAGACTATAAAACTCTAGCTGACCTCAGACTCAAGGGAACTAAAAAAAAACTGCTGAGAAGGGAATGTCTGGGAATTAGCCATTAGGATATGAGAACTCTAATCTGAAGCAACAAGGGACTGAAAAAAAAATGGGAGCAGCTCACTGTAGAAGAATATATACAGTCCTTATACTGTATGCTGCAGTTACTTCAGGCTTTAGGAGAAATAATAAGCTAATGACTGACATTCACAGGTCTCTCTAATCTCCTAAATCAGTGTTATCATGTGATTTGGAAGGATTTATTTTTTAATATTACACAGATCCACCCACCATAGATTAGACATTCCCCTCATTCTTTCTCTCTCATATCTTGTAACTGTGCAATCTGTCCCTTCGTATTGGTCTACTGGTACACACAAACGTGGACCGTTCGTGTATCTGCTGGACTCACACGTTGCGAGGTTGGGGCTCCTCTGCAGCATTTCAACTCAGCTGTGCCTTGCAGGCAGAGAGGAGCCGCACTGTGCCAGACAAACCCAGTGTGAAGTAATGGTTTGGTGGACCTTGCTACAAAACATAGGCAGACTTATGTACACTGCCTTTACTGTGAGGCTTTCTGTAGATGGAGACTAGGAATGGTTTAGCTATCTTAAGGACAGAAGAACAAGGAATCAGAAGGGAGAAGTCTGTACCCAGGAGGCAAATGTGCATGCTTAGAAGAAACGCTTAGAGGAAACACAGTAAACATTCATGCCTTGTAAATGCATGAATTGCAATTCAGTTACCAAAACCAAAAGGTAAAGCAGAGAAAAAGGAGCACTGGCTCTTGACTTTCCTTTGAGTGGGATGAAAATTAGAGAATTGGGCCTGAGGGTACTGCATGACTTCTCATCACCAAGCCCTTTGCTGGGTTACAGCAGTAAGATGGGTAAAGGACCAAGCCATGACCAGTTGCAATGATTCCTACGAGTAAGTGACTCTAAGGGACACAGAGCAAATGAGAACTGGGGAAAAAAGCCCTACTTCTGTTCCAGCTTGGGCACTGAACTAGGCAGCCTTAAGAAACCACTTTACTAAAGCAAGTAAGAGAATCAGTCTCCCATATATTGTACAGTTATAAGGAATAAAGTATATTTGGTGTACAGAACATCCAGATTACATATTAAGGATTACCTACAGCAAGAATAGACCCACTGAAATAAATGTTAATAAAGTTGTAACATACTGCTGAGCCACGGTTAAGCAGCATACTTCATAGGACTCCTAGAACTAGTAAGATGTTCCAATTTTTTAAGTTGCTCTACTTGAAATTGCAGGTTGTCTTAGTAGCACAAATATATAGATCTTGGGTGAAGGAAAATGGTAACTAAGAAACAGATATTTGAAATTCCATCCTAGACTAAGAATAAACATCTCTCTAACAGATGGATCACAGCTCACATGTTCAAAACATGAAAAAGGATGAAAAATAATTTAGTGGGAGGAAGCGTGAAGCAGTAAACCAGTAGGATTTCTCTCGCTGAGACCAGCATTGCCCATAACACCACTAGGATGATATACAGAAACAGATAATCCATGACCATTGCACAGGAAGTATTACGTGTACCAAAAAAGAAAAAAGATACACTGATACTAGGGGTGGTAGCATCAGTAAAGAAGTTTGCTTCAAAAGATCTTTTTTTTTTTCCTAATAGTTAGCAGGGGGGATTTACTTAGTTAACTTTTTTTTCAATAACATCATTTTAATGGTTGCTTCAGGTTACTAGAACCACAATATTTCAAGTTTTTTCTCATTATAGCTGCTGGTCTTTGATCTGTGATTATTGTTATTGTCTGAATTAAAGCATATTTTTAAAATTCTGAGGGTATTTCCCCTCACTTCTCATTAGAAACATTTTTTTTGATGCTAAATAACGTACAGCTGACATCTTGCTGTTTTCTTATTTCAGTGAATAGGAGCATTTAAGGTTAAGTCTGCCTCCTGCTTTCCAGAAGTTAATGCCTCCCATACTGCTGTAGCAACAGAGAAATCAACTCATTTTTTTCTCTCCCACTTTGTAGTGACGGCAGCAAAAAATAGTATGTTATCGCTAAGGTTCTTTAAATGCTACAATTCTGCAGCATTTTTAGCAGTATGGCCTCGGTTCTGCAATCTTCTTTGACCAACTGAAAACATTATCCTACAGGCTTGCTACAAAGCAAACCAATGGACTGAGCATATCAAATCACGTTCATTAGCACAGCCATGTCATATCCAGTACAGCTTTTAGTGTCTCTATCTCCCAACAGACAGTTTTTAAACAATGGTAGCAAGTCATGGTTATGGCTTTTAGAAAGAAGGAAAGAGGACAGAAAAAATTCACTGCTTTCCCATGCAATTCCATTCCCTATGTACATGTGCACACTTGATAAATACTATCTAAAAAGTTTTTTAAAAGACAGTGAACAAAGAGTGCTACTTGGACATAAACAGCCGCTGGTCAGCATTGCTGCCAGATAGGAAGCTGATTCACAACTGCACTTCAGGCTTTCCCATTCTAATTTCTTGCTAAGAGGGTGAAGAGGATGGTACGTGTATGACTCAGAGGGAACTGGTTGAGGCAGATGGGAGGAAAAATACATCACCTATAAACAGAAGGTGAAATTTTGCACCACTGACATGAAAAGGGTTCAACAGGTGTGTAACAATTATTCTTGTTCTTTATCTCAATGCTCTTTTTGAAGATGCAATACTAATGTAATTAATTAGCCCCTGCATCAGACAATAAAATTGATACCACTGAACACTAGGAACTAACTGCCTGAAGTGTTAAAAACAGTTACTGCCACCCACCCTGCATGTGTATATAAAACACTTTGCTGATTTACTTCAGCATAAGATAGTGTAAGAAGCAAAATGAGCACTGCAGGCCTTATTCATTAGAATCTGCCCTTTTGGCCTGGCTGAAAACCCACAAGCATTCCTCATAAGCAGATCTGCCTTCTCAGTATTTCCAGGACAATTAAGTTCATTCAGAATGTGTGTTTTAAAGCATCCTGACTAAGCCTAACAATTCAGAAGTTGAGGGTGACTATTTCTTACCTTTTCTGTCCAGGTAAGACACCCGCCGCCCCCCCCCCGCCAAGTCAGACAGAACTTCCACCGAAGAATGCAGCTCAGAAGTGCAACATTTTCTCCCCAAGAATAACTACTTAATACACAATGATTTCTGCATATGATTGTGTGCAGAGCTGTTACTCTGCTCACAAGACCTCTGAGTATTAACACCATAAATATGAACTGCTTATTGCCCAGAAGTTCCACAGGACAAAGACTGGTCACATAAGCAGAAACTAGAAATGAACTTATGCATCCCCTGGCTATTTAAACAGAGGTGACATCACCAACATGTCTTACAGACACACAGTGACAAACTCCTATATCCACTAATTACAAATACACAGCCGTTTGCTCAAGTTCCCGCGCGTGTAGGTACTGTGCTCTATTCCTAACCTGTACCTTGGTTCTGAGCGAGTTTCACAATTCCAAAGTCTGAAAGTGGCAAAAGTGTAAAGATCCCTTCTGCAGCTGGAATGACTAAATAGGAGATCTTTTGACCTTTCTGTGCCTTAGTTTCCACATGTGTCTGGCAAATAATACTTCCTACCTTTGATAAAGTAGTTCCTTTGCTGGCAGTTGAAAGGCACCAAGTACTCTTATTCATCTGACGGTACTAGGCAGGAAAGCTTTGGAAGGGCATTTACCACAGAAAGCACTGCATGTTCATCTGGATCCAGCAAGCCAAAAACTCTTCAAGATCTAAGAGTCTAGAGGAATCAAAACCTCATTTTCAGTTTGAGAAACATTAACTTCAGACCAGGTTAAATGTTACTGGAAGACTGAAGGTAGAAAATGAGTTCATCACTACTGGTGAATTTCACAGTTCTTCCAAACACTTTAAACAGTACAATGTTAGAATTCAGTGGGCTTAATAGACTTAGCTTCAGACAAAAGTCTTGCTACAAATGTATCATATCTGGGAAATAAGAGAAAGCATAATCTCATCAATCATTCTGTGCCTACAATTCAGTTTAAAGTGATAGAAATAGTTTCTTCCTTCTCACAGGCACATTACTGACTGCTAGATTATACTGTCTGCACAATGAATGTAAGTAATCAGCATTACAGTATTCAGGCTATGGCTTAACTGTTATAAACAGCGCCTAAATCCTATTCATCTTGGTGTATCACTCATTCTTTGCAGGACGCATTTCTATTTAGTCATCATTTTGTTTTGAAAGTGTCAGCAAACTTAGATAACTGAACAAGTTTTTTTCTGAGTTATATAGCAGGTCATTAATTGGTTTTAACTTGATCTGCAAATATTTTGTCTGCCTATTTCCTGACTGCAGACATGGACATTTCTGGTAAGAGATGTTATAACCCTTCCCTCATCTAGAGGTACACATCACAACCCATGTATATTTTCCTACCTGGTACTAAGATTTCTCCCACCAACTGAACTAAGCTGCTCAGCAGTACACAAGTTGTACAGTTCAGTATGTGCCATATAAAGTTCCTGAGGCTAGTTGTGTCTAAACAGGAGAAAAAAATAAAAAATATCAGCAACAGACATTGTGTAAGAGTCGCAGTAAGTCTTAAATGTCTCCAGCTGCAATCTGTCCAGACCACAAAGATGCTGCCATCTAAATAGGTGATTCTGTAATAGGAGAGATGCCATTTTCACCTCTCCTTTAAGCATCTCCTGAGCTTTTCCTCCTGAATGACTTCTCAAGCTCAAGAACTCCTCCAAGATAGAACTCCTTCTGCAAAGACCCTCTTCCCAGCTAGGCCTTTTCTGTTTATGCTCACCAAGAACTCATTTCCAGTGACACTGCTGCCTGCAGCCTCAAACATCTCTGGGTAAATTTTTGCATGTTGAGCTTTTTAAAAAGTCCAGTTCCTGCACCGTTCCTGCTCTATTTACCACCCCTAGGTCTCAGCTGGAAGTATATTGCTCTTTTATTATTATTAATGCTTCTCAGGATTGTACGTGTCCACTTACCTCTGCTCCCACTCTTTGGGGAACAACTTTATAACCAGAAATTAGTAATTGCTTGTTTGGGTGGGGCAGCACAGTACCTGACATGTTTACAAATGGTAAACTTCATGCAAGAGAGTTCAGGCTTTCAGAATGCTTCTGAAGCCACAGTGATACTTCTTTAAGTAGGAAAAAGAAAGCCCACATTGGGAAAGCAACTAATGTCTTTATCTTATCTACCACTTCTCAAACTCTGTCCCATTAATAATGCATTTCCTTGCTTGGTAGCGTTCCTCCAGTCGCATGACCAGTTACCGTTCCCACTGGAATACGTGGCAGCATTCCAACAGGACATATTAGTGCCCCGAGGAAAGAACGTGTGTCTCTCCATTGTTTATTTTGTA
The DNA here is from genome assembly GCA_013399115.1 of Anseranas semipalmata. Taxonomy (NCBI): domain Eukaryota; kingdom Metazoa; phylum Chordata; class Aves; order Anseriformes; family Anseranatidae; genus Anseranas; species Anseranas semipalmata. The sequence continues at coordinate 557,419 of VXAA01006711.1, read as the reverse complement.
AAATAATCTCCCTGCCAATACAAGTGAATGTCAGGTTACCTTTCAGCTAATAAACCCTAGCGATTCCAGGCCTACCTCTAATTCAGCCTGGTTTTAGTGTACTATGCATATCAGATCTGGAAAAGAATTGGTCTCAAAAATACTAAATGGCACAGTCCCTTTTTTTCCTGGAGTATCAGTGAATGCATGGACACCAATGCATGGTTGCAACAGACAAAACTTACTTCTTTATGCTAATTAGATGTGTGTGGATCAAAAAACCTGTCTTCCAGCATTCAAAACTGCAAAACAAATTTGTCATTCTCTACCTGGTTGTGCACATCAGTTTCAACTGTGAGCCAAATCTACAAGAAGTGTGGTATTGCCCTATTACCCCCTTTTAGGAACAACTCTCCTCATGAAATGCAGGAAAAAGTGCTACACAGCTTTGCTACTTCTAAAATAGAGGAATCATGGGTTTTAGTTGAAACCAAGAGGCTACTTGCTCTGCACAGCCACAAAAGGGCCCATGGTGCCTTCTCTAACAGTAGATCTCTGATATCATCCAAATTTGTCATACTCTTATTAATGCTGGCTATCGTATAATTCTTTGTACTGCTACCTTCTGATATAAAGGTGATCACATTTCACAACTGATTTATGAACTGATTCATCAAAAAAGAATTTTATATATTTATACTTGTATTTATATCAACTATTACAGTAAGATTACCAAATTGTGGAAGGTAGTATGTTCACAATTTAGTAAACCATCCCTGAAATTTGACTAGTAAAACCTCTTAATCCATTTATTCAGCTAGAAGTGAGCTTGCTCTTCCTTTGATCTTCCATTTCTCTATTTGTTATTCAGTAACACCAATATTCAATGAACTGGGGCAAGCTCAGTTATTTCAAGTCTGCACAATGTTTTGGTTTTGATGCAGAAATGACTTGAATACTAGTAATTATACACACTACACAAAACACTGAGGAGCCTTGAAGAATGAGCAATGCTACAGAAATTCTAATTTACAGAATTGTCATTGTATAGGCAGACTTTAAAAAAAATATATAGTACACAACACTTTTCCCCATCATCTTTCATTATACAATGTTCCCTTCAAATTAGAGTACTTTTCAGTGGGTAGCAGTAGGTAGCTATGCATTAATCAGTAAGCTCTCTTGACTAATCCAGTTCATTCTGTCTAGTAAGAGGATTCCAGCAAACATGCATACAGTTTTCTAAGAATAAAGAAAGCCAAGAAAGGCAGCTCCAGAGGCCATCAGGAAAATAAAAAGTGACAGATTGGTGTCACATAGGAGAAAGTATGGCAGTAAATACTATCACACTTCTCTGTACTAAGGCTCAAGAATGAGCAGATATGGTAGAATACCCATATTCTGCATTACGGCATTGAATAGTATGACACTCCTGATGTGGCAGAATTCTCATTTCCTGTCCGTTGCTTAGTGAAGATTTAAGTATTTATTCTTTAATCCAATATAAACACTACCTTCATTGTACAATGACAACAACCACCATGACTGGTTAGCATTTTCACCATCTCTCCTGAGATAACATATGCAATTCTTCCCCACATCAAGCTCTTTTTACACCTCAAATATACATTTTTGATGCTGCCTGGCCATTTAGGAGTTAAGCTCTACCTTTAATTAACACCTCTAGTCTTATGGTTAAATGATGCAAGCTTTCTTAAATTATGGAAGAATACAAGTAGAACTGGGCACAAAGTTTCCTTTCAAGAAAGTAAACATTGCTCAGAATTAACAAATAGCTTGAAAATAGTGGGAACAGACCTTCAGAAGCCTCAGCCCTTTTAAGACAGGTAACAAGACAGAAGAATGAAGTCTCATGAAATACTACCTTAACTTTTACCTAATTGTCAAATGTGCATAGAATCCCTTGACCACATGAACAATGACTAGACTTTTGGTTGCTCCTCATTCTTCAGAAGCTTCAGACATTGTTTCGGTAATAATTAATGCAAAGTAAACTGGTACGTACCTTTGTTCTGTAATTTACTTTAGGAAGAATTTCCCATCAGTGCCCATAGGTACTGGATAGAACTGACTTCCATGGTAAACTGGCAGTTTTAAAATCCTCAAAGTTCAGCTTCCAACAGTCATGAAGAGTGATGTTTTCAACAGATGCAATTCTCAGAAGCACTACACACCAACTTTTCTGCTCCTGCTAAGGATGAACTTCTATTCATACACAGGGAGCAGAGTCAAAGAATACTTTCAAAAATTCTGCTCCTAATAGACCTATAGTTGCTATACAACCCTTAGTGCCATTCCATCTGAGCACTTCATAAATTCTCTAAGTAAACATATGTAAGATTGTCTCTTCTGCCCTCGAAATAGAAGCATATATTAATTACTGAAAAAATTGTTTGTGCATATACCTCGCTATAGTCTTTGTAATCCAGAATCTGTTTGTACTCTAAATACCCTCTCCACATGATTTAGGACAACACAGCAACATACCATGTAAATGTAAGAGGAAATTCAAAGAACTGAAGCATAACTTACTTTCAGAGACTAATGTGAAATTTGTTCAATTCTTTTTCAGACATAACCAGGCTTTAAGAAAACTATTTCCACTTACATCGAGAATGGGCCTGGACTGTGTATCACTTGTTCTTTCTGCGCTGCATTAAAAAATAATAATTCAAAACAACAAAACAAAGGATATCTATAGTTATACCTGACTGGTATTAACATGCAGTGGAAAAGGAAAAATGTGTCAACTTAGTTTGGGTGTCTAGTTAGCCAGCTGTTGTTCCCTTTCTCTGTCTTACCATTAGAATTCATTGGCTCATCAAAAATCAGTTATGTTTTCGTTCCATTTAGATACACTGCTCTGATGTTCTGCATACATTGCATTTCCACAAGCTGGATGATTTTGGACTCATGATACTTTAACAGAATCTGAAGATTAAATGAGAAGATTAATGCATGCAGCTATACACGTAATACATGACAACGTTTCCTTAGGTGCAGTAATACAGCAACACGTGACTTACAGCAGGGTAAAAAATGTCTGAACAACCAAATCCTACAGAGATCTCAATGCTACCCAAACACAAAGGTGCCCAGACTCTTGCAATTCCTCAGACTAGCTGCTTTTCCAACTTCAGAACTGTTGAATTCACTTGTACACATGCCAGCCTCATTAGCCTCCCCAGGAAGCTGAGAGACAGAAGTTACTACTAACTCCTGCTATGCCACAGGTTCACCGTTAAGCCTTCTTGACCTGCTCACACTGCAGGACTGCATCCTGCCTCAATCTGAAGGACCTTTCAGGCAGAGAACAGAAGTTACTTTGAACAGTCTCCAAATATCTATCTTGGAAAAATTAATCTAAGATATAAAAAACAGACTGGTATCTGTTCTTTTACAATAGCCTTTTCAGGATATCAATAACGACACAGTCATGTACACTACTTCTTTTCAACATGTGTTTGACAACACCATCTCATGTGAACTACTCACAAGCTCCAATCTATTCTTTCCTGCAGTCAGCACGAGCCTCCATTTTGTGTGCAGCATATTCCCATAGAAATACAAGATTATTTGCTTGTTGCTGATGACCACCTGGACAGATGTCCTACATGGCTGTATTTACAGGGTTTTTTTTTTTACTGTATTTACAAGTAAGGCAGGTGCCACTGTCCAAATCAAACATCTTCCTCTGCATTAAACAAGTTAGTTCAAGCTGACTATAGGCTTAGACAAATACAGGATTCTGACTGTACTGTAGGCAGTTGCATGAATAAAATATCCCTATGTGACAACAGTTAAGAACAGAGATGATACATTGAAGCTTGGTTTCAATGTAACTTAAACTAAAATCTTAGATAAAGGCATTTCCTTGTGGCCATGCATCAGGATGCCAGTGGCATTCCAATTCAGGTATTAGTCCCTCAGCTTGGGAACAGGTGGGTTTTATCCTAAGCCCCAAGTTCACGAGGACATGTTATATATTGCTACCCTTATCATTTGGTTCTCCAGCTTCAGCTAGAATGAGCGAGTGCAAGGGAAGATATCCCTTTGCCTGTTGGAAGAATTCCAGTCACTTCAGGAAACTACATGTGTATGCTCCAGAAGTACAACTCCCTGACTTCTCTTGGTTGAAAAAAGCACTCAATCTTTAGCATAGTGCTTATATCACTGTAAATACTATTTTTAGTTTTCCATGCAAGAAATGGTTACATACAGATTTCTTCATCTTTCAACTTTCTGAAGGTTTATACCTGCACATTTTATTTCTCAAAAAGTTAGCCTTTTTTTTTTTTTAAATGGCTGGATCCCCATCCCCAAGCCTTTCTAGTAGAGTCAGGGCAAAGTTACTGAGCCCTTGTAATCACCCAGCTCCACCAATGCGAACACATCAAAACAACAGTTCCATCTTTGTCTCTTCTTCCTGTGTATCTAGTGTTCCATTTATTTTCCATCTTCCTCTGTCATTGTTTCTCACAACACGAGCAAAGCAACTTGGCTGGAAATGCCTTTCAGGGGGTATTTTATGCCAGGTAGCTTCAAGGAAAACGTGAACTATGTCTGACAGGATACAGTTTTCAGAGAGGATGTAACCACTATTGAGCTACTGCTACACTTGAACTTTGCCATTTACCATTTGAGTTGAACAAGGATTATTGACAATGACTTCAACAAAGGATGCTTGTGTATAATTACGGAAGTCAAGTGCAGTTTGAACTATAACGATTTACAAATAACTCCTGCAAATTCTGGGAAGGAGTTTTTACTGCTCTATACACGAAGGCCCAGTGAAAAATCTAGTAGTCAGTAGAAATATACCTTTCTATGCACACTCAGCTCTGCACATATGAAAGCGTACAAAACTTAAATTATGAAACATCCTTTTCTGAAAAACAAACTGCATGTTTGAGGATGTTGCCTAAATTGATGCTATCCACCCTTAAAAGAGGTGCAGAACAGCCAGCAGAAATTTTGCTTTAAGTATCCTCGCAGAGGGCACCTTCGAGGACACAGCCCCAGCAGACAGCAGGGGGCTTGGCCCATGGTCAGAGCCAACCCAAGTCCATGTGACCACAACTACAGCGTGGCTGAGCAGCTTTAGGTTCAATACACTTCTCCCTGGGACTTACAGCTTGAGCCGCCATCATCACATGTTCGCACCATCTTGGTTAACAGAGTACTGCCAGATCACGCAGGTGCCTGCTTGGATATCAGTGGTTTAATCAAGATCTTCCTATATGGACTAATCCTGACACATAAGTACTTTAGAATTGAAGATACGTCTGTTCCAGCCCTGACAGACTCCTTGGTGCCTGTGAAAAAAATACTATACGAGTTAGACCCCAATATTGCAAAGACTTATCCAGTATTTATTGCAAGCACATGATTCAAGTTTCTCAAGACCATTTGTGTACTTGATATGATTTATGTGGGTGCACCCTGTTGAACCCAATTCAACTCACTGGATGAGCAAATACTCATCCAATAAGGACAATAACTGACATCTTCAGTTAATTTCAATAAAATCAAAGCAAAAAGATTGAAATATCCTTTATAGACAACAGGGATTTAAGCTGCAGGCAGACAACGAAAAGAGGTTGAAAGGCAGTGCATTTCATCATCTCATTCCAAAAAGTACCTGCATCACTATAGAGAATTTTAAACCACAGGTATTTAACAATTTTAATTTGAAGCAATGTATATTTATTTTAAGTTACCACTCTATCTTAATTAATTAGTACAAGTAGTATGATCTATAATACAGAGCTGTTAGAATACATCTCTAAGAGTTCCAGTTCTGTAAGATACATATTTTTAGAGAGATTACAAACTGTAGAACATAAATTATTTATGAATCATTTACAGTGTAAAGATTAGGTTTCATATGATTGTATATAACAAGTCTCACTGTACAGAAATAATCAATATTTCTAGCCACTTATCTAGGTTTCAAGATGTAATAAATTAAATATCAATACCTTAGATATAAGTATTGACAATCATGTTGTGATATATCTAATACAGCAACTAAGAATTCTTACTTCATGTGAACAGGGACCATCTATCTCAAGTATAGAAAGCATCCAAATGCTCTTATGATGTTTTATGGAGGCACAGAAAATATCATGCAGCAGAAACATCATAGTTTTGTGCTTAGTGATGTTTTCTCTTATTAGTATCTAGTGCTAAATCCTGAGAAATCAAGCTTGGAAATCTCCTTTTCGTTAGAAAAATTCGTTCTGTCTATGCGAGAACTTGGGCTTCCAACTTTACTCAGCCAGGATTTCCTGCAAGAAAAATAAGAGAGGGTTAGCATGCAATACTTGTGGTGTTTATTCTCCTAACATGCTTTCCCCTTTTTAAGAACCATAAGTAGTACATTTTTTTAATGAGGAAACTACCCCAAAGATCTTTAGTTTTCTTGTTTTCCCTCCTAGTCTCCTTTAAAAGGAAAATAAACTTAAAAATGTGTCAACACTTCAAAACATATTACAGAACAATACATAAAAATACACCTGGCAGAAAATGCTATAGACTTACTTTAATGACCCCTTGTAAGTGCACATTAATAGCATTAAAATAGGTATATTAGCTTTGCAGATCGAATACTGTACTTTTAGCAAAGACCTTAAAGCCATTCATAATAGAAAAATACTAAGAAAAAGTTCTAGCAGCCAGCTTATCCTTTTTTGACAACCAGAAGAAAGAAATGAAATGAAAATGAGACTTTCAAATCCAGCAAAAAGATAAAGCAAACAAACCAAAACTACAACGCATAAAGCAATGTTAAATTGTTATGATAGATACTGAAGAATTAAGAAATGTGGGGGGAAAAAAATGAATGCCTGCACAAAATGCAGTGACTTTCGCATGCATTTGCATTATAATCCAATCTAATTAAGTTGGTGCTTGCTTTCTTCCACAGCACATTAAAAAAATTTGTATTGACACCCATTACAAGGAGGTAACAGTCTAGAAGCTGACAGTATGATGGCTGCTCCTACCTGCACACCATCTATCTTCCTATCCTGCAGCAATTTGAACTAATACACATTAGTAATAAACTGTTAGTGATAAAAGGAGGTGCACAAACACTTGAAGTGCATGCATTTGCTTCTTTATAGGCTTATTTATGAAAACACTGAGGATTTTCTCTTGTATTGAAATCTAAGTATTCTAGTGTACAACACAATGTATTTCCACACAACACTTTTTATAACTTTAGTGGTGCATAAATTGCTATAGGCACATAACTGCAATTAATATTAAAATACAACTATTTATTTAAATCCTCATTTGAAGAGCATAAGTTATGTTTCAAAGTTGTTAATTCATCACTTGCAAAATCACACTAAAGATTACAAAATGCAGTCTTGCACTTAGACTTAATTTAGGTGTCCTTATGTTAAGAACTGGGCATTCAAGTTGCTTATCTTGAGCCAATAAATATAAATACCGAGATCAAAATGCATCTTGTTTGAGACCCTATGTGACAACAATGTTTTTTACACAATTTCTGACAACATAACAAAACAAAAGACCCGAAACATCTTAGCTGACAAGAGATGAACCGTTTTCTCCAAACTGCACTAGTGCTGCATAAGATTAGCCTTATCATTAGTATGGATGGTACCAAGCCTATATTGAGGACCTGGACAACTAACCTTGTTCTTGAAACTCTGTGCATAGGTTCTTGATTACAAAGAAATATGCACCCTTAACACTTAAAGCAGATATGTCTTAGCACTCATGTACTTTGAAATACAACCCTAGCAGTAAGCATGAGGGATTACAGCCTTGCAGAGACAAGAAGTTCTGAGCCCTCTTCCATTTGACCACTAAAAAGGCTCTATACGTAAAGACATCCTAAAAAACACAAACCACGTACAGATGCCTCATGTTCAAAATGAATTAGCTGTGACAAGCTTTAGTCTACAGCTGATACCAGCAATTCAAATTAATAAATATTTGTTAGATGTTTACACATCTTCACACCTCTCCTTCTTTGCTTCATGTTGTAAACATCCCCTCTTGGGTATTTTAAATGAAATTTTGAAGTAAAGAGCCTAACATGGGAACAGGCATACATGAGTGAAACAAAAATATAACTTTGCGTTTGAGTCCTAATGGGACCAGATACCTCAACTGAAGGAAAAGAGACTAGTAACTAACTTAAAACTCCGTATCATGAAAAACTTGAAAGGGACCCTATTCAGCAGAATTATCTGATATAGCTGGATATCCTTGAGTCACAAAAGAAAAAAACATTTGAAATACTGAATCACTTGAAACAAAAATCTGTGTACCATTTTTAGAAGACTAATGAGATACCCACAAATAAACAGACTTTTCCCCCACTTCTCATTTTAAGGTGAGCTTGTCCTGGACAAAATCAGAAATATCTTTGCCCAGCCTTCACAACAGTACTTAAGGGCCAACTGAGTGCTGCTCCCAACTCCCAAGTTCCACTGCATGAAGAAAGTAACACCGCAAACTCTGCACAGAGCAAGCTTTGTCCACTGTCAGCTCCACAGTCTCATATGGAAAAGGAGAAAGTGAGAATGACATTAGTCCAGTTAAAACAATCCAGCTCCATTAAAACTTTACAGGACGCATTTGTTTTATTCCCTACTTCATGCAGGAAGGAGAGAAGGAAGAGCCACATGGGACTGGGATTTGCATGGCTACAGTGGCTCAGTTCTTCACTGAGATGCTGATATTTTGCAATTGAACTTTCTTCATTGATCTTTCCTCATATTTGCACGAGACAGACCATACGCTAAATGCTATGAAGCACTTTGTACCACTTAAGAAAGCGGAAAATCAGTATTTGCTACAACTAATACATAGTTAGCATAGTTATTTCCTCATTTAGCTACATATTGGAAAGTGTGATCTCCAGTATCATTGATAAATATTTTTAAGCCTGTTTTCATTTTCATTCCTATCTAGATCAACAGACCTGAATTCAGAGAGGGTTCTGTATCCCTCTATTACTTCCCTCAGCCTTAGTTTTCTCTCACACATGCCACGAATTTCAGACCACCCAGCACATACAAAAGATTAGCTACAATTACTAGCATTTGGAATTTTAACTCATCATTTATAGCATTTGCTTTAAAATAGACTGCCGCCACCCGATTCTCTTTAGGAGTGGGTAAGACAGAACCCACACCACTTGTCACGTGGGATGGGCCCGAATCAAGTGAGGACGTTCCTTTAACCCAGCTGGCAGGAGCCCAGTACGTAGTTTACTCTTCAATAAATATTTTAACGGATATATTTCTAAAGTAACTCCTTCAGCCTGGAAGAAGAGCTCATCTCCAAACAACTGTTTCCTACCGTATTTTATTTCTCGAGTATCGCATGTCGGTGCGACTGCTCCCGCCTAGCCTCGGCTCTCACCTCAGCGCCGCGGCAGCAGCGCGGGGCCCGGGCTGACCAGCACCGCCGCGGGGCCCCGGGCTCTCCCCTCACACCCAGCGCCCCGCCAGCCTGGGCCGGAGCCTTGACCCGATTGGTTCACTCAGACAGGTGGCACCTGGCAATTGGCTGCCGCCGCTGTAGGCCCGCCCAGCTCCCTTCTGGAAGCTTCTCCGCCCCACGCACGCACCCCAGCAGCCGGCCGCAGCCTCCAGGCGCCGGGCTGGTGCTGCAGCTGCTCAGCGCCCTGGTGCCCGCCCCTGCTTCGGCTTGTGCCACCTCAGCCCCCGCGGTCCGCAGGGCCGCGTGTTTACAACAGCGTGCCTGGAACAGCTTCCTGGGCAGCCTCACAGTCCTGGTGGTTTATCGCCAGCAGCTTCAGGGACAGTTGGATCTGTCACTTTTCCTCTTATTAACGAAAACGAACCCTGCCAAGTGACTCTGGCTTGTTACCTAGGCAACCTGTTTTTTTCCCTTCAACGCATGACTGGAAAACAACATCTGAAGGGCTTCTGCACTCCCCCCACAGGGGTTTCCGCAGACCCCGCGGGCTGTACACGCTCCTGAAAGCACACGCCTTTCCTCCAACCTCCGGCACGCGTGCGGGGCCGGTAACTCGGCACTGGGGCACTGCCCGCTCAGACACACGCTCCATCCGGTGTCCCCTCGCCCAGGGCACTGCTCCCACCTGTATTTCTTTGGAAATACTACTGAAGGAGCCTTGCCTACATAATACAAGACAATAGCACAGCTATAAAAGACACCAGGCTTTGAATACTGCAGCCAGCAGACTGATTTGGATTTCCCTAAGACTTTTTTTTTTTTAATCTATACTATAGAACCAAACATTTTCTCAAGTAAATGGCTTTCTTTGCATTACCCTCTGAACAAAATCTTCCCACTTTGCTACAGAAAAATTAAGTCATGCAGTAGGCACAGGTGTGAGAAGTGGCAGAACACATACGGTTATCTCCCTAGGAGATGGGATGCAGTACTAGGAAGAAGCCTTGCCACATTTTGGGGAGGATTTGTTTCAATAACATGGTTTTTATTTGCCTCAAAGAACCATGACTTCTCCAGAGCTAATGTTACAGCATCTTTTCTACGTACCGTGTCATTTACAAGGAAAGAATCTATCAAGTGTTGGGGAAGTTGTCGGCATACCAAACAAGCACATAAATGAACAATGCATTTTTCCTTTGCTAGACTCGGTATCAAATCATCAATATACATAGGATGCTTCTGTGGTAACTCATTTAGAATAAACTAGTTTGGCTTCTCACAATTGAGACTGCAGCATTTTACAGCCCATAGTGCTAGAAACTGACCTGGAAAGTGACCTATGGCATCAACACTTGGGTGAGCCAGGCACAACTGAGGAATATGTTTGTTTCTCTTCACCTTAACCACAGTGTTACTTGCAGTAGAACAAGAGAAATGTGTGCTTTATTTAGAGGAAGAGAGAATAAAGGCACTGAAGTGTTTACACTTCATTTCCTTTTGTTTGGGATAAAATATTTGAGAGAATGTTGCTTTTTGAAGACTGTATTTACATCTGTGACAGTGTATAGACTAGGATTGCAAATATTTATGAAATACCACCAAAATGTTGTTCTATTCTGAAACAGTACTGTCAAGTTTTCATAAGTCCTGATATTTAAGTGTTTGCAGAACACAAATGTGGAATTTTTTCATTGCTGGCTGGCTTCTGACTTTTATGAAGAACTTTTGGCTTGGAAACCATAGCTCTGCAATCTTAAGGGCTAGGAACATTTTATTTAAAGCCTTTTCGTTTTATAAACCTGAAATTCACATATAGATAAAGCTTCTTGCAGCCTGTATAGTAGAGGCATCTCACAGCTCATGGCTTACTGCAGAGCCATTGCATTGCCCCTACACCTCTGTTCCTGCTGCAGAAGCCTAACAGTAAGAGAGGAATCTGGAAACAAAATTTATAGGGTTTGATGTTCATGTGAAAAAAATAACATGAATGTAACAAAAACCTTAATAACAGACATTTAAAAATATTGTTGTTTGACATTATTTGAATTGCATGGCCTAAGAAAAAAACCACCCCATTCAGCATTATTTTAGCAAAAGCAGTCAAGGTAGAGAAAACAGATTCTGAAGCAAAAAAATGTGCAAGGGGTCTCAGGGAGAATCCTGGGAAAACTTGCAAACATTTTGGTGCAGGATAAAGTCAAGAGGATTGAATCAAAACAGTCAGATTTTTCGTACTGACCTTCATCCTCTGCTCCGTGTAATTTTTTGTTTCATAACTCAACAGTAGGCTCTGGCTTGGGGTAAAACCTGAAGCTGCCTGACCTGCAACGTGGCTGCTTCTGGAGCTCTGCTGAAGGGGGCCTCTGCTGCCATGGAAACAGCTGCACCCCCATGGGGAAACTGCATCAAGAGATTTTTAAGCTCTTGTGCCTACTGCTTGCTAAAACACCAAAAATACTGCTGGCAGCGGTCCGCACACTAGGTCAGGATCAAAGGTCTGCACTCAGTTGCACGTCCACACTTTTTGCATATACATACCTGCAAGAGGAAGGGGGAATTAGCAGAGGGAGAACAAGGCAAAGAGCAAGGGAGGGGAATTTTAACACATGTACTATGATGACCCCGCCACAGTCCACCAACAAATCAAAGCCAAGAGACAGGTTACTTCAGAGCAATAAAGCAAAAAGAGGAAAAACACCAGCAGCCTAAGGATACAGGCCAAGTGGGTGGGTCAGAAATCAAGCAACCTGCTCAGGCATAGGTGTGGTGCCCCAGAATAGAAGCGAAGCCTGGGGGCGTGGGGAAGCCTGCGCTGCTTCTGCCTGTTTGCGTGCTGCTCTGCGCAGCACAACAGCCACCTCCTGACCCACTGGATATCTAGCAGAACTTCGGCAACTGTTTTAGAAAGGGGAGAAAGATATTTAATCAAAAGTAACATTTGACTTTGTATTTATAAACACAGCTGACAGATGAATGTTATTCATTTGTTTATATTTCTTTCTTTTCTGTCAAACCTTGCTGCACTCAAAGCTAGCATTTCACTAGGGAGTACATGGTGACAGTTTCTTCGAGGTATATTCAAAAGTAACATCAACAGCAAGGACAAATTAGCAAAAACTGATAGACTAAAGATAAGAACTAGGTGTGACAACATTGGATAAGTTTAAATTAAATATGTATTTCGGTGTCTCATTTCTATTTATAAACCTGAGAAAAGTGACTGCCACATTGATGTCAATCACAGTGTGTGCATTATCAGGAAAGATTTTTTTTATGTAAGTGAACACTACTTGTTTGCACTAGCACAGAAATCAACTCTTTGCATCTCAAATTTGAGATTTAATGATCTTGAACATCTTTTCCTCTCTGAATGAGTCTATGAAGTTGCTTTGTTATTCACATCTGATCTACATTAACTGTCTTACCCCTTAAGAGGCAGAATGATCCCCCAAATGAATGAAACCAAGTCTGAAGATTTCTTCTGATGTGCGATGCAAGAGATCTGTTATGGATTGTCCTGTATCCAAAATCACAGAAATTTGTTCCAAAGAAGAGTAAACTAGTAAATGAAAACTAAAACCAAATTAGCCATTCCAGTAACTCAAAACAGGTTTTACATCATACCGATCTACAGAAAGTGCAAGACAAAAGAGAATCTCCTGTTAAGCTCCTGTCCTATCTTCCCAAAGCAATAAATGTACCAGAGAGCCAGAAGCAGCAAGACCTATTATTTTTTCCTTGTAATGTCTGCCTCCTACAGGGTATGATTTGGCTCACAAGGCAAACTGAGTAGAATTTGGCTAACACCACTCACAACCACTCTATCGCACTGAATGCAAACAACAATGGTTTCTCATGCCCCATCTATTAAATCAAAGGCCACAAGAAGTTTAAATGAGGAATTGTTGCTGTTAGCATACCAGTCCAGGCTTCTTGAGAAAAGCTGTTCTCTAACGCTTGACAACTGGTGCACATCCACCAGCCACAAGCTGTACTTAAAGCAAATGGCTGTGTTACAGTTGAGCAAGGAATAAAGTACCATTGCCTCTGACCATCAATTTTATAACTTAAAATGTTAATTAAACCCTAACCTTAGGCATTTCAGAGCAGCCTTGTTAGGGGACCATAATGAAACATCACACTGACCAACTCAGCAGTTTCACTTAAAATCCATTTCATTATACAGCCCGGTAGAAATAAAAGCACCACTCCAGTGAAGAGCTCAGTTACAGACACAGAGATCGTATCAAACCAACGGGCATCCACAGCCCAGGAAAGCATTCAGCTGAGGCTGCAAATTGTGCAGATGACAAATGCAATCCTAAGTTTCAAAGACTGCACTTTTCTGCTCTTTGGTAACGAGGTTCAGCAAGGGAGGCAGACATACAAGCCATATAAACTGATACAAGCCATCAACTCCCACATTACCATGCTTGCTGTATCTTCTATGCAACTCTCAGAAGATCAATTTACACAGGAAATACGGATTAATTTATTATGCAAGATCTAAAAATAATGCCAGACCAAACCACAGTGAATTCCTTCAAGTACAACTGGGATTCATGTTATTTTCCTCAAAAGTCTCCCTTTACAAATACTTCGGATAGCTACGACAAACAGGAAGATACTCAGAAGCTGCAAACTCCTTTCCCAACTGCTTTAACTGAATTTAAAAAATGGAGATCTTAAAAGAGAAGCATCACCATTTTTCAAGCTTCATGGTATAGAGCACTAAGCAAGTCTGCGTGAGAGTATCTGACACTTCCAGCATTGGAATGACTTGCACCACATTTCCCCTTCCCTAAGTTACCACTGGTGGAACACTTCAGGAACTAAAAGGTCAGCTCACTTCAAACACGCAGAAGTGACTGCTGCTCTCAAAGTACCTTGTATAAGCACCTACATATGTGAGCACAGACCAGGTAGCTGGACATCCAGCTGGTCCTTATGCCGCAGTGCATGTACAATTGCTTTCACTGCACAAAACATTTGCCTACCTTTTTTTTTTTTTTTTTTTGCAGTGGAAACAAAACCCATCCCACAGTCACAAAAATCTCAGCCAAACCAATTTTAAGCTGAAATGTTTACTTTGGCTATTTTTGGCATCTCATATACATTTTCTCATTACTATTAAATCAACCGATGAACATATGTTGGGACTTACAAATTACCTTTAAAATAAAGATAACAGCAACATATATAGTGTCTAGCCCTTACAGAAGTGCATGCCTGTTGGCAGAAAGTATGCAACAACTGAGAATTTCATTTTCCATTTTTATATCTTGAAGTGTTTTGAAACATTCTTACTGAGCATTCAGCTAGTTCAGCCCCCCCGACTTTACACTACACAATTTAATTTGATAATTTAATTTGCATGCTTTCAAGTACTTACATCCATCTTTTAACGCGCAACCTCAAGAAGCTTTAAAACAACTGTGATATACAATAGCAGCTATTTTAGTGTATGAAGTAAAAGAACAGAAAAATACTTTAATAATCAACACTCCATTTGAGAGCGTGGCTGTTCAAAAAAGCACCAAGTAGATCACAGAAGCTAACGGCCTGCTTAAATTTTACGTGTGGAAGTTTAAGTTTGGGCTTTGTCAGGACTTACTTGCAAAAAAGTTACAGCATTTTGAATTATTAATACAGCTAAAATAAGGCAGATGCAAAAGATTAACATAAGGATACATTACAGCTATGGCATTCTTTATTCCATAAGAGCTATTTGTGGTTTCCAGCACACCAGAACATGCTCTTGAGGTGAACCCAGCATGGTATGTTTACAAGGAAGGCAGAGTTGTACCCATTGAGTACAAGACAGGTGTATATAATATCCCCGTAAATAAAATGACCTTTACAGTTGATTAGATTTGTTACCATAAATTAGGATCTGTCCACGTGTTATTTATTGTTTCTATAAATAAAAGAAATAGAACTCCATTTAAAGCCAGTCATATACCCCCTAAAACCAGCCTGTCCCCCCCCTCTGCCTTGAGAGAAGTGTCCAGAAACAGCAAACAGCCTTTGGCAGCAGAGAAGTGCCAAGCCTCTGGCACACCATCCCTTACAAAGGACAGATGTACCTTATGGAAGGGGAAATGTTCCCACATTGCCACAACTCAAAACTATTTCATTTACAATACAAAAGATTTTCATTCTTTAACATACATTACCTCTTCATGATCATTTTCTTATGACCGCATATACATTAGAAATATGATCCTTGAAAAACCAAATATGTTTTTCTCTACTGGCTTTATAAGTCCCATAAATTTATCATTTCACTTGAGGACGCTGGTTTTAAGTCTGTAAGATGACATAGGCTGCCTTCACAGGTAGGTACGAAACATACCATCTAAAGCAGCCTTTCAAGTCATCATCCCAAACTACTCTAAGAGAAGGTATCTTGTATCCAAGATCTCAGCTGATATATCCAAGATAACAAAGCCTGTATCAATTGTTAGGTTTCTACTTTCTATTAATATCCTGAGACCCTCCACAGAACAAGACCTATTCACGTGAGATGCAACAGTGCTGCAAGCATGCCTATGGCAAAGTCCATTCCTGTGGTCTACAAGCTGTCATTATGCATATATTCTGAAATAAACACACATTTAATATCAAAGCTCCAAGCTATTTAAGAAGGCTATCAAAGCATGAACACATTTTGGTTCAATGTTTGTTTAAAAAAAATTTAAGCAAGGCTTTTAATATTTATTCAAGTAGAATCTGATTCATATTCTTTGCTATTCAATGTGTCATGTGCTGTAGTACTTTGTATTTTTATTAAATCTGGTTCTTGAACTATTGCTTTAAAAAAGTGTTTATTTGCAACAGGGATAAAACAAATCAAGAAGTAGAAATTTTTTTCCAGAAAAAAATTCCTTAAAAAATAAAACCAGATTGGAAATCCTAAACTATCACCTTCTTAAAGTCACCGCTTACAGAAAGCAAACCAGCAGATTTACTCGTTCACTGTAAGGACAATGGGTTTGATCTTTCCTCCCGAGCTTCCATTAGTTCTGGACACGTTCTCCAGCTGTCTCATTAGAATCTGCCCTGTAGAAGTATTTTTTTTTTTTTTTGAAAGATTCAGATTTCAGAAACAAGAAAAGCAGAGTTCTACTGAAGACAGTATCTTATTTCTACTAAAGGCAACAGTAACTCTTCTAGTAAAGGCAGTGACCTCTGTTTCCACAAAACTTAAAGATCTATGACTACAAGAAACAACATGTAATATAAAAAGAGCCCAAAACAAGGAAGCCATTTTTACAAGTTGATGGGCCAATACTATTTTGGAGTACTCCTTATAAATAGGTATTGTTAGCTACTGATAAGCATCTTGTCTTGTGCCATCAAGTCTTCATTTCGTCCCTTAGCTTCATGTGATATAGGCTGGCAGAAGAAAGGTGCATCAGGAGGCAATCTGAAAAAAGGTGTTTTGGATCAACAAATTACTGTGCCCAGAAAACACTAAGACAGTTAAATGGGCAGAAAGAGTTAAGCAAAATCAGATCTTACTGTATGTATATAATTAAGCATATACTCCTGAAGAAAATCTTTGCTAGCTCAGGCAATGCTACCTTACTGCTGTGTCGTAAAGGAGGACTAACAGCAGGGTAAGAGTAAGACTACGATTTCTTAATATTCAACATGTTTTGATAATTTTGAAATGCCTGGTAAGAACAGAATTACTGCCAAAGAATGTTCCAAAACTCAAATATTCCCATTTTTTCATCTTTCCCTCAAGCTTTAGGGGCTGTCAAAAAGCATCAAACATCTCATTTGTTTCCTGTAATTTATGCCATTTCTTTCCCTTCCCCCCTTTTGATTTTATTCTGCCTGGACAGTTAAAACAGATCTGTTTCTGATCACTTTCACACTATAGACTGCTGCAGGGACTACACAGGTCTCATAACCTGAGTTAAGAATTACAAAAATCCTGGAAAACCAGTGATTTCATTAAGAGCCAATTTTACTGAAATTTATGTACAAATTTCGTTAATATCATGCTTGACAAAACCTATGCTTCAGAACTAATTGCCACTGCCTCATTAATGCAAGAAAGGGAAAGTACTGAGAGTCACCAGGCTAGTCATGACTCACCATTTTGCAACAAGCTTTCTCCATTGCAAAGCCTGTATGCACTCTGCAGGACTTTCCATCGGAATTAGTGGAACCGAGATAATTTGCTGGGGTAGTCGCAGATGCCCAGCTGCATTACACGTATTTCCTGACTTAGAGCACCTTCTGTGGTGGTCACAATATGATGGTGATTGCCTTTGTCAAAGTTTTAACCCTTTCCTTGTTACCTATATAAAATTCCTGACTTTCAACTGTGCTACCGTGCACCTTAGGATGGGGTTCAAGACTGAAGTCTGGAGTTACTAGTTCCTTAAAGTGAAGAAATAACTCAAGTATTTAAAATAGTTCATTTCAAGGAATTCATTTCAAAATAAACTTTGAGTTACTTGGTGCTTCCAGTGACAAAGATTTCCAAAGGCAGATAGCTGAAGTGCAGGCATCCAAGACTGGCATGTTTCCTAGAATAAAACCTCTCATGACACTCATGCGCTCTGAATTAAGAAATTGCTCATGAAGATCT
Organism: Anseranas semipalmata; assembly: GCA_013399115.1. Classification (NCBI taxonomy): domain Eukaryota; kingdom Metazoa; phylum Chordata; class Aves; order Anseriformes; family Anseranatidae; genus Anseranas; species Anseranas semipalmata. The sequence goes on along the minus strand of VXAA01006711.1, from coordinate 539,382 downwards.
GTTTGGCCATTTAGAAATGCACAGAGAATAGATAAGTTCCCTCTTTTTTGCAACACTAAGACCTTGGAAGCAAACAACAAAACAAATAATTTAGGAGCAAGCATTATGAAAGCTTACAAACATTAGCAGTGTTCGATTTTGGGGGAGCTGTTCTAAGATAATTTCAGAAAATTAATGTCAGAACAGGTCAGGTCATCATACATTTTATAAAAAAAAGAGTATGCTCCAGCTTCCTCATTGCCCAGAGGAAAGAGTCCAAGCAATTCATGTAAGTTGTGTAAGTTAAATAAGAACTTCAAATTACAACAGCTGCAGCCAACTTTGGGATGTAAGATGCATCAAATGAAAAGGATGGCCAGACAACAGGCAAGGCTCCAGATAAAGATAGTAAAAGCCTTCAGGGATTTCAGTGCCCATTGTGAGATGAGAGGCCTGAAGAATATTTATGATTATTGGACAAAATTCATCACTGTATGTAAAAGACTAGGAAGGAGCTGAGTACACATCACTTCTGAAAGTCACATTTCAGGGTCTCAAACTGGGCACAAGTAAAATAAAAAAAATAGAGATCGCTATGAAAAGCCTGGTCTTGACCAACACCACGATGGAAATTTACGGCAGAAGTAGAGAAAGCCACCTTTCAAAGCAGCCTTCACCTGTCTTAGTCACCTTTCTTTGCTTCCCATCTTATTCACCGATAAGACAGTGAAAACAGAAAATCCAAGTCCTTTAACCGTACATAGCCCAATAGTTTTCTGGGCAAATTGTAGCTTGTGGTAACCCAGCCCTGGCTGAACAGGCACACAGACAGTGAATTACAGTTGAAGAAGCAAGTCTTCGACAAACATACTCAACTTCACAGCTTCTCTGGCCCTACGAGTTGCAGATCCACCACCAACACATCTAATTTAGGAACAATTTCATCTCTGACAAGTCCTTAGCTACTGCATCTGCCACAGATGGCATGCTGTGGTCTTTTTACTCGCCCCCGCTTTTGGGAGCCCCGTGTTTCAGTGAAGGCAGGCTGCCACGCCAGAGCACGCCTCCCACAGGCGGGCAGCCCAGCAGTGCGCAGCTCCCGCCCCGCAGAAATCGGGGAAGGTTCTGCACTGACAGAATCAGAATTCCATCTTTATACTCCCAACAAGCAGGCTCGATTGCCATTTTTATTCAGTGTATTGCAGAAATACAGGCAGTCCAAAATAACAGCTACAGTTCTGACATCATACCAAATAATTTTCCTGGTTAAACTAGCAGCTTAATATTATAGGCAAATTTTCATTAGAAAACACACAAAGATGTCTAAAGTAACAACTGCTAGTACTGTAATAAATAGAGGGACAGATACATCCTACATTGGACAAAACCCACATTAGAGAGGATGTTAAAAAGAGCTAGATCTTCACTGTGATACTTCTAGACACAAGAAAATCTATGCTTTCAAATGCACAGAGACTTCCAATTCAAAAGACCAGCCTTTTTTGAGGATCAGGGCCAGACAAAACACACTTCAAACTCTTGAATACCAATGGTATCTTAACCACCAGCTCACACTTCCTCTTGGACACACGCATCAAGCCACACGCTAAATTATGCAGGAACACCAAACAAATCCAGGAGACTGGAAATCCTGGTACTCGGAAGTAAATAGATGTAGAAGCCCAGTCACCAAGGACTTCTGCTAACAGTTCATTAGGCAGCGAGTACTTGTAATGCTGATTCTAAGAATTAAACATAACGTGCCATAAACAATCCCATACACAGTTGTGGGCTCAGTTTTCATTGCAATGCATGGAATTTAGCCACAGAACTTCCATGAAAATTAAAGTAAAACATATGCCTAGGTCTCCTGCACTTCTGTGAACTTCTCAGTGTGCATCCATACCGCATAGCAGCAATAAAGCCACTGTATTGTGAGTTAAAAGCTCCCACGTTGGACTTGGCTGGGCTACTCCTTTGTTACTTGACAAATGTGTCACCTCAAGTGTAAGAGCTACAGGAATTATTACCAACAAGGTACCTGCAAGTAAAAACTGCCTCCACCCTGCTCTCAGAGAACAACTTTTTCTCCTACAATACAAAAGCAACAAAAAAGATTTGTATTTAATTAGAACAGTACATCCGTTTTGGCTCTAAACTTAATACAGGATGTTACAGTCTCGCCTACATATTTTTGTTTTACTTATAAACAATGGAAAGCAAGAGTTTAGAATGCAAGAACTGACAGATTCTTTACCACTACAGCACAAATAATTCTGTTCTTTCACTTTCCTTTGCTTTAATAATAGGAGAAACAACACTTTATTCCTTTATGTAATTTTGCTTATTCATCCATATATTCTGATGCAATAAACACAAATGCTACTATGTGTTCTAAACATCCCCCCCAAACCAGGTAAACATCCAGCACTGCAGCTTTAAAATAAATATGTCCACCCCACTTTTTGTTATAATCACCGGGCACTTACTCATGACTTAGCTTTCCAATACTGGAAGACAAAGACCCCAAACCCACAAGTAGAGAACGCTTCATTTCTTATTTCAGTCGTTAACAGTGCTTCATCTACAAGGTACGTCAGTTCAGTGAAGGGCTGTGAAATCTAACCACCCGCTTAAACAGTTTCCTTTTCAGTATTGCTTACCAAGTTTCTAGCCCAAGAGCCTGATCTTTCACAAATACACCCAAAAAATGGTAAGCACATCTCAATATAGTTGAGTCAAAGATTAAGTGCATTAGTTAAGAAGACTGATTTAGCTTCTTAAGCAAAAATCCCATGAACTTGAAGAGGCAATACCCTTTTTCATCCAGATAAAGAGCAATGCAATCACAGTTGAGATTCAGAAGGGTTTGATTTAATATTTAACATCTATTCCTTTGCTTTCTTCTTACAGTAACAGTAAAATGAAAAACAAAACTAAACAGTGCCCAACTAAGCAAACTGATAGTTGAGAAGCCCTCAGACTCCTCTCCACACATTCAAACTTGAACACTAAGTTAGAGCACTGTGCCTATCTGCTGCCCCTTCACTGTGTCTGGGCACAGAGAAAGATCCAAATTGCTAGAGCTGGTACTCTCCAAAACCAACAGCACCAATGTATCTGAAAGGTTGGATGGCATCCAAGAACTGGATAAAGGAATGAGTTTCCTACCTTTCATAGAATGCATGTTCTTCTGCATTTTATCAGAAAAATGTGCATTTTTCCCAGATAGACAATTGAAACACCACTGGCATGACTTGCAAATATCAACAAGTACACAGACAAAACCCTGCAGCAACAGAGTACTTGGGGGAAGATAATGAAGTTTCTTATTTTCTTTAGATTAAGAAAAATTACAGTGGGGGGAAACATGCAACACAGAGAACCCTAAAGCAAACATTACCGGAACAGAAAACTATGCATAAACAGTTCAGGCCTTGATCTCTATGTATAGCTTTAATACAGTCACATTTACTACAAGCACATGGGACTAAAATGGGTACATGGCTGTAGCTTTAACACAAACCATAAGCAGTTTGAGTTGCCACATTTAAATAGAACAGCAACACAATTATGATAGAAACCTGGCTGGACACCAGACCCAAGAAGTTGTTTTAAGCAAAGTTAAATGTGGCAAAGATAGGGCAAGAAACAAGCTTGGACAGTAATCATGTGCCTAAATTTGCAAAATTAAAGACAGAAGAACATATTACAGCAGCACTCTGCAACACAACAGTATTCACATCCTCTGGTTTTCACCATCGAGCTCAGAATGACTACAGTCTGTATGAACACTGGCAGAAAGGTCTATGAAGAGTGAGGAAGCCACCTTAAACCTCTTGATGAGGTTACCTTGTTGCTGGCTGGTTTGTAGCTGGCAATGTGGGAACAAAAATACTGTTTTTGCACCAGAATTGGTTACATAAGCCCAGGAAGTACCAGACATGCTGCTTCTTGGGAATGCCCAATGTATGGGGGGCAGGGAAGAAAGACAAGTACCAAATTGATATTCAACAGATAAGCATTTACTGGGTGTACCTGACCATATAAGAACTTTTTTTTTGTGTGTCTTTGCAAAGAGATGTTACATTGTTTAGGAGAAGGAATGTGGTGCTTGCAGTGTTAAGAAAGCTGACCAGACCAGCTGGTAAAATGCAAATAACAATCAGACTCCTTAGGGCAATTAAGTAAAAATCACAGGGTGTTAAGCCAAGTTAGATTTTGAAAGATAACAGGCTGGCAACTGAAAGCCATGTATTCTCTGTAAAGCCTTGGACAGATTGTGAACCTGGACTACCCAATCAATGGGGAAACAGGGGAGGGTCCCAGTCGGGAGAGAAAGTATATAAACTGTGCTATGTAACTACTAGGTGTCCTCTCTCCTGCTTGCGAGACGCCCGCCATTGCAATCGCGAATAAAAATGCTACTTCACTGAGATCCTCGCCTGGGCTTATGGTATTGGCTACCGAGTGTTTCTCACAGCAAGAATAGGAGATATACAGTAAAATCGCCTATCTGGGTAAAGCCTGAGAAAGAACCACCAGTGTATGTTGGAAAATCAAATGTCAGGTGTAGATGAACAAGCCATCACTCGGAGATGCCCATATGCCCAAGTGTGGGCTCACGCGTCTGAGCTCCCAGGCTAGGTATTATCTAGAACTGAGGATAATTAGCTTCAAACCTACCTACAGCTTCCCCATGGGAAAAGGGCATCAGCTGCCACTGCTCTAAACCTACAGGCAAAAAGACAGACCAGATTAACACGAGAAGTGAGAGAAACAAACAATTACACAGGCTTGCAAATGAGCATGTATTCAAACAGTCACTCACATGCTTCTATAGTCATCTGTAGACTGCTCCAGAATAACATGCTCTTAAACCTAGGGTTTCTTGTGCAAAATGTGATAAAGAACACCTAAATCTGTTCTGTGTTACTAGTTAACCTTCAAATCACATTCTCTTAATATGTTTTTAAAGTAAATTCTGTTTAAGAAAATCCCAAGTCCCAAACAATTACTGATTATTTACTGTTCTTTAGGGCACCTCCGATTTCTGGAAGAGGTTGTGTTTGCTAAGGAATGCAAAACACTTCCCTTATGGCAAAATTCTTTCAGATAATGAAACTGTTGCATGAGAGATGCTGGCTACAGGATACAACTCATTCCAGCTGATAGAAGGAATTTTTAAAAAAAATTTCATTAATTTCTTCATACACATTGGCCACTTATTGGATAGATATTTGTTAAAATAGTGTATGTTTGATAAGTTTTTTTTTATTTTTATTATTAAAGATATAGTGTTCAGGGAATAGGCCCAAGTGACTTTCCACTGGTTAGAAAGCACAGCCATGGCTGGCACCAAAGTTTTTAACAGGGTTTTGCACCAGTAAACTACAAAGTAACAGTAATGGCCCTGTTCAGCTCATCCCCCAGGACAGCAACTCATCCAGTCTGTAGAGTTGACTCTCCAATTGATATAAAGCCCTGCAGAACACCACAATAAATTAAGCACAGCTATGAAGACCATGTTCTATCGTACACCTTCCAGGAACCTCTAGTCACAGAAACAAGATATAAATAAACCACCAAAAAATCTTCAAGCCAAGCAATGTCCACTTCTAAAAGTTTACAAGTATTCTGAGATTCCATGACAAATTAGGCACCGAAACCCATTAAAACTGAAATCCTAAAATACTTCCTCTTCAAGAAAATACTTCTGCACAATCATTCCATCACTGAGAGTTTCAGTAGGAACAGAAAATACCAGGTATTGCTAGAAATACCTTCTTTAGCTTAAAATTGATAAAGTTCTCACTTCTCTTCCCAGCTAGCCTGCATTCACATCTGGTTTCACTTACTTCCCTGTAAGGTTGGTTCAGGGCCCCTGTAATGCTGTGTGATTGGCACCTCAGGAGTATTTTAGGCATTCGGCCTTGTCATTCTAAGTTGTAAAGCAGTCAAGAAGGCATCAGCTGGACAGTATCACTGGTCCGTGAAGTCTTCCCAACAAGACACTATATAAAGATATTCAAGGATGCAGCCAGAGATATATGTAACTGTTATATAAATGCCTCTGTCTTTCCCCCATCTTCCTGCTTGCTCTGTTCCACTCATGTCATGTATTGCAGTTTGTTCTTTGCAATATGGATCTAGTCTGACTTTCTGGTTAATGTACCTAGAGAAATTCTGATTTATTTTTTTTAATGAAAATAGGAAAAACTCAAAGTTATTTAAAAACAAGGTACTGATACTTAAATAAAAAATCATAGGGTATTTTATTTTGCCCCAAAGTACTTAAAGCTTTGAGGAATTCAGCAGTTGGTACAATTGCTTAACACACAATTAGAAAGCATATTAAATATAAAATTATGTGCAAATGATCTTTCATTCAGACATATGGAAATTTAACTCTTATCCCCACAGGTAGAGACATGTAGAAAACAAGACATTGTTTAAGAACAATTTTACCTACAGTGGGATACCACTACTAATATGCCTGCATCATAACAAGCCTCCTGCAGGATATTAAGGACAGAATTACTGTTTGAATGCTTTAGTCTGACAATTAGTGTAACATGAGACATTTTCACAGTGGAAACGATTTGTTTATTTCCAGCTAGGGTGAAGTTCATCTGACACAGACACGGATTAAAACATGTTTAAAACACTACCCAAGTAAAAAAAATTCAAACACTGAGGTTTAAGTTCAGACATGGTGCAAGCAGTAAAGGAGTTCAGGTGTAGTGCCCCAGTACCCAACACTCAGATGCCAGACAGCGCTCCAGCCCACAGGGCAGGCCTCCCTGCCCATGGAAAGCCTCCACAGCTACTCAGAGATAAATCCAGTTGTGGAAGCTAGCCAGGATCAAAATGGCACAGATGACAAAGGACATTAGCAAGTTTTATATCAAATCATATTTATCTTTGTCCAAAGAGTTCTGCAAGCTGTTAGACCAATTAGCTATTTTAGTGGTATCTAAAAATGGACCTGTTTAAAATAAAAGAGGTCTGCCACAAAACTGGAGATACAACACAATGAAAGAGGTTAACAGATAACAGGGAAGTTAAACTGTTACAACCACTATCACTTGCTCTGTGCCTAGCAACCTCAGTGTAACTCCCTGAATCCTGCCAATAGCGTTCACAGCAGTAATTAGTTCCACTTCTAAACTGTTACTCTGAGTAAGATACTATACTTAAGACTGAAACCTCTGCCTCCTGCTGTTTCTTTCCACCTATCTGTGCTGCTGCCAGTCTAAAAGGTTTTCCAATCCTCTTACCATCTCTGCAACATCAAGATAAAAATACTTTTGTAAATGGCACTTAAGCATCAAAACAAACTCTAACTAGAAACAGTGTGGTTACATCTACATCAGCCAGGAGCAAAGACCAGCTACAGCATGTTTGTAGAGTGGTGCTGAGGACCCGACTTCTGCACAGTACTATACCTTTCAGACAGCTATTTTCACCATGTCTTGAAATTAGAACAAAAAACAGGAGAGAGTAGAAACATGATAGAATATCAGAAAAATTAAAGCTGACTTCAAGTGGTTCTGTTCCTCCTAACACTCCTAACCTGATACACTTCCATCCTAAGCAAAAAAGCTGCAGACAGTGCCTCAGCGGGACTCTGCCTACCCAGACCTCGCTAAGTGCAATGGGCAGACACTATTAGAGCACCTGCCCGCCTTACAGGGATAGCACTCCCAAACCACTCTCCTTTCCTAATATCCAGGAAGAACATCTGCATAGTGAGAATCAAAAGGTCTTCCCAATTCGCTACGACCTTACAAGAATAGCATTTGAAAATGGACACTGAATAGAAGAAATAAGCACTGAAACAAGTTTTTCTGCATTTTTATGTATTATACATTTTTCTGTATAGGACAGTAGATAAGATTAACCGTATGTTTAGAATTGATGTTTTCAGACTTTTAAAGGTTTCATACTCAAGATTCCCTCTCATACTCACTGTTATGATGACAATGTTCCTAGTAAGTTAAATTTGGCTCCTGTTATATCCCTCACACTGCCTGCTACAGGAATAGAATAAACAGAACAGAGGTGGGGTGACATGAGCACACATCTGATTCCCTCTAGCTTAGCATTCATATTTCCGTAGCTTCAGCTTACAGGGAACTTGGAATTTGTTTTTGTAAACAGAAGTTTTACCCAACCAACGCTATTCAGACAAACGTTCAGCCATTTTACTAAACTCAGTACCTACAGTGTTCAAATAGCAAGGAACAGCTAACAAATATTAACATGCATTTTTAAGTTTCTGTTCATCAGAAATTAGAAAAGTACTTTCCCCCAAATCTTTCCAACTTCTACTTTCAGGTTACTGAAATTTCCTTAACTGAAGCTGTCAAACAGGTTTATGGATATTAAATGTTTTATACGTAATCCCAAAACTATGCCTTATTTTATGAAATTGTCTTCAATGCTAGCTACCAAAAGAAATTCAATATTTAAATTCATCCCTTTCTTCATGACTTAATTCCCTGCAAAGTAGGTGGAAAACAGGATTCTGCTTGTCCAGTTGGTGAAAGAAATATCTAGAAGGCAAAAAATACATTGCAACCTCTACATATGCAAGTAGATTGACATCTAGTGTTATAACACTGAACTACAAAGCCTATACTGCATATAAACAAGGATGAATTTAAAATAAGCCAAAAAATTGTTTAAACCACAGGAGAATCAAATCCTCCAAATAAAAACACACTAATCCCCCCGCTCTCCCAATAGCTTTGCAGCCGAAAACACTGTGGCCAAAACAATTGCAATATAAGCCTCTCATAATAGACTGACGTGAAGCCTTACGCATCTAGCATTAGTTCAGCTATGGAGAGAGACTCATTTTGAGGCTGAGGAGCTACTGATGACCTTTATGGTACAAAAGACCTAGTCAGAGAATCTCCAGGTTGCTTTATGTCTGCATTGATGGCTGAAACCTTTTTCCAAGTCCACATTATACATATCCTGTAGTTCATAAAATTCAGTATTCCTAGAGAGGAATACAGTACTTCAACTTCTAGTCATTTTTTTTCATATCAGACCTGAATCTAGTACACAATTCCAGTCCCCACAATACGCTAGTATGTATAAACTCAGCATTTATTGCATTACCTTTGTAAACAGCACATCTCCAAAGGAAAAAAAAAACAAAACAATTAAGAACAATTCTATCACCTTTACCAAATTACAATGGAAAAATCTCAGGCTACATCTAGTTCAGTCCCTTCACTGACATGTAGACCACATACAAAAGTTATTTTTCATCCTTTTAATTGCGTCAAGAATTCTATCTAACAAAGCTTTAGTAATAGCTCAAATTCAGTAGCATGAAGAAATATCATTTTTGAACTGATACTGGCATTGGAGAATCCAATTTTAGACCTGAGATTTTTATATCCTCCAGCTGAATTAGCTTATTAGTTCCTGCACATGAAATTCACCTGGTGAGTCTTCTTTACAATTGCTCACACCAGTATATCTATCTGAAAAAAAAAAATAAATTGCTATTTATGCACTTTCCCCAGTATTACTCTTACTAAAATTCAAATAAAGATATTCGATATTTCAAATTCTAGTACTGACCATCGCCTACTTACAGCAAAAACGCTATTGTGGATATTTAGAGAATCTATATTCTACTTCGATACACAGTGATATCAGTGATTTTATGTAGCACTTCCAGGGCTTAAGAGTGACACAGAACAATACCTGTCCATGAACAGGTCAGCTGTCAAAGGCTAGTACTTCCAGAGCTGATCACACCCAGAATGGCAAAAGAGCACTGTCTCTGTATAAAGCCTGTTTTTTTTTTTTTTTTTTTTGCACTACTAATGACTGAGGAAGTATAATTTGTAAATGAGATAAGAAATGACATTTTAGCAGCAAATCTTAAAAGCCAATGTGATATTCAGGAAAGAAATTAAGATAGGAAGGCTGAGGAAAGGAACACAGGCTAGCTGGTCAGGCAGAAAGTTCTCCCTGTAGCCTGAGATAAGGTGAAGTACAAAAGTTAGAGGCAGAAGACAGCATGATTTAAGTTTATGGCTGAAAGACCCTGAATACCCCCATATCTGCAGCATAGGCCAAAGACCAAGGAGGAATGGCTTAAGTTCTCTAGAGACCACTATGTTCTTTAACGCAATGCATGTAGCCATGACTTCTACAATGTATAGACTTTGTAGAACAGATGAACAAAAGATATTTATAGCCATCCTGCTAAAGGCTGAAGGCTAATATCAACATCATTACCCCAGAACTTGACTTAAGTAACTAGACAAAGATGCTTTTGTTCCTGCAACATAATCTCAAAAATGTTTGTCACCTTCTTATTCTTTCCAGTCTTATATCAAAGTTCACTGTAGAATTGGCAGAAATTCTGGAGCTAAACACATTTTCCTGGCAGTTTGGTCAGTTCAGGTCTACCTGCACCCTATTCTTGTCTGCAGCAATTTTGTAAAATATCTAAAACCAAGTATTATCCTAAAAAGTTGACAAGTATACTCACACTACAACTCACAACCCACTTATGATTCATTTACTGTAACAATACAAGGATCTCTCTTCTGGCTCCTACCAAAGTTTCCTCAAGCATATTCATTTATTATCCATATGTTTGGATATTAGATGCTTTCCACAACCTAGTATTATTAGCCTATTGCTAATATTAGCGTGATGACCCTTGTCTGTGCAGCCATCCTTTTGCATCAGTGTTGGAAACTGCTCTTGACATGCACTTCCAGTCAAAATCAGTTTACGAGTCTCCTACTGAAGGACGGAATTGCACAGCAGCAGCTGGAGTCACCTGCGTGTCACCTGCACCTATGTTCTCGCTCCAGGTACTCAGAGGTAATGCTCACAGCCTGCCCACCCCCATCCTTATGCTCAATGTATGAATACACTAGATGGATCACAAACACTGCCATCGCATTTCCCCCTCAATCACAGCATTCTGGAATTACAAAGCCTCTAAAAAAGTGTTGATGGAGAGGGGCAGAAGCATTGGAAATAATGCATAGGGACAACACAACCTAAAGATACTGGTAATTGTTTTATATACAAGTAACTGTCCACATTCAATTCCATTCAAGTCCTTCAGGCAAGACACAGTATTTTATTATTTTGCATTTATCACCTAAAATTATCAAACTAATCGTGAGGAGCAGTCAACAGTAGAGATGCACATGGAACATACAAGTACCTAAAATTAAAGTTCTCCCCCATTAGTTGCCACATTTCCAACCATTACTTCAACTTATTTTTCTTCCTGTCAATTAATTCAAAAGCACTGGTGATCACATTGTGTTCCAACAACTTACTGTACTGAGCGATGTTTAATTGCCAAAATTCATTCTTTTTCAACAGTAAATCTGATTCCTTAGTTTGACAATGACTCCATATGTTAATCATTAAAAACTGACAGTTTCTAATGTTGTAGATATGACCAAAAACCAATGCTCCGTTTTACTCAGGAAAACTTAAGACTCCAGGGAAGCTCTGTATGATGAGTCAGAAGTGAGTGATAAGTTAAAGATTAGGCTCTGGAAACTGTACATGTATTTGGAGAAATGAAACAAATAGTGGCTCACAGTGCCATTTTTGTAAGGACACAGCAGAAAACTAAGCCTACACACTGAAATAAAACTTTCCTGACAGTAACTACACTGTACACATCAAGTCAACCGGAAAATAGTTTCTTGGCATCATTTAAATCCTACAGAGTTCTAAAGAGAAAGCTAAAAGGAATTCACTCAATACCAAAGACCTTGCCAATCTCAAACATATCCAGTTTTGCTTCCCAAACTAATGATTTTCAGAAACTGTGCAAGCAAGCAGACCCTGAGGGAAAAATCCATAGCTTGTCAATTTTTCTTTTGTGCTAGCAACCCAACAACATGAAACTAACTTGAAAAACACCTGACAAAAATTCACAACTGTACCCAATAGGACTACTCTGAAAACATACTGAAAACAAAACTGAAAAATGTTTTTTGGATCAAAAAAGATGCCTTTAGCACCTGGCAGGTCTAGGGAGCAAGTTTCTTTAGGTTTACTTGATTCCATTCACCAAAACTTACAAAATAGACACGTAATTTGTTGTTCATCATGTTATTTTAAAAATTTATTCCTAACCAGGAACTTTTTTTTTTTAATATCCTACCAGTTTGGTTCATCTCTTCTTTAAACATTAATTCAGATGCTCCAATTCCTTCTCTAGCATCCCTATTCTGTACGCATCTATTGTTTCAGTAGACAGAGGTGGTTTAAAGATCACAGTTTCAACATGATAGATCAAGAGATTTTGTATGCATCCACAGGAAGACAAACACCCCACAAACCAAATTCCATACTTCCATATATCCCAAGACACAAAAACTCCACCATTCAAAGAAAGACTGCAGGAGGTAAGAAAAGAGGAATACTAAATGGATGAAAGTAAACATCCAGAAGCAACATGAGATCCCTCGCTCTGTGGAGAGCCTCTAACTATGAAGCAGTTGATACACCCATCATGTGTTATGGGTTCACAAACTGTATACATTGCACTATTTTAACTTTTCTGTGACGCTAAGAAATTTAGGGTGCCCTCTCTAGGTTCAGGTGTAGCTCTGGCTGAACATACTCCAGAAAATCAATTCAGAATTGAACCAGCTATTATGAATATGGATTCAGGATCTGCTTTTTCTTATTTGTCATTAATATTGTTATAATCGGACTCAGTGTAACAAGACAAACATCTCAGTATTTGCACAATTATTTTCTTTACTAGACCTAGATATGAAGTGATGTTTGGAACAACAGAATGTGCAGTGAACCTGCACATATACAGCATGGAACGAGAAACAGCTGGAAACTATTCATAATACTCTTACTGTCCTCTTTTCACTAAACATTATTACTAACCCCACACATTCAGGTTTATTAATCAAGTGCCAAAAAAATCAGGAGACCAGGCAAAATCATGAGATCTTTAAAATAAAATTCAGAGTTTTTGCTTGCCTTTGGGTTTTGGCATTATCTTAATAGTGCTTACTTTCTCTGTGATATGCAAGGCTGGAAGCCTTTTTAAAAAAAAAAACAAAACAGAAGTTCAACTCCTACATACTAGGTTTGTACCAAGGGCTGGGGCTTTAAGAAAAAAAAGTCAAGTATTGTCACAAACATCTCAGTTAGCAATACAGTCAAGCAAGACGCGATCACTGGGTCATTACTGAATTAAACAGTGTGCCTGAAGACAGGCTTCACAAGACAGACTGTTGTTCTTCTCTACAACGTTAGTTACTTTATTCACCAATTCAATTCAAACCTAAAACATACCAAAACTTATTTGCTAGAGCAATGGCCCTCTAACTTAAGTTACAGCTGTTTCTCTCGAAGAAGTTTTGTTTTTCACCCTTCTAAAAAAAGCTTTCCACCAAGATCTGTATGCTTTGAAAAAGCCCTTAATTTATGAGGGTGGCTTCCTTTATTTGTAAATACCTTTAGATTGCTTATATTTCATAGGGGCAGAATGTTTGTCCTGCAGTCAGTTTGTCCCACTGCAGTGGTACAAGCATAGCCAAAACTTCTGCTTAGATTGTCACAAGAGATATTTCTTGTTTGCTGTCAAGCTGTAGTAGAGCCAGAGCAACTGGGAAGGCAAAAGTGTTCAAGGAGTTCCATGTCTGCTGGTCTAAAGACAGCTCCTCTTCTGAGGGAGAGTGACAGAAGCAAGGACAAAAAAAATCATTCAGTACTTGATCCTCCTGCCTTACTCTTTCTTTGATCTGCCTATAGAACCAGAACTAACATTTTCTTTTGTGGCAGCATTTATCAGAATACTTCATCTTATGCTTTACGAGTGAACTCCACCTCATTGCCCTGAACTCCAAAGCTAACAGGTCATTTTGCTCACTCCATCAACAATCCTGTACCCTTAGCAGGGGGCACACTCACAAGGTCCTCTTTGAAATCCTGTCTACAACAGTAATAATGCACAAGTTAATGAAAATGTTGCAAATTTTTCTTAAATGCTAGTTATTAAAACAAATGCTTGTTTTAACAAGGTAACAGACTTATGTTACGCTGTCAAGGACTACCATTTTGTTTTCTTTAAATACATAGCAACTTTTTTTTTAAAGGTGCACTTTGCTGTAGAGACTGGGATGACCACATAATAACGATACAGCGAACACATTATGCTGCCTCCTGAGCGGAGCATGCTGAAGGGAAACACACAGCTCTTCCACTTCAGACTCCTGTACTTAGATGTGGCCTTGAGATTAGTTCCAGAAGCCACTGGCATGTAACACTGTTGATCCACTTTAAGAGCAGGGAAGCAGTTTGAGAGAAAAGGGTTACCAACCACCGCACTCTAAACAAGTGCCATCAACATTACTTTGAAATGGACCGGGTGTTCCACCCTCAGGCAAGCCTGTGTCACCCTGTTCGTGTTCATTTCACTGCTGCCAGCTTTCACTTGCAGATTTGCCTAATCGTGTGACCAGCTGAACATGACAATTCTGGATTATATTTTAGGAGGTGTAGATCAGAGAACTTATTTCTACCTACTGACAGCTGTTAAAAATTAATGCTCACTATGTATCAGATATACTTTGACATCAGTGCATTATTCAAACTACTATAAATTCTCTGTCCTTTCCCATTTTGTCCTTTGAGGCTTCTTCTAAGGCCAGCAACAACAAGCAACCACCTACTGGGGAAAACACTGCTGCAAACAAACACTTTGCTATCCTGGAATAGACTCACATTAACCAGAGACACTATGTATTTACTGCATTCTGTGCTCTGTCATTTCTGTTCCTTTTCTTCTAAAAAATACTGGGTTTGATAATGCATCACCTGGCTAAGACTGAGGAAAAATGCTATTTTTGTCAAGTGCCCCATATCTCAACAGCACACGCCAAGATTTTGAGCGGACAATGAAACAGAGTAAGGCCAACATGTTTCCCATAACAAGTGTCATGATGCAGTCAGGGAAATATGCACAGACAGGCCCTTGCACCAACAGTCCTGCTAAAGACTCCTGGGCTCCATATTCCTACAGCAGCTATCCATATCAAGACTAATGTCATAGCTTTTGATAGCCACATCAGCTGGTAAAACATTTAGAGCATTTTAGTAAGTTCTATTTTCAAACCACATGGTAACAGACCTTTTATGCCTTTCTGCGGGGAGCCACATTCTCAGTGACATGATCCCCTTGGGAGTAGATGAATTTCCATGCAGGACTCCAACTAAAGCCCTTAACTTCATCTTTTTCTCCACTGGGGAGGAGCCAGAAGAGGAGAGCCTATAGCACAGCATTGCTTCCTCGGGGGCACTGTTGCCAGGGAAAGGCACCACCAGGCAAGTCTCTGGCAGGAAGGATCCCTGCGCAGGTCACAGCAGTGTCCTGCAAGCTCCAACCACCCCACGGGCAGCACGACATTTCTGCTCACCGGGCAAAGCAAGCCCTGGCACCCATCCCATCAACATGCTGCTCCATGCCGGGGGCCCATGTGCTCCATGCTTCAGAATTTCCACTCATCTCCAGCAGTCATACCTTACGTGCCTGACAAGTAGAAAACTTAGAGATAATTCAAGTCTTTTGATTCTTCCCAACATGAAATAAAATATTCATCATTTCTCATAATGCATGGGGCTCAATATTTAGGTTGTCAGCATTCTACATGTTTCTGCTTGGGAATAACAAGAAAAACTCTTAATATTAGCTTAGAAATAATAACCCAGGCCCAAAGTTAAATGGATTTTTGTTAGCCTAGATTCAGTGAGTAATTGTGACTAAGCCTGGGCAAAGGAACAGCTTTAAGATGAGAATAAAGTTTTTAAAAAAGACTACAGGTCCAGTTGTTTGTTTGCTTTTAAATGTTTATCCATGGGTCTTGCAAGTCCTGACAAATCTGTTGTACATACTTAGACAGCATAGCAGAGAAATCCTGCCTGCTGTTTTGGTCCTACACCAAACCCTTTAAAAGGATAATAAAGACAGCATCACATTTCATAAGAGATTTCCTGAATGCCTGCTGAGCTGACCTTGTTTACAAGTGCTCACTGAAACGATTAATTGCTTGTATGTTCCACTCCACACTGCCATGGCTGAGAATTTTCTGCCTATACTGTCCATACGGACACTGGCCAAAAAGAAAATTTCTATGTAATTATCCAATTAATTATTATTAATACTAGCATTTAACAAGAAAAACTGACAGCTGGTATACATAACAACCACTTCATTTCTATCATGCAAGAACTACCAAGGCATTTGTTTTCTTATTAATAGTGATGAAATAAGTTGAATGGTTTTGTTTTAAACCACAGAGGATGAGAAGGGCAGAGAGAATAGAGCGGTGAAATACTGGACCAGGACTTGGGAAACAACTTGAACTCACAGTCTGCAAGATGCTTCCTGGGAGACTGAGCCGATCAGTTTCTCTGTGCTATGGTGTTCCATTTGTACATTTACACTTCCATTCCCTGGCTTTATTGCTTAATTTTACTGTCAGCTCTCTGGCAGCAGCAATCTCTTACACGTTAATGAAGCTGAATGGGGTCCTGACTGACTACAGCCTACAGCATTTTTCACTTTGTACCATTTAACATCAGTGTGATTTTGATGGTAGAAAGACGCGATTTCTAAACCTAGCTGAAACAGACTGCTACAGCTGATCGAGAGAAATCAGCTGATACAATAATGCAACAGAATAGTTTGAAACAGTCCAGATGGAATTACTGGTAACTTTAGATAAAATCATATTACACCCTGAAATTTAGAGCAGGGTGGTACTCTCCAGTGTTTTATTGCCATTAGCTAACTCATGTACAGAACCCCAAGAACTTAAAGGGAGAAAGCTTCTTCTGACGATTAGGCTGCAAAATTGGTATCAGTCCCAAACCTCCCTCTCAATTCCACCGCAGATTTGCTGTTTGGTGCTGCACTGATGCTGCTTAGCACCTCAGTTCCTCTGCCTACAGCACGGGAGTAATGCATACGCAGCTACCCACCAAAACTGTCTTCAACTTTAATTCACAGTTGCACTAGGAATTTAAAAGACAAGCGTTTACCAACACTTGGCTCAGCACTCATTCCGAGTATGCATAGTAGTCCATGGCTAACAATTTCAGCACCGTTACAAGTAGAAAGTAAAGAAGAACTCTGTCTCGTTTCTGAAGTCACACTATATTGCTACTGATATTTTTCAGGTCCCTTATTGCAGTGAAACACCCTCAGGCTGGGTAGCAGTATGCCCTGACAGCTGGACTTGACAGGGAAAAAAGTGATGTATTGGGTAAACTGGAAAATACGGAAATTCATTAGGTTTTCATCTTCAGGAGACCCCGATACACATCCTGACATTCCTGGCACACTTAGTATACAAAGCACTTTGATCTTCAAACCAGAGATGATCCTCATTTAACTCATTTTAGTATTTATCACTACTTCCCCTAACTGAGAGGACATAGCAGGTTGAAAGGAAAGCTGCAAGCAAAAATACAACCATGTTAGCAGGGTTTATCACCAGGACAGCCAGCATTCAACCAGCTTTGCTCTGCCTAGCAGGTCTCACACTACACATTGTGGGGATTACTGCCGAGTGTTTGTGAGGGCAGCAGGATAACTTAATATAGCAATTCATGTTCTAACAAAAGGACCTGGAAAAACAGCCAAAAGACAGCAGACATTTTGCAGTGTACCATGGCAGCACTGTCTGCCTGAACTTTCACAAAGCTGACCACAGCCTAGATGTGGAGGTTTTGGGGTGTTTTTTTTTGTCTTTTTATTTTTCATTTTTCTTAAAAACTTGAGTAGACACCACAAGCGATGTTTGTGGCAAACAATGGGGATCAACAAATGTGTTTTGCTATTTCTTAAGCTAATACAGCTCAAGCAGTTTGCTAGCCAAGCAAGGTGTAGCACAGACAACAGCCAGTTCCAAAAGCACAAAAAAAATCTATTTGTGTATACAACTCCAGCTATGGATAGAGCTCAGGTGTGATCTAGTGGAAGACAGGCAGCTGATATAACAGTGAACATGTTCATCTTCAGAAGGAACTGAATTTGCTCAAACTGGAGCTAGCAAGGATTTGCTCTCCAAAGAGGTTCACATCAGAACATGCTGCCAGTTCATCTCCAAGTCTGCAGGGGAGCCTGAGCTTTCAAAGTTCAGTCCCAAGACAGTTGTAGTATGCAGACTTGCTCAAGACCAGTGCTTCCAACACTCCGGGCTCTACAACAGCCTCCACAGAGCTCACTCAGGACCAGAGCCCTTGCAGTCCCCTGTGCAGTGAGGAAGATGCACGTTTCCAGCCTCCAGCTCCCGGACCCACAGTCTGCAGAAGCAGAGCAAGTCATCCGGGAGATCTCAGAGCAGCAGCAGCCAGCTTCTCTTCTCCACCCCTCCTAGAATGCAGACAGAAGCCACCTCATTTTCCTAAAGCCTTTGCAACTCTAAAACACTGAGCCATCTAAATTTGAAGATTTTAGCCTACACAGATTGGAATATAGCTGTGCTGTCCATAAAAGTTTCCTAGTACTGACCTTGATATCTCATTTCAAAGAATTACCTATAATTTATAACAAGCAAGACCAGAGGCTTAAGATTAGCATTTGTACAGCAGAACAGGATTTCAGGGGAGTCCCTGTGTGGCAGACCAAACTTGCTCAGATGCAAAAATATCATGACTGAAATTGCATTAAATGATTGCTGGGAGACTTGTGAGCTGCAACAGAGTGGTTTTGTTGCTCCAGAGGGTTTGTTTTCTAGTCAATATTACAATTCTTCAGCTTCTAGAGTGAAAACAGGGAAGGAGAACTATTTGTCTAGGAGCCTCTCCCATCAGAACGGTCATTGTTTGCAAACATGGAACATCAGCTGCCTGTTTTAAAGCCTGCTTTTCTTTCATAAAGTTCTAAATACTTGCCAGACTTTTCTCCAGACTGATTTTCTTTGTTCCTTTAGCAGAAAGGAAACAAGCAGGAAGAGCCCACAGCATCACAACATAGGAGTACAAGTCTGAACACCCACAGAAAGAACTTACAGTACACAAGCAGAATATTCATTATAGATTAAAACAGCTAACTGTTTCACCCCAACCACAGGAAAAACACCACGAACAATACCAGCTTTGAAAAAAAAGCTTCTAATCCAGTAACAGAGTGAATATAATAAATTAACTCTAGAGCAAAAGGATGTCAGACAAACAAAAGGCAGAAGACAAAGATCCCCTGTGATGTCCAGCACCAGGGTAGGTACCCCCAGCTACTTCTTGGTTCATGCTAATATCAGTTAGTGCCTACCCAGAAAAAACTTCAGCATTTAAATACAACCAAATCAAATAACTTTGTACCATAATTTATATCATTTTTGACATGGCTTCCTGGACAACATCCAAAAAGAGTCAGAACCATCCTACACAATCTTTGTGCCAATCTGCTAAGAGGCATTAGCCTTAAGTAATGCTTTTTTTTTTTTTAAAGTGCCCCAATCTATTTTGGTAGAAACCAAAAACTTCAGAATTTTGAGGCCAAATAAAATACACTTGTATCAAAAAAGCAAAATGAAAGTTACAGTTCTGAAGTGCTTTAAGAACCACAGAGATCTCATTAGCTGTTTTCCTTTCAGAACTTGTTTGAAAGGTCACACGAAAACTGTGGCCAAGATGACTTAAATCTTTAGAGTTTATATGTAATTGCATGTGCATGCATCAGTACATTTATGCACAAGTTCAGCCTCAGTGTCCAAGTCTTTTCTGTATAGGAAACCATAAAAAGTTTCTCATTTTCCTTCTTATGTTATGTGTTTCTCTACATGCAAACCCGAGCAAGCTCTGCCACGTGCCTAGATGCCCAGAACCTAGGAAGTACCATTGGTGAAGCACCACCCAAGCTACAAAGCCCTGCTGAAATGCAGAGTACAGCAGCTTCAGCTCACTGCTCCACTGCTGCGCGATCAGTCCCCCAGCTTTTGGCTGTTTGAAAAGGAGCAAGAGAAGACTGAGCCTTCAGAAGGCAACACAGGCATTGTCTCAGCAATCATGGCCATAGCATAAACCCTGTTCAAGAGGACAAACATTTAGAATGTTGCATAAAGCACTAATTTTATTTCATACTTCAAAAAAAAAAACACCTTTGTCAAATACAGCACCTATAATTCTCTTTCAAAGAAACCCACACTTTTCAAGTTGTGCTTTTATTTATACTGATTTGTTGCCAAAAATCTATTTTTAATTGCATGCACAAAGTTATTCCCCTTAATAAACTGGAGTATAAAAACCTTGACAAATGTTAGTTTAAACTGAACTTTTACTCATTAGTATTTCTGTAAACACTGCACTGGAGCAGTGAAGACATCTGGAACAATCTTTCTTTGGCATAAAAAGCCAGATTAAGGGCCTTGAACTATTCTACATCCTCCTGTATCACTAATAAGAAAATATCTCCACTCTAAAAACAGTGTCACACATGGTTCCAATGATATTAACTATACAGAATACATACATGCATGTATAAAGCCCTCAAATGCATAAAAAGCTTCCAGCAGAAACAGCACATCTAACTGGCATTTGTTTTGAAAAGTCTCCTAGAAAGTTCAACCAATCCTGCATACAGGATTATTCTCAAATAGTTAGTGATTTAGTTAAGATTAAAGTAAAAATAAATTTTTTGCTTCTTCAGTATGGATGGAAGGCACATTGCTTCTAATTAAGCAGGAAAATAACTCAACTGATTATTCAGACAACTCTATTCGCCTGTGTTTACACAACAATCCAATACAACCCCTGCAATCCTACTTTGCTTTCAACAATGCAACAGATCCGAGTTTGCATTATCACAGTCAAAGCAAATGAAGTCTGGAATACCGTAGCAAAAGACTTCACGTATTAATACTGCTAACAGATTTTGAAGCAG
This sequence comes from Anseranas semipalmata, assembly GCA_013399115.1. Lineage (NCBI taxonomy): Eukaryota > Metazoa > Chordata > Aves > Anseriformes > Anseranatidae > Anseranas > Anseranas semipalmata. The sequence continues at coordinate 518,477 of VXAA01006711.1, read as the reverse complement.
TAAAACTACATCCTTCTGGAACAATAATTTCCAAGGAAGCAAGCAAGGCACCAGAGATGGGGATGGAAAAAGTTCGGCAGCTCACCCAAGATCACAAGGATTTTTCCAAGATGCTACATAGATTACCAACACTTCTCACTCTTTGAGCTAGAAAACAGCTTACAAGTCACAATTCTGGAAACTCAGTCCTGTCTAAATGCAGGAGTATCACCTGGTAGATGTTCTACAAACAGAAGAGGTAAGCAGCATTTTGTCTTTTCTGTATCAAGTGTTTAAAGATATTTATATGCCCATTAGGATTAAGAACAGAAGACCATGCACGTACATGAGGCCTGCAGCATCTCCTCTTTACAGATACCTACAGAGTGTGCAGCATCTTAAAACTTTAATGAACAAAAGGAGTTACACCACTCCCAGTAAAGCAAATGGACATTCCTGGCAGCAGCAGAGAGAGCAGGAAGAAACATTCTTCAATAAATCAATTTAGGCATCAAATATCATAAGCTGTGGAAAGGTAGTCCCCTTCCCCCAGTAAATGAATACTTTAATAGACTTGTGTTTATGGTAGGAGACAACTACAGCATACATGTTAGAAGAATATCTGTGAGAATTAAACACTGCATTAAATAACTTTAAATATCAGTGAGAACATGCGAGCTTTAACAGCTTTTGTTTTATTCTCAAGTGACTGAAAACTGCTTAGCCTGTACTCCTTCAAAAAAATCTGATATTCAAAAGGTAAAACAAACATGAGGATTAAGCTCTAATAAGACAGTATTCAGTATATCCTAATTAACTGTTTGTATTAGAAGCCTACATTTAACCTGATTTATTAAATTAGGTATGAACAATATTTTAATCAGAATATATTAACAACACCACTTCAGTGATCAGAAACAAAAGCAGATACTTTCAAAGAATTCTAATTCCACTGACCTACTGCAAATTCAGAGACTAAAAATTAGTAGATGAAGAGAATTCTACAATGTCACGCAACACAGCTATCTTTATACCCTAGCAAAAGAAACGGGATCACGTGAAAATATTTTTTGCACTATTCCATACCCAGAATGACATAACCGCAGTTAAAAGCTTTAGTAGCTTATGCCATTTCAAACTAAGGAACAGTTGCAGCACAGCAGTCTAAGGACAGGACCTGTGCCACTTGTTTCTAGCTTTATCTCTGGTGGGCTGCGTGCCCTTCAGTGGAGCTACACCTCTCCCTTCAACCACTCTTGGTCCATGGCAAGGGAACTGCTTTTTGCTGTGCCTAACAAGAGGCAACTTCAAGAGGGCAGTAGGCGGTATGGCCAAAAGGATTAATCCTTATAATTAATGGTTTTTGTAACACAGTCACATAGTGACCAGTGTCCTTCGCATAATCAACCTCAAATCCAGTAGCTGCCATTTTGTGTCTGCATACTTCTCCAGATGTCAGATGCTAATATTCTCCTTGGCAATGGTTCCCCTCTATCTCTAGGACCAATCCTCCATAATGATTTTTTCCTCCCTATTACAGCACACTTTTGATTACTGAATCATGCTCCTTCTTGGCCACCTGGCCACACAAGCATTATTTGTGGAAGTTCTGTACTTTTTCTGCCAGTCTGATGTTACTCACCACTTCTTGAATCTACTGGTTCCCGTTTCAGTCATGTGATTTTATGGCTCCACTGCTGCCAAGTCCAAATTGCCACCCTATTTCTCTCCCTAATCCACCCTCTGAACTTTTCACTCAACTGCCTATCTTCTTGTCAATAGCATGCTTCTGGGTGCATCACAGATGTCTCCAACGTATCTAAAAACCTGAAACACTCCCTTGCCTGTACAGATGTCCTCTGCAGTTCATTTCTACCATTACACCCAGGCTCACATGCAAACAGTTTTCTTCTCAAACATTCAGTCTGAGACAAAAAAATTCATAAATAGGTCTTTTAAAATGGAGAAAAAACTCAAAACGTAGAATAAATCTTAGCTCATTTTATCTCAACATAAACTGGATATTTAAAGATCTAGAATTTTGCTCAAGAAAGTCACTCAGACACCTGAGTATTAAAAGTAATAGAAAGTTTTAGTTCTATTTTACACCATCAGGGCTATTCTCTGCCAACAGAGGAATTTTTGAGGAAATTTATATTGAGGAAAATAGTTTTTATCTAAAGCCAGTTGGTACAGGCAGGAATTTTAGATGTACCTGATGACAATGAAACAAAGACAGAATAACAGTCACAATATTTACTAATACAGAGTCATCGCCCACTGCAACACCCTTCCCCCCCCACGGTAAAAATCTAGATTTTACCTATGCAGATACTCACTGGAGTCTATTAAGTCATGTGTTTGTGTAGTTAATATTAATTCCTTGACTGATATTGATATTAAAAATTAAATCACTCAAATTAGCATTAGTTTACCCATCAAAAACAACTTCCAAGACAAATAATTTGTAATATCAAGCCTTTGTACAAATACACAAAGAATACTTACTGTGCTGTTACATATTTGGTCTAAAAAAAATGTCCTATAATATTACATTTTTAAGTGTCAACCTGATTTGATATCTTTGATTTTTTGGAATAGATTCTGAACTTAGAAGTCTAGATGCAAATGTTATCTTCCATTTTTTCTTTTTTTTTAATGGATAACATGTCAAAGTTCAAAAAATTCTCATAGGAAAGAGATTCCTAGTCTGTCAATACAAGTTGCTATGGCAACAACCACTATGACTACCAACGGTCTAACCTTTACGATGAATAAGATCGAAAAAAAATCACAAGATACTACAATGAAAAACCTTGTCCTTTGAGTCTTCCTGAAAAAGAAAGCAAAGGACTCTATCCTATTTAATGATATTTGGGCTGCAAATAAACCTCCGGTTTAGCATAAATCCTTATATCATTGTTTTATGAATGCATTGACTCAGCTTTCTTTGCAACTTTAGTATTCTCTGCATTACAGACATAAGACTGAAACTGGGCTTTTAGTATCTAAGGATAATGAGTTATCTATATGGAGCTGTAGCAGCAAACAGCTGCTATAAAAGACGGTAGGGAAAAAGGTCGTGGTAAAAAAAGATGGATTCTCCTGTAACAGTAAAAATAGATTCATTTCAAATGAATGTTGAAAGGATCTACAGAACAAACAGCTCCATCTAGAGCTTAAAAAGCAAAGGATATTAACATTTACAGGTATGAAGTTCAAGACTTCTTAAAAATACCCTTTAAAATGATCTGCAATATCTCCCAATTAAAATAGAAAACTGGTTAAAAACTTTATGTTGAAGTCACCTATCTTTGAGAAGGTAAAAAGTGTTTTCATTAAAAACAAATTGAAAACAGATCTTGAAATAAAAATATCTAAAATCAAAAACTGCTCATTCATACCTGAGAATTCCTGCATTTTCAGTGAAATTCACAATGTAAAATCCTAGCCTCAGGGAACTGAGAGCAAGTTGTCAGTTTTCAGTGCAATCAACATCTCGACACAAAATATATCAAAAGAAATCAACCTTCCTACACTAATTCAGCAAAAAAATTATACCCACATCCAACACTAAGTGAATAATCCAGTAAGGAATGAAACTTCTTGCATGTGTAACACTTCATGCCCCAACCCTTTATATTTACCTATCTTTTCCACTTATTTTTGCAGAAGTCAGAATGCCCCTGCTAAGCCATTACACATTCCAGAGCAAAGCCCAATCTGCATGGCATGTTTACAAGTAATTCAATCATTTTTCATCTGCATGGAAACAATTACTTCCATCTTTTAGGACAAAATCCAGGCTTCGGCCTAAGAAACTGCGCCAGACTGAGGTAAAGAGGTCAGTTCTCCTCCGTGGCAGGATGGGAAGGAACCAAACCCTCAGCACACTGGCTGTATTAAACTCTTCCGTATGCAGAAGGAACCCCAATTACCACGCACCTGCAGCAGCAGATACACAGCCTCTGGCTGCCTTCCACACCTAATTCCTCAGCTCTCATGCAGTAAAGTTGTATTTGGCTGCACATGGCTCTCCAAAGAGAAGGAGAAAGCAGGATTTGTTTCTTCTCTGATTAAGGAAAAACTTTTTTGGAAATATTGCCCAACTGCTCTATTTCTCTTCATCTGGCAATAAACTGAGAACCCTGCCTTTCCTGCTTAACCAGAGGATAAAATAGGCCCTTGCATTTAACTGTCAAGTGTTTAAACAAAGTACTTTTAGTAGATTTTCCCAGCACAGAAACAACATACCAGCGTCACTGCTTCTGCAAGATCCTTGCCTTCCCTCTGCTCTGTAAGCCTTTTCCTTTAATACAGTAGCGTAAAATTAATTTGATCTATAAAAGCACATTATAACCTCTTAATGAATGCAGTTTATAAAATATTGCATGCATTTTTACAGAGAAAACTGACCACATATAAAGCAGTATCAAACCAGCAAAGTTGAACTGTGAATATTCAGCAGCAGGTTCCCAGTATCTGCAGGTGTCGTGCACTTCCCAACAGTTACCTAGCCAACTGATTTTCAAAACTCATCTTCCCTGACATGCACTCACCTCACTAGAGAGAGCTCTAAGTACAGATGGATAGTCATACCTCCAACTTACCTGCTTTAAATCTTTTTTTCTCTCTACTTTATACTGGTTCTGGTCACTCTCCAGCTAAACTCTACATATGCATCACACTAAGGCTTAAAATAGATCACCAGGACTGTCCTCAATTCCTCCCAGACTGTATTTTACCTTACAGCCTACACAAAAATCACGTACAGGCCTTGGTTTGAGCCTGTAATGGACATTTCCTAGCGGTGCCTCAGAATTCAAGAATGAGTGAAGTAGAATAAGAAGGGTCAGAAAATCAGGGACAAGGACAGCTGTTGGAAAACCGTTGGCCTGAAGTCTGTGGCACTACTGCTCCAGAACAAAGGCATGCTCTGTTACTCACAGCATGTTTCTCTTAACTGAGTGCCTCGTTGTGTTTTTCCCCATATTTTTACACTTCCTCTTTATCTTCCTCTCAAACTCTTATCCTTCTTTCCTCTCTCCTTCCCATCTTGCTTCTTCTATCTACTTGTACTTTCTAACAGCAGCCCTACTCTTTTTGGTCTGTCCTTGTTGCTTTATAGCATTATGAAAAGATAAACATTATTTATGACAGACCAAAGCACCCCTTCCCCTCCCCTCAAAAACATTAATATTAACAAGCCAGCACCAGGGAAACAATTGTGAAATCATTTTAAAATCACATGTTAATGGTAGTAAAAGTGCTGCACCTCTGAAAATTCAGGCCATTTTGTGCCTAAAAGTTTAATTTGGAAGCTTGTGCAAGGTGAAAATACCCATCCAAATACACATTGAACAACTCTAGAAAGTTTTTTTTTCTTTTTTTTTTTACAATACATTATTTCAATATTTCAAATAGAAATCTGTCTTGAAACATCTTACAATCTTGACTCAGGTACCATACTTTGAAAAAATGTTCAATTGCTTTGAACATTGAGGTCTCCAAATTTCTAAGAATTATCATATACATATACAGTCCCTTAAGTTCCGAATATCTGGAAAACAATACAACAGACCTTGCATAGGAAGTTGATGTCAATTTCCTGCTGGTTATTCATCTCAGTGCTGACAGAACCATATTTTTAGGATTAACGGCTTATATTAATTAGCCATAGCTAGCCTCATGTTGTTTTTATCACATATACAATTTTAAATAACCCTTATATCTAGAACCACCATGAATTCCTAGAAGGCATGACTATTACAGAAAGTGCTGTAAGCTCTGGAAAAAGTTATTCAAGAACTCAAAAATCAGACCTATTTCTATTAACACATACCAAGAAAAGTAAGAGCCTTTCAAAATGGCCATTCATACATAATTCCTCCCTTTGCATGTGAAAGTTCAATTATTACCAAAATACACTCATTACCTTTTCTTTTCCATGTATGCAAGCCCACACAGGTAGCAAGCAAAACTGAACTGTTTTCTCCTTGAGCATTTTAACCTAGGAAATTTAGTAATCCATATCTCAATGCATACCTTAAAATTGTACTTTAATTTCAGCATTGCAACATTTATTCCCATGTCAGAGGAAAATATTGATTTCCAGCTTAAAATGAAGAAACAACAATTCAAAACAACTTTATTTGCTCTGAATGTCACAAACAATGTACATCAAAATCTTCAACATCATTGTCAATTTACTGCCACAACCCAGCTTACTGACCCTATTTGAAATAGTTCAACAAGGAAAAATGAAAGTTTTCCTCTCCTTTTGTAACAGCCCATATGCCACCTCATCACTGAGAACAAGCCTAATCTTGTTAGCCTAATTTTGCAGGTCTGCTGCAAGATCTCATATTACATATACAAACCTTCTGGTGTAGGAGTAAGCAAGGTTTCCTTTAAATGCCATCAACACAAATAACAATAAAGGGAAAACAATGGAACACCGCCATATGCTGCAGCAATCCTAGTTTCATGCAAATAAATGCATATCAGGGGTTAAGCTGTGCTCTCACTTAAAGCTGCTTGAGTAAATTTCAATCAACTTCAGAATTTTTTTTAAACAAAACAGCACTCCAGCACATAGAAAGCAAATCCTGATTTTTCACATCCGTCTTCAATCTTCTAGATTTACTACAGACGGCACTAAGATATTAAATTTAAAAATATCTATATATTAAATACAATATATTAAAGTTAACAGCAGTATTCCAGAAAATAAGCATTAACTTAACTGATGTTTCTCTGGCTTCTTATGTTTTTTGCAGCCCAGGATAAGCAATCTGATGTTAAGCTCAAGACCAAAGAAAATTACTACAAATACTTCTGTCACATTAGATAATCATGTATAAGTTTCTTTAACAGAAGGTATAACGTTTTTGAAGCAATTCCTGTACTGGAAAGTGCTGGCAGAATTTGTACTAATAATTGCCCATCCATAATAAAGCTTGCAAAGGAAAGCTTCACATCACTTACCCTTTTGTCAATAGAACAAAACAGATTTTAAAGAACTCCAAACAATCTCCTTACACACACTTGCAAAAAAAAAAAAAAAAGATAGTTGGAAGCAACTGAATTGGTCTTTGTTTTTCCAGGCAGCTCTTCCTCAAAGTAGGCTTTCAGCTTTTGGAAACTTTAAGCTTCTGGAAATTGGCAGTTTAATAAAGAAAACCATAACCCTTATTTTAAAGGCACCATATATTTCAAAATTTATTTCCAGATAGAGACTGCAACCCTTCACTACAATGTGCATTTATGTATTAGTCTTTTTAATCAGGGAAAAAAAATCACTTAAACCTAGTTTTCTTTAAATTGATTTAAGTAAAAGCTGAACAAAAATTTCAGGAAGTACTTCAGTGTTTCTTTGCAGAGATGTTTCAAAGTTAAAAAACAGATCTGTGCTCATGTATGAATAAAGGCTTTTTCTTTGTTTCAAATGAGTATTTTTGAGAAAATACACTGACAAACTGTATGGCATTAGAAATTAAAACTAACACCACACTATTTTTAAAGCTTGAAGACTTACAGTTTAAACAATGTGCCTCCTCAAACAAAACCAAAACTGATTACTGAAAGCACTAAAGCTATTGACATAAGAACCTACTTGTCATTTTGGATTTCAAATGCTTGTGTAAGTGACAGCAGTAAGACTAAGAGAAACAAAGATACTTACATTGCATTTACTTTATCTTCTGGGCCTTGAACTTGGCCTGTTACTGTTCCTTGACGGGTATTTTTAACCCAGCCAACCACTCCTAACTTCCTAGCTTCCTCTTCTGTGTACTGATTTGAAAAATAATGAAAGACAACAATCAGTGCCAGCACATACACCATATGCATATCACTTAAAACCCCACTTTCATTTTCATAGCTTTAAGGCCTACAAAGAAAAAAAATCCATAGATTATGCTCACTCAGACATTAAAACGTTCCTGTCAGCTCTGAAGTTGCAGCAGAAACATCTAGCTTCTGAACTAGATTTCACATATACATAATAAATGCATGAGTTAATTCCCATGTTGATTTACACCGCCTTTAATACTTTTCTTCAAAAACTAGGCATATTATGGCTTCTTACCCTGCTCACAATAAAGCCATCCTGCTGCTTGCTTTATCATTTGTACATGCATAGAAATCTTCTGATAGTGAGCTTTTTTTATTCGGAGATCAGCCAAAAACTTGCTCTCCTTGTTTAAAGAATTTTTAAACACAATTTTAATTAAAGGACTCTACCAATACCTTTTTTCTATTACTGTTTTGCTATTACTACCTTTCTACTGCTATACTTCTATTTTTCTACTACTCCCTTTTACCTACTTTTATTCCTTTCTATAGCTCCTATCACTGATCATTTGCCTCTTCAACAATCAGTATCTAAGCTCTTTACACTTTACATACACAAACTTAAGAGGTGTTTTTGTGAAGTTTCATTCTAAATCCTTTCTACCCAACTTTCGCCCCTTAAATTCTGCCCGTCTGCTGCATTACTACAAATAGCAGCAAAGGTCAGGAACTTCCAAGTACCCTCTTTTCTAAACTTTCTTATTCTCTTTCATGTACACATGAAATAGATCTGTGTGGTTTTCCACAACTTGTGACTGAAACGCCAGGGAACAAACTGTTTTACAGAAATCCATTAATGCTTTATTCTCCATAGGTAACAAAAAACAGCTAATACATAGTGCTTTCTCATTCACATCAAGTGTATTGATATTAAAGGTGCTTCCTCCGTTTTGCTTCTTGCACGTTCAGTGATGAGATGTAGCCCATGTTCTCTTCAGACATTTATTCTAAATGCCAACAGCCAAACTTTAGGCCAATTTAACTAAATTTCAAAAGAGAAAAATTTGGGGGTAATCTAGGCAATGAAAAGGTGCTGCTACCTATGAAGAGTACTTTTCAAGTTGATTATGAGCACTTTTCCCCTACTGAGTAATCCTTATCCTTTTCAATTTTGAGCTATCTCACAATACATAAACTATGCATAACAACTTTTAGGCCTAATATTAAACACAGCTCACTAGGTTCACACAACACTTTTGAAACACATTTCTTGGATTTCTGTGAATCAGAAAAATTACCTGCTGCACATTCAGAGCTGGTGGAGAAGTTTGGCTGGGAAATGAGCCACAGCGACTGTGTCAGTGTTACAAGGAAACATAAGCTTCCATAAGTACTGGTACTGTAATTGCCACTAAAAATATAAACTGGAATGCATGGCTTCAGAAGCTAATATTCAGAATTTCAGCATTAACCTTTCCAAGCATTACTATGTTTTAATGCTCTTATGGCTTTTGTATGACAATGCAAACACAATCTTTATTACATAAATATAAACAACACAATAAACTTCTAAAAATCTATTTTAATATAATAAACAAAAAATATTTTTCCTCTTTTAAATCCACTTGCAATACTTAACTGTCTAACCCAGAACTCAAGACATCAGTTGGATATGTTTACGGTCTACAGGGCTGCTGCTGTATTTTTAGCACTGGAAATTCTATACTGTGAAGTGGAACTGGTAAATCAGACGTTCTTACCATCCTGAAACAAACACCTAGAAAAGAAAGAAAAACAGTTTAAGGTTACCTGACAGAATACCATTCCCAAAAATTTCACTTCACAAGTTTGTTGTAAACTGCATACAAGTTATCTGCGGTCTTTCCTTAGGGAAATTTCAGAGAGCTCCTGTAAATTTTAACGTTGGGCAACTCTGCAGAAGGTGGTATGAGCTGACCTGGACCAAAGGCTGACAAACAGCTATTCCCATTAACGTAGTTCAGAACTGTGATCGTTCCTATAATGAAAACGTTGCAGTACGGGACTTGCCTTTGGCCCTGTGACTGAACATTCACCTCAAAGTTCTGCTGCCGGCCCGGGGTGAGGCGGGCATGGGGGAACCACGACAGCCCCTCTCCGAACACCACAACCGCGCTGACAGAAAAGTGAGCATAAATGCGGGTGACAATAAGAGTTTTTAACGGAACAGCCCGGGGGGCCTTACAGCCGGGACGCGTTCACGACCTTTCCCCCTCACCGGCCCGAGGCGGCCGCCCCCCGCCGGCCC
>VXAA01006711.1:491613-508310 GCA_013399115.1 Anseranas semipalmata | reverse complement strand
GGAGCGCGCGAGGCTCAAGCTTCCCGCGAAAGCGCCCGCCTCGCGCTGCGGGAGGGGGGAGCGGCACCGCGCGGCGGGAACGCCGCCTCAGGGGGGGCGCGGCCCCGGTCAGCGCTTCGCCCGCGGAACGAGCCCCCGGCGGCGGCTGCCGTGTGGCGAGGTACCGGCTGCGCCCCCGTTACGTGTAAGATGAGGTTGGAAACACGTTGAGCACGGAGGTCTGAATGAGTCTGTCTCCTTTTCCAGGGCTGGTGCGGTAAGGCCTTTCCACCCAACCGAGTTCCCCAGCTCGAGCATCCCGCACACAGGTAACCAGCATTTGCCTTTTTCAGGGATTTACACAAACCGTTGAGACAAAAAAAGTATTTGCCATGTGTGAACTGAGGTAATTTTGGCCAAGATGGTAGCTCAAGTAGTTGAGAGCTAAAACATGCCACCAAAATAGAAAATTTACCTTGGGCATTGTCCCTCATCTTATAAAGCTTTCACCCAAAACATTAAAAGCTTTCGCTTCCCTATTCTACCACTATTCTCACACTTGGTATGAGGCAAACACCAAGGCCAGCAAGAGGCTGGACTCCAGCTGGGGCACCAGGGCTTGGAGGTGGAAAGCTTACCTCACACAAGCTGTTCAGACCTATCCTATGATGTATATTAGTGCTCACATTTTCCTTAACAAACCTTTCCAAAATGATATTTTTTTGTCTAGATGTTACATGTGCAAAAATATAAGCCAGGAACTGGCTGTTTAGTAGGTGGAATCATGCAGTTTGTTTTTCTTTTAAGAAAAAGCAAAAAAGGAAGAAAACACTCTTCAGGATAAATTTTACATTAGAAACAACATTTGACTAGCCTTGGTTAGAAGATGAACTCAGCCATCTCTTGCCAGGAGACAGTGGCAGGTTGACTGACGTTACAGTAAAAAAATCAAAGTAGTTATGTTATTGGCTCTCTCCTTTAGGCGATTCCCCCCCAGCAGTAATACAGCATAAGCAGTTGTTTACATGTTTGGATCTCAAAACTAAAGTTAAAAATAGATCAAGGCCTAGAAAAAAAGTGCTTTTCCAAGATGTATCAAATAGCTAGAGAAGCAAGCATTCTCTTCAGTGCAGAACATGAAAATTCATGTAGAGACAAAGTTTTCAGTATCATGGGGAATAGGAACACAATGAACAATGTTTCATCATTGGCTTAAACATGTTAAATCAAACCCTTATCTTTTACTGGGGTCATGCATTTTGCTAGTGTGGAATCAGCACCATTTTGTTTTTAAATAGGATAATTCTACAGAAAGCTATGAAGGAAGAACAGAATGCAGTAGAGACAGAAAATCTTTAGTCATTTGCTGCCATCTATCAACAATGAAGAGCAAGACAGGTCAAAAATAAACTTAAAATAGCAGTCTATTTACAACATAAAGCATTGCAACTCAGGCCTTGAAACCAGAGCTTATTCTGGTACTGATTACTGTAATCTGCAGATTGTGAAGCATAATGGCAACCTTTGTTTTTATCAAGACAAAAAAAATCTTACTTTTCAAGTTTTCTTGATGTGACTCAATTAGGTTTCCTCTTATCTGCACTGGCTCATCCTCAAGATGGGAATCCATTCCTGTCACAGTCCTTGAGAACTTCCTGGCTCAGAGATACATCTGCTGTCCTCCTGTTTTCTCTGTCAGTAAAAGTCAGTTTAGGATTTTTTCTGATTTGCCATAAGAACATCTTGCCATCCTTTCACTAGATGACACAAAACTTCTCATTATTTCATAACAACAAATATCAGAGATACCACACAAAGCCTGAGGAACTCCAAAAGATATCATAAAACCTTCAATGTTTTACAGTTCACATAGTCAGTATCAGTAATTAAACAGTATTCAAGTACTCTAATTAGCAAGAGAGCTTTAGCATACACTATCTAGAAATGTAGGCAGTCTGTATGACATTAGTGAAGTTCTGTATTCCCCCCACCAGCTGTTAACTCTAGATAGTGATGTTGGCTTACGAATCAGCTGATTGCACTTCCTACAGCTGCAGCCATTTGCAAGAAATGCTAAACATCTGCATCTGTTAAGGCATAAGATACATTCGTTGGTTATACTGCAGAGGAATGCAAATCATTATGAACACTTCCTCCAATGAACAAACTGTTGTACCATTAGGATGAACTTGAGGATGAACAGAAAATGTAATGCCATAACATCTGTAGATCACTCTGGCAATGAAATACAGAATCTTTCATACTGCTGCCAGCTTAGCTATTACCATGTGCTGTATTTGGTTTGCTACTCAGTAAATAGAGATGACCTTTTTTATTACTAAAACAAAGCAGCAACAATCATGATTAATACATGAAAGAAAAATTCCAGGCTGCAGTAAACTCTAGTGACAACCATTATGCTGCCAATTTACCCAGGCCTTCTGTATGCTCACAGTAGTTGCTTTTATAAGATTCATCCTCTATTTCTCCATATTAGTTTCACTGTAAGTTTTCTTTTCTGATCATTACATATTCTTGATAATTCAAACTCATGTTAGCCAGCTTTTATCTCTTTCAGAACACATTGTTCTGTATTCATCTGTATTCTCAGTTCTGATAGACAGATTGAATTTTACTCCTAGCACAGTGTCATCTAGGAACAAGTATTAATGCAACTTAAGCTTGTATAGAAGAGATTATTTATTCAGAAGGCTGCCTAGGAAGTTGCTTTACTTGGCAGAAATTTTACATTGGGTAAAACACTTGTAGAGAAGACTAATTTCACCACTAAGTCACCTGCCTCTACTCTGAGCATTAAGCCTTTGAAAATTCCTCCCAGTGCAGTAAACTTCTCCCAGTATCCTGTTTTTAGCCATAGCATACAAGAAAGGATAAAGACTTCTTGCTGGAAAACACTAAAAGTTTGCAATGGTGCTATTGCAGCAAAACATCAGGAAACAGCACAAGTAGGACTAAGCAAAGAAATGATGATGACCCTGGCATTTACAAGCACAGTCCCACAGTACCTGAGCAGGGCAGGCAGAGATGCAGGTGGCAGCAGCAAGGTCTGTCAACAGCCCCAGGCACTGCAAGGAGACAAACCATGGCTATGGTCTACACAGGAACAGGAGAAAATAGAAATGGAAACAAGGATACAATAGAGAGCCAAGAAATGAGACCAAAGCCAAGACTAGAGGCTCACAGATGTATGAGTTAGAGGAAGGGGAAGTGCTCAGCCCTGAGCTTAAATGGAGCTTCGGGACAAGGAGCAGAGGGGTGTGGTTGGGTCAGGTGAGGCTGGTCAGGACAATTAGAGCTCATTAGTGGCTCTGGGCCCCAATACTGACCACCACTAATTGCAATGCTTGTGATAAAAGGATCTTTTACTTACATAGGTTTCATTTTAGCTGATAAATCAAAAATATTTTGAAAGTTGTAGCTTTGTTATTTGTGCTCATACTGGGTGGAAAACTATTAAAAACTTCTTTTTCTTTGAGTACCCATTTCTCCTGCTTTCTCTCTGTGTGGCTGTCACTTCACCATATACATTTGATGTTTTCCACTCCCCAAATTACTGTCTTTGGTGTTCATGCAGATGTCCCACCAGGTACATGACCTCCCACGTTGCTGCCTTAATTTATTCTTTAACTTCTAGCTATGCTACTATTTTTCTGCACCATTTTTATTTATTATGGTTCCCTCTCAGACCTGTCCATGACTGAATTTCTGCTCTCAGCCTTTTCAGAGCTCCTTGCACAATCAACCAACCATTAACATTCCTGACTTTACTTCAGAGTACATTCCTCTCTCTGCCATCCACTTGCTAGCCGAAGTCTTTATCTATTGGTTTCTCTAGATTTTTTAGTATTCATGCAACTATTTCATCACTGTTTATCTGAACCAAAGTCTAAACCTGACTCACAAATGGTCCCCAGCTGATTCTGATGAGTGGCTTCCCAAACAATAGCAAAGGTTCTGTATAAAAGAAGCTACTGCGGCTGCTCTCTAGTTATAGATGTTGCTTAGAGAGTAATTAGTTCTCAGGAAAAAAAGGCTAGAAGCTATGTAAGTTCAGTTTATCCTTTCTAATTTTTGTTTTTGCTATCAAGCATAGCATGTATATATATAGGTTCTACTTTAAAAAACTACCTTCTTTTTCATTTATATATATTTTTTTTAAACAAAGGGCTCAGTTTCTCTTCTTTTAGTAGCTTTCCTCTTTTCTTTCCTGTTATTCTTTTATCATGTCTTCTTCAAAATTATATTTATTCTTGCAACTTAATTTCTTAGTAAAACTAATGGAGCTTTTGGCTTTGCAGATTCTCCTTCAAGCTGTATGAGATACTTTAGGGTCTTTACTTTGTTTCCATCATAGGTAATCACCTAAAAAATTCAAAAGGCCTAATCCTGAACATTTGGGAAGCAACAGATAGTCTTACTTCTCCTACTTTCCTTTTCCTGCAGATCACTAGCTATCAGTTGTTGTCTTCTGGGGGAACAGATAGTCTCTTAAGCACTGCAGATTAGATTTCAAAGCCTGAAGGACAAGACAGGCCCATGGGGGTTCTTAAAGAGCCTTTGTCTGCCTTGTTCTGCATAGGATGTATTAACAATGCTTTATTGCAGAACTACTGAAGAAAAATATTAAAAACATGCAAAAATATCTTTTATTTTCTAAGCAGTAGTTGAAGACAAGGAGGTGTTCCTAGTCCATAAAGGTTTTGGTAATGCCATTCCCACTAGTCACCAGTCAGATTATTTAGAGGAAACTAAACATGAAGTATAATGTATGTAAAAGTATTAACTGATGTAGGTTTTGTGCATCTTGTCCTGTTTTCATCTTCAGCAGTGTGGTTCCCAGGATAATAGTGTTACCATTGAAAAGAAAAACTACACCTGAGCAAAGCTTAAGCTCTGATGACTTAATGATATCTGCTGAAGTATTTCTGTGTTCAAAGAAATACTTTTGACTACAACTTCCCCTTTATGCTGTCTTTGGCCATGGAGAGTCTAAGCACTCCGTAGGAAAAGCATAGAAGAAGGGCTTCTGTCAAGAGAAAGCACCTGGCTGGAAAATTAACAAGCCAAAAGAGCAAAGTAGTGCTAGGCAAAAACAGTCTAATGTTGAAATAAAACAGCATAATAGAAAACTGTTTACTTCAGCTGTACCATAAGCAAAAAAAAAAAAAAAAAACTTTGTACTTTTAAATGACAAAACCTGAAATTCAGGTATGTAAAACTTAAAATTTCTGAGGATGACCCTGCAGTATACCCCTAGTGCAGTCAGGTGACTGGGTTACAGTCTCCTGATCTATTTGCAATGCAAAGACCCAAACCCAGCGATCAGACCTGCGCAGGAAGACCCATGCACCTGTGCAGAGGCCCACTTAGACAAGCAGAGCGCTGTGCAGAGGAAGGGTCATGTCTGCACAGATCTGATTACAGGACTGCTGCCAAACTTTGTCCTAAACTTGGGACCTAATGGGACCTAAATTTGTCCCCCTTGTGCTCTAAAATCACGGACTGCTTACATAAAGTAACACAAGTGGTATGATGATAGATACAGAATTGTGAACTTGTTATTTTACTGTGGCTAGACTACATCATGCAAATTTTCTGTTACTCTGTGCTTTTTCCATACAGTTATTGTGAGAGCCTACGTATATAACAATGTCATGCAGCAAGTTGTATGGAAGGCTTCTTGCTTCATTAATGCTCCTTATTCACTGCATCCCAATTATAGCTAGGGCATGAAGACTTAACAACTGTTTTTTCTCTGAAACCTGCTTTTATTTTTAAGTTATAGCAATAATTCAGAAAGTAATTGTGATTGCACTCACAGCTCGATAATTTTGACATCATATATAGATATAAATATTTAATGAAACTAAACTTCTGTCCAGCTTTTGGTATTTTTTCATTGCCTTGTCACTAAGTCCTTAGTTTCTTTACATTCCTTTACATAAAGATCTAAGGCAATAGTTACTAAGCCTCCACCTACAAAAATCACATCTGTAAAGTTCAGATCTCTCAGTCTCAAGCTTTGAAAAGTATTTTTGCAGCTATAGGAAATGGAAGAATCCTCAGGTAAGTCAATTTTAGTTAATAGTAAAAATCTGAATCTGAAAACCTAATAGGGAACTAAAGTGCTTGGTAAAAACGAATGCTTAGTATGAGGAAGTCAGCTGTGAAGACTTGTGTCATTATTCTGAAGTTTTTAAAATCACAAGGTATTAGTAAACATAACATGAGAATATGAACTGCTGTATCCTGTACCAAAAAAGAAAAAAATCTTTCTAACAAGTGTGACTGATGAAGTTATACTATTGAAGTCTAAAGCCTAAGAATCAGTGTGTGAGATTTGGGGTTAGTTCTGTTAGTCTGCTGCTGCAGTAATACATCAAAGAAGTCTTGGCTTGGTAGTCAAGTCTGAACACAAAACACACCTACTGTAATGCCTGCACGCATTTAAATTCATTGGGTATAATTTCATTTCAGAAGGTAATTATAACTGGAATTAAGAAGCAGTATATGAACTAAGGAATAACTTAACTATAACATTTTAATCTTGTGAATCCGAGACCTAGGAGCTTTATGCAAATTAGGTTAGATCCTAAACTCACAAACATGTAAAAACAACATTATTTGGGAAAATTGTTCTGTGTGCAAACAAAACATGAATATTTTCCAACTTAGCAAGCTGCTCTTTTGGCATTGTCTTTGATCTCTGTTTTACCTGGATTATTAATTAATGTCATGCTTCCTGAGGTTTTACTGGACATCAGCAGGCTCGAAAAGGAAAGTGGGAAGGGACAGGGACTAGGAGTAGAGGGTGAGCCTAGGCTGTCCTCTTATATTTAGAAGGAGCACATTTGGAGTCTTAGTTTCATGGTGTGATAGCAGAGCAGAAGGTCTAGCTGAGATTTGATTTGAAATAT
Organism: Anseranas semipalmata; assembly: GCA_013399115.1. Taxonomy (NCBI): domain Eukaryota; kingdom Metazoa; phylum Chordata; class Aves; order Anseriformes; family Anseranatidae; genus Anseranas; species Anseranas semipalmata. The sequence continues at coordinate 501,393 of VXAA01006711.1, read as the reverse complement.
CCAGTCACAGGAAGCACACTAAAATTTGGAGAAAACATTGACTGAGGTGCTGCCAGTGGTTATATTTTCCTCTTCTTACGCAACACACCGAGGAGGAAGAGATATGGTCATTTAAAACCGTTCTTTATTCCTGTTGAATAAAGGGAAGTTTAAACATTACCCTTCCCACAGCCATTAGAACAATGATGTCAGATTTTGTGGAGGATTTGGGGCTCTATAAAAGATCTAAGAAAGCACGAAAAAGTGTGGGTTGGTAAAGAAATGGTGTATAATGGAGGTGGGTTGACAGCTATTATATTTTGCAGTACTGTGCAACTATTTGATTCATTCTCATTAACTGCATTAGCCCACTATTTCTTCTCAAAAGAAGGCCTAATTAGTATTTCAGAATCTTGAAATGTATTGGGGCAGCCAGTGTCATCAGATATTTCAATCAAGTCTTGCTGGATTGATTATAACTTTGATTTTTGGAATCGGGTAACTTCAGAATCAGCTGGCCAATTCAAATCAAATGAGGGGATTGTGTTTCAAAGACATCAACTTGTAACAAGTTCAGTGAAAATCAGCATCTGGTTGAAGGAAGACACTTCTGCTTCTGAAAGGTGGGCTGAAGCCCTAGAAAAATCTCATAGATGCTGCAGGTAGGACCTAGGGTTTGCCAGAGGTAACAACAGACACCCTAAATTGGGGTCTCTCGTACTCTTTCTTTTGTCTGAACTAAACAGTTTCTGTGCGTAGCTAGAAAGGTCACTGTTGTGAGGCCCAGATTTCCATCCATTCTCATTCTGCCTTGATGTTGTCTTCCCCATCCAACTTACTAGAAATATGTGTAGTTTTGATAAAGTGGGAGGAATTAGCATGATTTTTGTAGCAAGAATTCATGCTTCATATCTACTTGAATGCTTTTGAGAAGTCAGTGATTATGTGGAAAAGGGTGGATCTCGTTGATAGTGTTTCTGGGCTTTCAAAAAGCTTCTGACAAAAATCTTTGTTTAATTAAGCTTTTGTAAGATTAAAGAAAGTCTTGGTGGACTAATAACTGAAGGAGCAGACACAAAGGGAAGGGGTAAGTGAAAAACCTTCACAATGGAGAAACTGTTATTGAAAAAGTTACCAAGGAAATTCAACAAGGATTTGTGCTGGGATTTGTTCAATGTAGTCTTAACCTGGGGAAAAAAAATGGAATAGTGACTTGATAGCTTGTTAATGTTATTAGATTACTCTGGGTAGTAAATGTGCCACTGCAAAGAACCACAGAAGTATCTCATTACACTGAATGACTGGGCATTAAACGGTCAGATTAAATTGTGTTATTAAACATAAAGTATTGTGCAGAGCGAAAGTACATGAAACAATGCAAACAGTGGTGGTTTCTGAGTGAACTATTTATCATTGCAGAGTGATTCTGGTGTTACTGCAAGCAGTTTTGTGAGATCAGTGTAATGCTCAGGCTGTCAAGAAAACCCCTTATGGGAAGAATGTTAAGGAAGCTTTAACAGCAAAACAGAAAACAGACATAGGCTGCTGTGCAAACCTGGCTGTACCAAATACCCTGTTCTAGCCATTCCTCACCTCAGAAAACAACAGGAAAGGCAACAGACAAAATCAGGATGATTGAAAACATGGAACAGCCTCATATGAAGAGGGACTAAATAGACCACTATTTTCCTGTGTCTTCTTGAGACAGAAGAACACTTGTCTGTCCAGCAGGGGATACCACATAGGTCTGTATAATCATAAATGGTGAATAGGTGTTGTTTTTGTCTGAGAACTCACGGGCATTAGAAAATTACTGGGTGACAAGCTTATAACAAAAAAAAGAAACAACTTTCCATACAGCGCATAAATTGTAAATTGTGGCTGCAGAGCATTATGATGCGAAAGCATAATGAGCTTAAAAAGCAGATGAATAAGGGGATGAAAAACCTATTTAGCACTATTAAACACAATGATACAGCCTGTGACTCAGGATGTCTGTCTTCTGTGAGCTGAAGAAAATGGAGAACATACAGAGGGGAAGTAAAATTGTATGTGTGCCCAGTTCTTAGTCTTCAGTTCTAAGTTTTAGTCTTGTCACAGGAAGCTGTTCTTGCAGATTGCTGCAGCAAAGACTGACTGAGGTCAGTCTTAAAGACACTAAAAGCTTTCCTGGAAAAAGAGATGTTTGTGTGGGCTGGAGAGAGAAAATGGAATGGAGCCTGGGAATCCAATGAAAAAAGAGGTGAACATGTAAGTTTAAAAAATAAATAAAAATGAGGGAACCAGAAGATAATGCACAGAGCAACCCTGACAGTGCCAGCCACTCCCTGAAAGGCTCGTGGAGAGCTGGGGATGCTGCCCTGTGATTTGTGCTGCAGTGTGATAGCATCAGACACGCGGGGATGACGGTCTCAGCCGGTATGGCTGTTCTTGCAGCCTGCAGCCCAAGTGCTGCAGCTGGTGTGATGCAGAGGTGTTGCGCTTGGCACCTAAAGCACAACAAGCTGTTGTAAGCTCTCTTGGGATCTGAAAGTGATCCCGATGGGGTAACACCTCTGGCACCCCTGACACCACCCCAAATTCCCTTTCCTTCCAACTTCCCATTTCAAAATGCCTGCTTTTCAGAGATGTTCACTTGCTGAGGACAAACAGTGACTCTGAGCCAATTTCTCTTAATTTTGGAGCCTGTCAGGCCTCCTGCTGGTACTATGCCAGGTGCTGATGACCAATCCTTTACTCCATCCTTCCCATGCAAAGAGGGCTGGAATCTCTAAGGACAACCATTTTTTTCCAGTCATGTCTCATCAGACCTTTGGGTCAGCAGACTAATTTATGGCTTTGTTATAGGATTCTAGCCTGCATTTGGGAAAGCCAAGAAAGCATGAATCAGATTCTGCTGCAGTGTTACTGAAAAAGAAAACACATGGGTGTTGTAGATAGTGGTATCAGTATCTGCCTGAGGAAATAACAGTTAACGCCTACTGTATTGTCCTGCAGAGCTCTCTTCTGAGATTACAAGGTATCTTTGCTCTTTTCGTTCAAGACAGATTCTCCTCTTTCTCACTTGAGGTTTTTAAGCCTCCTTAGTTCTTTCACCCAGTTCTTGGTACTTTGCCCAGCACAAGGGCAGCTTCTGGTTTTATACTAAATATGGCTCAGTTTTCTGCCAGGCTTAGCCTTTAAGTTACAACATAGAAATGTGGCAAAAGCAACTTCTTCCCTCTCCCTGGAGCTTCTCTGAATTTACAGTCCTATTGTGTTCCTTAATTAGAACACTCCTTCTAGCCGAAACGGCCTTTCTTGACAGTTACACTTCCAAGGTTGTTATGAAGTGTTAATTCACAGACCTTGTTTCACCTTGATCTCTTCTCAGTGGGACACCTGACACAATAATAAAAGCCACCAATTTACAGTTCCATGAATCCCGGTTTTAGCCAGGGTGACCCGCATTGCCGTAGTCCTGCCCCTGACACAATTATACTTATCATTCCCATGTTACCAGGATATAAGCATAAACAACTCGCCATGTTAGGCCAAGTGAATGCTAGATAGCTCCACTTGTTTCACGTGATCCCTGCTAAGGTTTGTTAGTCTGCATAATACCCTATGAGAGAAGCTTCTGCTTTAGAAATGTGCCAGAGTCTACCAGGCAGATTCAATGCATAAAACCACAGAGCCAGAAGCAAACTTATAAATTGTTCTTTAGCAGGAGAGAAAGGATTGGTTGCTTAAGGGAATATTTAAGTGTGCTTGCCTCTCTCCCAGAATTCATAAATATGCAAGTATTTCTGGTCCACACCTCAAAACAGTGAATAAGCAGTCCTCTGAAAGAGTTAAATCTGAACAACCATGTGAGCGATAGCCATGATGAACACAACAATTATTTGGCCTGGGTGTTGCTTGAAAGAAGGTTGAAAATCTGAACAAAGATTTTTGGCTGTTATTTGGTTTATCCTGGGTTGGGAAAATAGACCTTACATTTTTCTTTTTAATAGACATTGCCAAATTTCTTCTCTTAACCAGAACAACATGCAAGACCTTACGTTTTCAGCTAATGCTGAAATTCAAAAGGGGACAGTCTGCAGATATCTTAGGATGAAGAGTACCTGTTCACAGGTTTGATCCATCAAAGACATCCAAAGGGGCTTTAAAGGCTTTTCTAATAACAAAAATGTACTTTTCTAAAGTTAAGGAGCACACTACTGTATGTGATACCCCCACTGAAGTCAATTGGACTATTCTTAAAGTAAGATACTATCAAGCAAGTTAAAATTTCACAATGTTCCCATTTTGGAGGATAAATCCTGCCCAGAAAGGTTCTATATAGTTACCATTTTGATAACCTAAGAATTGGAAGGAGACTGGAAGGAGAGAAGTGAATAGACAAACCAGGGAACTGAGAACTGCAGATGAAGATGCAACAGATACATTTAGCAGTGAAGAAATACCATCGAGTTGGTTGAACACTTGGGGTAAGGTCTGCTGCAATTCTGTTTTGGCAAACGCGGAGTAGCTGTTTAGAACTGCAAAGTACTTAATGAGCAGTTTCTATGCAAGAGACTGCAGGCTGCTGAGGGACTGCTTCCTTGATTTCCTAGAACAGCAGATTCTGTAGAATAGACTTTGCAAGCTCGCTGTCATCATGTACTCTTCAGCAGCTGGTTTCTGTTTGGCAGGATGCTGGGACAGAAAAGTGCATGCCTCAGTGCCTCAAGAGGAAAAAAAAAAAAAAAAGTAATGCCTCTTTCCCCAAAGTTGCCTACGTTTATTTCATATCAGAGGAATTATTATTCATTTAAAATAGCTATGAGTAATTTGGAAAGAAATCAGCAGTAAGCTCCTATAATGAGGCTCAAATCTATTACTTTTTCTCCCTGCAGGCACAACAGTTTCCAAGGATATCTTCAGGAGCTTCAGATATGTAGAGGGAACAGACCAACAAAGCCAAATTCTCATGTGTGGATTTAAGACAATTTTGCTTTCCAAATCTTAGGCAATAAGACACCTAAAGAGAACAGGAGGTGGAGGGGGAAAAACAATTCTGCTATAAATTTATTTTACCAGAGAGAATTTGGTCCTGTCTTTGTACAGTGACTGTACTCCTTGTAAGAACAGTAACCCACTAACTTTAGCTGCAAAAGAGGGGAGGCCAAACAATATCTTGTGAATTGATATCATTGAGGATGAATTTAACTGCCTGAACTTTCATAAACAGAGCCACCAAGAACGGAAAATGAAGGATGGCAATGTTGCCTGTATTCTGTCAGCCTTGTCTACGTAGTGAAGTTTTACAAATTACACAGGTGCCCATATTAACGCTTCAACTCCTTCACAAGCTCCTTTTATTTCTGTTCAAACCCTTTTCCAAACAATGTAGACTAACCTGAGAAAAATTTCACATGTTCATCTAAACAGGTGTTATGGAAACAGAACTGTATCAGTGTGCAGCATATGTGCTTTAGATTACACTGAACATGCCTCCCATCCAACTTAAAACATGTAATAGAGCATTCAGACAGCCTTACTTTAGGGACCTAAAATTAGTTACTCTGAGTCACGCTTTAGAAGAACCTATTTTTGTCCTGTACTATACAGGAAGCTTAAGTTCCTTGACACCTTGTTCAGATGCCGTCATTGCTCTTGCCCCCATCCTCCAAATAGATAAACTACTTCTTTTACACAGAATTTATGCAATAGGTGTATTTCTGATTTGTAGTTCTTAGGCTCATCAAAATGTTTCCTATATTTAGGCAGAGGAGTGTTTCTCAGATTTTTTTTTAAATAAGTCAAAAGAGGTAACATATGTCTGCAGATGAGATTTTCCAGCTACAAACAAGCACAGATGTGTTGTTTTTAAAATCAGTACCTGTTTGTTTCAGTAAAACTAGTGATTTTAATTGCATTCACACCCTTCAGAAGATTGTTTGGACTGACTAATCCTACTGCCATCTTGCTCGTTGTTCCTCAAGAAAGTAATAACAGCAATTGAGGTCCTAGGGGCAGGAGGAGGGACAAGCAGCTGTAATTACTGCTCTTTGCCGTTTATACCAGACAAGGAACTGCTACTACCCAAAAATCCTAGAGCAACTCAGTTTTGCAGGGGCAGGAGAGTAAACACTTTTACAGCAGGCTGTAATTACAGCCTTTTCTCATGCCCCTGTCTTGAAGGGATGGAGCAGCTCCTTGCAATGAAGATAGCCTTGTTAGTCTAAAGACTTGCAGCTAGTAATTACAGATGCTTCTTCTGGGAGAAAGTATGTTACTGCCATCTTGTCTGAAAGCGGGATAGCAGCAGCTTCCTGACTGTCTTTGGCATCTTTCAGTGCCTGCTTTGGGTGATTGACCAGTTTAGAAACACAGGGATGAGGAAGTCTGAGGATCCTCATCACTGACAACATCATAAAGCAAGCTACTNTTTTTAGCGGGACCCTTGTAGGTATTGGAGGGGGGTCACAGACCAGATTAAGTTTGATACAGGTATTATGATGCTCCTGTTGGACTCTGTTTTCCTTTCAAAATTCTAAAATATATAGAAGTCTGTAAGTCAAGAAATTCAACTTTTAACTTAGGTCAGAAAGTACAGATGGGTCACTAAGAAAAACATCCATGTAGGAAAAGTGGTTGCTTGAGAGCTGAGATAGTAGAAACCAGTGTTAAGGTTGAGCAACAGGTTTCCTAAATACTGGTGACAGCACTGGTGTTACTTGACCTAAGGTAGCAAGTCGGCCAACAAGGGATCGTATGATCAATACACAACGTGACTTACGCCACTGTTAATGGTCGAAATTCCTCATGAATGGGAAGATTGTATTTTTTTCTCAACTACAACACTGGGATTCATCAATTCTCAGGATTTAATGCCAAAAACAACAGGTGGCAACCATATTTAAGTTGCTCTCAATTCGTATTCCTCCTACTTAATAAGAAAGGAAAAAGCTGTTGATGCAAGTAGCACAGACGGGTTCCGTGTTATGAAAGCTAGTCCTTCATCATATGACTCGGGAACCAAATGTGCTTTTACACACTGCTGCAGCCAAAACATATTGCAAACTTGAAGAACAAATGTATTTTTGACTCACTTGGCAAAATGTATCATATTTTTCCTTTCAAATTGCAGAATGCCAGTATACTGGGGGAAAAGGATTAGTTTTTTAATAATTAGCAAATGTAAATAGTAAATGAATCAATATGCAGAAAATAAGTTGAAAATACAAATATATGTGTGCTTGCTATTGTACTTGCAAATGGACTCAATCTCATTTTTTCTCATTTCAGATTCTGAGAACGAATCATTTTTGAGAGCAAGGAGGTCAAATTAGTAGGATGACTGAGGTGCTGATAGCATACTTTGCACATTTTTGCCTGAAAGGTAAGTGTTTAATTGTGGTGGAAGGCAATTGTGTGTCTGAGGTACAGCAGTCACGCTCGAGGTGGTTTGCTGGCTCAGTTAAATAGGCTCCCTGAGCCTGGGGGTGCTTATTCACATTGCAAAATACTTAGAAATGTGTGAAAAATCAAGCTTCAGTTTTAACTTGGGTGAGAAAGGGCAGAAACTGCAGTGGGTTTTTTGTTGTGTGTGATAATGTAGCTATGAAGCAACAGAGTACAGCTTTGAAGTTCCTTATGTATCTGCCAACTTCAATTTCAGAAGATTGGACTATAATTTTGATTTTTTTTCTCCAAGTCCAAACAAACCCTGCATGCTTCAAATTTAATAAACACTTTCCCACACTGGCAACTGCTGTTTGAACAAACCACTATCGCAATCAAGTAGAAAAGAATTGCTCATAAATAATAGAAAAGAAGTAATTTTAGATTTTTCAGCTTCAAAGCACATCTAGAATATTTAAAAAATGTTTTTACTTACCCTTAAACATGCATATTTTTTATTACAGCTTCTGGGCCAGTAACCCAATTCAGCATTGTCTGAATTTGTGATAAAATTATTCATTTCATAGTGTTCAGCAACACCTTTTGTTTATTCCTGTTTTCATCAGCAAAATAGTAAACAAGATGTACTGTGCACACAGAAATTTGACCATAATCAAGTTCTATTTTTAACTCAGGCCGGAAGGGACAGAAAATCACATAAATTATTTTGCAAAGGATAGATAGGATGCCTCTGTGAGAAAGATGTCAACAAACAACCTCCAAAACACAAAAAAAACTATAGTCCCAACTGTTTTGTAATAATGTAAATGTTGATATACATCATCTACAAGAATATGTGATAGAAGATCTTGTAGGAATGGAAGGGTATTTTAAAAGTACTGAGCACAACACAAAATCATCGTCCTTCCTCTATTAAAACTGTACATCTGGGAAAGTGAGAAAAGGTAGAATTAGCTTTGTTTCTCCAATACCTGCTTGAAAAGGCTTGACCCTTTGTAGTACTTCAAGGGAAATTAGCAGAGTATTTTATCCTATTCTCATCCTATAACCCAGAACAATTATTTTCTGTGAAGCGTTGAGGAAAAAAAAAAGAGTTATTTGGTGCACTTAAAAAGTGACCATAGACTTTCACTTTCAGATGGGAGAGCTGTGAAGAAGTGTGGAGCTTCCTTTAGATGCCTGGGAAAACCTTATTTATATAATGCTGCTGCTTTAGTACTTTTCTCCAGCAGAAACTTACGGTGCTGATTATTTTGTGATGGCTGTAAATGGAGGTAGTGTCACTCTGCTCAAACAGGTGGATGCAAATATAACAGGATCATTTCCCGTTGCAAATGATTGCAAATAAAAATGTCTGATACAAGAGGCATATAACAATATGGTGAATATGCCATGAGAATATCTGAGCATCATGGCCTTTGCTTATCATATGTAGGTTTTCCATTGTATTTCTTCTCGCCATAGTATGTTTCAGCATTTAGTTAATCATTTTTTTCTTTTAAATTCTAAGCAGAGCTAGTTCGAGTGTAAAGATCAGAAAACAGGATTTGCCCTTGTCAGTAGCTTTAAATCTAATCAGTTTGCAGCTGTTCAATGGTCACGATGTAATTCTTGAGGGGAAATTCAATTAACAATTATATTTAGGAGACAGCTGGAGATAACAGCTATCAGTACTACTTGTTATCACATATCCATCACAAGCTTTATCCTACACCCACAGAGGCCCATGGCAGGACCACTGAGCTCTGCTTTCCTGACTAGCATTATTATTTCGAATAAGCCTCTTAGACAGTCACACAATCTGCCATCAAACCCGGGAACTAATTATCTCCACCATGAAGTCTGTCCCCATTTCACATCAATTTCTCTGGGTGAGGACCAATGTTCAGTTCTCTTCTGAAGCCCTTCTTGAGAGCGGTTGGACGGATGCTTTTTATTATGCCTTGCAGGTTCAGATCACGGCCCCTTTACAAAACGGCCTTGTTAATAAACTGCAGATCCCCCCAAAAAGTGAATTGGGAACACGAGCAGGGCTCGCGGCCTTGCCGCGACACCACTTCGTGCACACCGGTGCCTCGGCGGACAGCCCTCCGGCTCCCCCGCCCGGAGCCCCCCGCCTGAAGGGCTGGGGTCCCCCCGGGCCCCCCGGCTCCTCTCAGCCCGGGCCCCGGCCCGTCGCTAGGACAAGGGCGGGCTCTCGCTACCGCGCCGGCCCTTAACGCGTGCAAATGGCGGCGGGGGGCGTTGCTCGGCGGCACGCGGGGGCGACCCGGCCGGCCGAGCCGCCTCGGGGCCTCCTTCCCTCGGCCGGAGGAAGCGCTCCGGCCGGGCGGGAGCCACGTTCAGCCCCCGCCTTCCGCCGCCGCGCCGGAAGCGAGCGGGGCAGGGCGGGGCGAGGCGAGGCGAGGC
>VXAA01006711.1:477650-490436 GCA_013399115.1 Anseranas semipalmata | reverse complement strand
TTTTGTAAATAATTGGGAATTTAACACATATTGGGCAGTCAAATCTGTTTGGTGCGTTTGTATTGAAATGTGTCTTTATATTTGCCAAGAGGCATTCTTAGATAGAATTACATTGATGGTTGCAAAATGACTCACATGTTTTCACTGTGTGACAGTTTGAACCTGCTTGGAACCAGTTCAATACTGTTTTTTTAAACTTCCCCCCCAGCCATCTGGGAGCTTACCCTGATTTCAGTAATACCTGTTGCCTTTGGGCTTGTGGTAGAACTTCATACACTAATCAAGCTGAGATAAACTGTAGTAGCTCTTACTAAGAGAAGGATCGACGTTAGGTACGTAGGCTAAATGTGGCACATAACCCCTCACACTTTCAGAGGATTTGTGTTAGAATTACCCCAGTAGTCATTCTGTAAATCGCAATCACTGTTACCAGTTTAAGCTTTAGGGCAGTGAATTTAGCCTGTTGAGAACTGCTGCTATGCTGCTTTATGAATCACAGAAAGGTCAGGAGGCTCTAATTTGTGGTTTTCCACCTAGTCTTTGAAGTTTTAATTTATAGTGTGTTCTGCAACTTGTATGATGCCTTTTAGTCCTAAGATTTCTTTGTGGCGTATTATATGCAGTGAGACTTGTAATATGTTTGGATGCAGGCAGGGAAGGGAACAGTGGCATTGGTTTAAAAATAAGCTGGTTTACTTAACAGAGGAGGAAAACACCTCTCATGTTGAACTTGACAAAGTACTTCTCTGGGGTTAAATACTTTTAATAAAGTTTAGGCCTAGATGAAACTCTTCCAAACTATATGGTGTTCTGATTTCATACCTGAGTCAAATTACAGGATAATGACAATAAGATCTAAGCTTTGTTATCTCCTCATAGAGGGCAGTTCATCTCAGTGTCAGCTTAGTACGTTTTCCCCTGCTGAGCAGCTATAATAAATTTTACATTTTTTGATGGAAGAATGCAAAGGATCTACATAATGGTAAGATCTCTGCTTAGCCTTGTTGCAAATATCTAAATCTTAAAAGCCAGCATTCTCACATTATTCTGTGAATTAATTTATAATTCAGCCATGTCTGACATGTCTTTAATCTATTTCATGTACAGATAAAAATGTTAATACAAACATTTTAAGATGTACAAACATATAGGTAAGTGGGGAAAAAAAATCACATGCGGGTTATATACTAGTGTAGTTATACCTCCTCGGGTACTCTGCAACTTCATACAACTGTGGATGAACCCTGCAGAGTATGAAGAATGAAAGTGAAACTCAAAATCTTTCTTTCATTAAAGATTTGAATATCAGTTACAATTTCACGATGACGCGAGAACCTGAGATCTTTTATTTCGTATACTGTCAACAGCTGAGAGCATGACTTGCACATGGTTATCTTAAAGGCAGCTGTTTCAGCTGTCTGTCATGATCTCGGTGGGGGAAAAAAAAAAGAGCAAAAATGGAGTTTATCAGGTGTAATGTCTGTAATCTAATTTGCATAATTTGCCTTTTATGCATAATTTTCTGTAACGTAAACAGATCCTTTGGGTGGAGTGCATATCCAGAGTGTGGTGAGAACTTTCTTGTGAGGACAGGAATAGAGCAGTTACCTACGTAATGTGGGACTTAGTGGGACTTCTTATGCAAGTAAAACTGCTTGCCTCAAAGACTGGCGTTTAAACATAATTATTACCCCAAGACTCCTCAAACTTTGGCTAGGAAAGTCTGTATCTTACAAAACACTAATCTTGTTGTGAAAGCAGAAGACTGAATGTCAGTTGTTGTATAACTTGGTACAGTGTCCAAAAAAAAAAAAAAAAAAAGGCCGGGTGCATCGAAATCATTTGCTTAAATGACTTGCATCATACTTCTGTCATCTCTTAGGTCAAAAATGGGTTGCTGTTTCAATTTTTTCACTTTTTTACATTTTACATTGAAACTTTATTTATAGATTTTTTAAAGCATAGCCGGTAAATGAGCATATTAGTATAACATGACCATTTAATAGTTACAGTACCTGTAGTTGACTGCAACCTGGAAAACACACAAGTGTTTTTCTGTGCTTTCTCCTTCAGTAGGTAAGGGTAGAATTTTTGGAGCTGAGGGATGCGGCTTCTGTTCCTGACAGTGTTGTGTGCCTGTCGGGTAAAGGTTTATTACAAAATGTCATTTAACAGTAAGGAATGAAAAAATGTAGTTCAACTGTTTGGAATTACAAAACAGAGCTACAGTGAGGATGAAAGCTCTCAGTGGGACTTTGCTGAAGCATTTTAATCACTATTGCAATATAAATCTTTTTTTCTCCTATCTGTTCCCCTCCCATCTTTATCAGAAAAATATAAGCGTTCCTTCTGGGTACGTAGTGGTTATGTGCGTGTCCAGTGTACACATACATGTGATGTAAATGGTTTTGTTGAGCATGATTCACTGTTTTCAATATCATTTGTCAAAACAGCTTTAGGCCAATTGTAATCCTCTTGCGCGTTAGAAATTGAAAGTAGATAGCTAGGAGAGTGCTCTATGCAGCTTCATAAGTGAAGGCAATTTTTAACTGTAGTAGAGCAGCCAACTTCTAGGGTAATTTAGGATATCCACTTGATACAACAGTACATTTCCTAAAAATAGGTCTATTGTAATTGTGGAGTGAGCGATTGGGTACCTAATACTTTTACAGGAGGGAATTGGGTTTTGGTTCTAATTTTATTTTGTGTATAGAGACCCTGTACTCTGTGCAAGGATGGAGCTGCAAACAGAATTGTCACTTCCTCATCACCTTTTATTTGCACATAGCTGAACTCCAAATCTGAAGCCAGTGGACCAGCACAATGAAGCCCAATTTATTTATCCCTTTTGCAGTTGGCTGATACAGGTTGAGAGAGGATTTCTTAAAGAAGAAATCAAAAGGGCAACGGAATTAAGATTTCAAGTAACATCTCAATGTAGTATTGCCTGTCTTCCTATAGGAAGTTTTTGATTTGCACCCATTTAGTTCTAGAATTAAATTGTTGTTTTTTCCATTAACCCAATACTTACTTTTCTTCTGAGGAGCCACCATTTATGTGGTAAACGAGCATATATGTGATTTGCCCCTAGCCATCCTGCAGGATTCGTGAAGAATTGCCGTATATTCTTTCCTTTAGTAGTGGCAGTATTTCATCCTTTCTGAGGGGATACTCTGAAAATACTAGATGTTCCCTTCTGTTACGTTTTGCTCATTTAATCTTCAGGAAAATGTGAGGAATCCCTTTCTAGAAGTATTTTCTGTCATTCATTTCAATCTAACTGTGCATTAAGACAGTAATTGATGGTTTTAAAATCTGCTTTTTCATTTACATAAAGAAACTGTATATATGGAAACAGTTTGTCATCTGGTTCTGTTTCCTGGGCATCTTTGTGCTCAGCACATTTCTTTGTACTTTACTCTTTCCTGATTCTTAATTAAACAGCATTTGGTATAGTAGAACTGCTGTTAGCAAATGTCAAGAACGGTAAGCATCCAAACATTTTCTTTTTTGTTATATCTAGCAATGTTGACAGATTCACTGGATCTCTTGCAGGGTATTTCTTTGTAGTTATAACTTATTTTTTCAGGCTTCTGTAGTTTTTTCATATAATACATGAAGAAATTAAATCACTATTCTCTGTTACTCTGTACCTAATATTATGAGAGTAGAGATGTACATATAAGTGCACATGACTGAAGGACAACAAAATGGAAGTTACTAAAGGTTAAGCTTGATTTCAGAAGCCTTTGTTCCCCAGTGAAATGACCTGTTGGTGTTACTGTGTAGCTGGTGTTTTCTTTCCTGGGAGTATACTGTTATGAGAAGTACCTTCACCTTGTGTAAAAGCTGCTTTAAAGTTTGGTCATAGCATTGAACAGTGTCTTCCTCTTGTAATAAACAATAAAGGAAGGCTAAGGGGAAAAAAGAATCAGTTGTCACCCATTGTCTTCTGAGGACTCTTTTTGCATCATCCGTTGTATACATGTGGAAAGCGTAGCTGTTCAGCTGTTTGCAGTCGTTCTGTAGGTGGGTGGTGTTTCTGGCTGATCCGCATACCTCCTGTGCTAGAGGAGTGGGTTAGTTCGTATTTCATTCACTCCCTTCTGTGCTCAAAAGAAGTAAAACACATTGAAATGAACATTAGTGAAAATACAAAATCCCCTGTTGAAATCAATGGGAAAAAGAAAGGGGAAGTGAAAAGAAGTGCTATAGAAGCTTTTTCTTCCTTCTCTGAAAACTAGTGGTTATTGGTTTGCCCGAGCTGCACAGCTGTCCCCCTGTGTATTCAAAGGAAACTGGAGGAGGAGGATTGGAAAAAATGTTAAAAGGAAAAAGCAAGGGGACTTCTTTCCTTGAATAAAAATATCAAGGAAACTGACTCCTTTTGGTAAGATTACTAGCTGTGGGCGATCCTGACAGATGAGAGAGAATTCTTCTTTAAATGGAGGAATGGGGAAGTTGTGGAGTAGAAAAAAGTAGTCAGGCTGAGTCCCACTTCTGTGTGCTCTTGTGGCACTGTGAAGTATGCCTCACGTGTGTTTTACTGAGGGATCTGAACTTTACTTCCATGTAGTCAGCCTTCCTGCTGGAAGGTCTGTGAGGAGTAAAAGTTTAGAGAGGAGCGTGAAGTGCTTGAAAGTAAAACAGATACAATAATAAACTACATTCCTCGGTGTTGTGGGAGTCAATTTCAGAAAACAAATTCAAGAATCAAGACAGTTAACTTTGTTTTTGTTGTTAGATCAGTAGCTGCTTCTATTTGCCCCTCTAAAAATACCCAGCCTGTATTACTTCCACATAGGTTTCTTTCAGAGATGTTTCCTTCCTCACCTTTTCACGCGGTGGTTCCAGTGTAGGTATTCTGCGATGTGTGCTGCCCCACATACCAAATAAGTAGTGTGAGATCTGGCATTCTTCACATTGCCAGAACAAGCCTCGATGCTCCACTGGTGTATATTTAGTAACAAATCAATCCAGGCTCTACTGAATCTTAAACAAAACCGATCAGCAAGCTTCTACAGAAATTGTTTTATAAGAGTTCGTATCTTGTATGCGTTGTCTAACAGCTACTTGGAGGGCAGTGTATTAGTGTTTCTTATGACTGTTTAAGAGTAGTTGGAGCAGTAATAAAAAGGGAGAGTGTGCTTCTCAGGTGAGTAATAATTTATAGTTGCGTGACGTGTTAACATGCTGCGCTAGAACCTTATATAGGTTTTGTTGGACCAGGTTATCTTTTAAGAGTTCAAATGCATTCCTTTTTTCAGCCTAAACTTGAAAACAGCAAGCACCTCTTCCAAAGCTAGCCCTAATGGAATTATGCTTTTAAAAATAGTAAATAAAAG
The DNA here is from genome assembly GCA_013399115.1 of Anseranas semipalmata. NCBI lineage: Eukaryota > Metazoa > Chordata > Aves > Anseriformes > Anseranatidae > Anseranas > Anseranas semipalmata. The sequence continues at coordinate 485,091 of VXAA01006711.1, read as the reverse complement.
CGACAGCAGTGAAGCACACCACCAGCAAAGGTCAGGGTCTAAATAAATTGGTTAGCCTTACTGGAAGCTGTCAGATTTGGACTCGAAACTTGTTTTTTAAATTAGCTTCTGCATTGTGTCCTGTCTCCTTAAAGTGCCCCAACTGAAAAAGATGGAGTACAATAAAGCTGCTTGTGGCAGTTGTTGCTTTTTTTTTTTTTAAGAGAAATAAATACATGGGGATGTAGAGAGACTAAATTCAGTGGCTAGTACATTTTGAGCTGAGGTGAAAGAATGTAATCCTTGTTTTTGTGGTACCTGGTGTGAATGTTACGTTNTTTTTTTTTTTTTGGTTATTTATTGTAAGCAAAGTTTCCTTTACCTAATTGGTTTAAAAAGAACTCATACTTTTGCTACATAACTTTTTAGCACACTTCTATTTCTTTTTATAACTACTTAACGTTTTAAAATTGGTTTTGGGCCCACTAAAGCAACTTCATTTAAATTCCAATTTCCCCTTAGGAGAAACTTAACACAAATCATGATTACAGAGGACCATATAGTGATTAGGAATGCTACCTGCTAGTATTTACTAATTCTTTAAGGTTTGCACTTTATAGGTACAATAAAAGCCTGTCTTCCTGGCTAGCAAAAAGAAATACTAAATTTAGTGTTAGGATTCCCCCTGGTTATAAATCAGTTTTTCTTGAAAGGCTTATTCTAATTTCTGAGTATTGCAAAAAAACCTCTGTATGTATAAAAGATCAGTCAAACTATGCCAGAGATAAAATCTGGACATTGTGGTAGGTAGTACTTTATTTGGTCGTTCTTCTGCTTTTTTCCCCTATAGTTGGTTTCAGTTGTCAAAAATATTCCCTCACTAGACATCTTTGATTAAGTTCTTGTTTGTTAGACTAGCGAAGTAGGTTTTCCCTTGTGTCGTTAAACAGCAAGTCAAACAGGATCTGGCTCCGGTTGTAGCTAAAATGAATGTGCTCAAACATATTGCTGATGCATCTTGTGTTTTGTTTGTAGATATATCCGGTTATATGGAAGGAAATTCAGCAAAGAAGATCATGTGCTTTTTATCAAATTGTTGTACGAGTTGGTAACAATTCCAAAACTGGAAATCAGCATGATGCAAGGATTTGCACGCCTGTTGATAAACCTGTTAAAGTAAGTATGGATTTCTGCTGACTACTGAAATTTTCTTCTCCAAGTAGCTGATCACTTCACTTGCTTCATGTTGTTACATATTTTAATGTAATAGTATGATCTATTACAGGTTACTTCACTTAATCTCCCCTGCACAGATGATCTTGATTAAAAAGAGTTTGCTTTATTTAAACACCTTGCCCCTTTCAAAGCTTTACTGGTGATTTTGAAAGTGAAAGAATGTCAGTTGTTCAATATTAGGAGAAGAAAACGCCCCAGAGAGCTAAGTGTTAAGGTTGAGTCTCAAACAGGGAGAAGGTGAAGGCTGTCTCACAACTTGATAATGTTTATTTCACTTAGTCAGAGTTCTGTTGAAGACCTTGACAGCTTGAGTTCATGCAGAAATTCTGCAAGTGGCTTGCTTTTTTCTTGCCTGACCTTCCTGCAGTTTATGCCGAACGCTGAAGATAAGCATGATTCAGAGCAGTATTCCTGATTTGGGGTATTCTGGTGTGCAGTATGGCAGTGGAGATGTTTAATCCTAAAGTGCTCATTGTTTTCTCATATTAGGAAAAAAGAACTGCTTTCCAGGGATGATTTAGAGTTACCATGGAGACCACTTCATGAAATGTTGGAAAGGATATTATACTCCAAAACAGAACATCTTGGGTTAAATTGGTTTCCCAAGTAAGTCTGCATTTTTTAAAACATTTGACTGACTATAACTACTTGTATTGCTCGAAAGTACTGTTACAAATTTATTGTTAATATATTTCATGAAATATATTTCAGTAATTGCATGCAAGAGTATAATTCATTGGCAGAAGGATATGCATGATTTATATTTGTTACGCTATTTCTTTGACAGACACCTCCCTCAACTTACTTTGAGATGATAACCCACAGTTTTAACAGATTTAATGTTGATTTTTTTAACAATATTTAGGTTAAATGTCTGCTGTTCAGCATTTTAACACAGTAAGGGTTTGGGAAAATAAAAATGATACTGTTCTTAAACATATGTCCTGTAAGCATTTCCAGTGTCTGTGATCTAGGTGTAAATCACTATGCGTACAGAGAAAAGTGAAGTGCCTTCTATAGGAGATGCACACGTTTATGTATGTATGTAGGTACATACACACATACTCAAAGTGATGATACAGTATGGACAAACCCATTTTTACCCAGTTAAGAGTTTTAGAAATGGTCTACTGTTTTTAAAAAAAGAAACTGTTTTTTGCTTTCTTTGCGCTGCCAATCCCTCCCCATCTGTCACATTTCCAAAATTACAATTTTTGTAATAATTTCAATTAGAGAAGGTCCTGCTCTGTAAAATACAAATTACAGAAGATATTACACAGATAACTCAATAAGTTCGTTTGAATTGAAACTTCACGTAAAGAAAAGCAAGTGAAAATACTTAATTGGCTTAAAAATTGTTTTCTCTCTGTGAATATGAAAGTATTATCACTGATTCCTTCTACTAAATAGAAGATCCTGTTGCTGATATGTGACACAAACAGAAACATATATGTAGCTTTGTAACTTGTTAGAGAGCATTTAATGCTGAATTTGTCTCATGGCTACATAGCTGGAAACCTAATTTTGCTGATTGTACTATTTTGCTAAGTTGCATTATTTTGCTAATTGTAGATACTGCTTGTAAGTGAAAATCCAAAAGAGCAGAGCCTTTTCGGTTGGTTCACTTTATGCATATGCCAGCACAGTGCCTGTGGGGGTGTTGACTTGTCACTTTTCGTTCACTGTGTGAGAAACTTGTGTGGCGGGGAGGAGACTTTTCCGAGAGGGAAAAGGAGGGTAAGCTGGGACGAAGATAGCAGTTGTGGTGGTCTGTCTGAAACTTCTGGCTCTTATTAACAGCGTTACGTGTCAGACACTCCATCTTAATATGCAGTGCGATTTGTTCTCATACGGTGCTTTTTTGTTTTGGTGGCTTTTAAAGTCAATTTTGAGGGGTATCTTTTTGGTGGATGTCGAGATTACTTTTAAAAGCTGAGTTCATCTGATATATAGCTGATAATTTAACTACTCTTAATTTTTTTTTTTTTTACATTCAGTTCATATCGACCAGGCTTGTCTTCACCTAAAACATTTGTGCTTAATGTATTACATAGGTGGTAAGAATGACTTTTTTTGTTCAGCTCTGGCCGATGTGTAATCTTCTGCATGTTCTGTTAGATTGTAACACTTGTCACACAGGTGTAATTTTCTGTGTAAATAATTGTATTGGAGAACCGATGTTAACATTACACCACTGTTTATGAGAATGTCGCACTGTATGTAAACCTTTCTAATTGGGGAACAAGATAGCGTGTGTGAAGTGGCTGATAAAGAAGCTACATGCTAACTAATTTAACCAGCATATGTATTTTAAGGGTCAAATGAAAGGCAAATTTTACATTTGAATAATTGCAGTGTCTGAATATGGACAAAATCAGTATTTGTGTAGGAGCGCATGTCACTGTGTCAGTTTACCTTACTATTAAACCATGAAATCATGGAAAGTGCTTTAGGAGTGAGGTAATAGGCCCTGGAAAATAGACTCGGCGGCAACCTTGTAGTTGTAATGTGTGAAACAAAGTTTCTGTGTAGAATCCATTGCGAATTTTCACAGTGCAAATCCGTATCAGAAGATTTTGTGAACATATAAATTCAGAAATAGTTTAAAAGTGATATAAGTGAAAGTGAAGTAGTCATTAGGGAGAAACTTTAGCATTGCAGTGGTTTGGTTTTGTGTATATTTTATTTGTGGTTTTTTGAAAGAAATTTTTAGTTGTACTAATCAAATAAGATACTGGATTTGGCTCAACATGGTTAGAAATTCTCTAGAATAATACCATTTGTGAAACTATTGCTGGTTGCTCTTCTCATTGTCTAAATTAAAACTCTTATAATGGAGTGCCCACTGTGGGGTTAGAATGTCACTTAAGGCCTGAGTCCTTCCTGAAAAATTGAAAATGGTGCTTTTGCTGCCTTTTGATAATGTAAGAGTCAACAGTGTAGGCTTATATTTTATTGTTTTAACTGAAACATGTTTCTCTTTGAAAATGCAGAAAAAATTAGATTTACAAATTAATATGGTGATGTCCTTGCTAAATGAGGAAAATAATCGTGCGGTGCCAAAATGATGAGTAGTGATAGGGGTTATGGTGTTGTTGGGTGTTTTTAATATATCCATGTGACGAGGTGTAATAATATGATGGTAATCCTTCACGTAATAAGGAGGCACTAAAAGCAAAGAAAACTGAAAGGGATGAGGAATTTTCCTTTATCTCATTAAATAAACTGCTTCAGTAATTAATAGAAGATACCTTCCAGTATAAGTTCCTTTGTTATATTTGTATTAGGTTTTAATACCTTATCCAAGCGGTCGGCATTAAATAGTTGAGCAAGAACAGGAGGACAAACCGTAGCGGGCTCTTGATCCAATGCAGTGTGGTTTATGTATACAACTGTTTGCTATTGTGCTCTATTAATCCATGGCTAAGTTCAGCAGTACAGCAGCATACAGAAATTTGCTAGTGTGATAAGTGCAGGTATTTTTGAACGATTCTGCAATAATGGGTATGCAAAAAGTCTAACTAAAAGTGGAACAGAAACTACTTATCCACTGCTAGGAGGCTTGAGAGAGTTGGTTCAAAGTGATAATGAAAACAGTAACCAGCAGTGTCTTGTTCTTCCCAGCTATATTGTCTTGTCCTCTAACCGGTAGTCGTCAAACTGGAATCTTACAAGATGTCTTCTGTAGTTGGCCTCTGGTTTAACTGTATCTTAGTTGGAAGCTTCCTTACCTACAAAATTGTTCATTGTTTTTTTTTCTAGCTTCCATTCTAAATTTGTGATCAGAAGACAGGAGGGGAAAGCCCTTCCAGTCTTCCTCTTTTGCTCTCTTTCACTCACAGATGCTAAGATTGGACTTAAAACTTGTGAACTTGAAAGACTTGTTGATCTCTGGCCATCAGTATTTGTGTCTTAAAATTCTTCTGTCCTTCAGATTCTCCGCAGTAAGAGTTTACTTCAGTAGAATGTGATAGTATGGGAATATTTGTTTTGTCACACAAACAATTTTCATCTTGATCTTTAATGCTCTTAAGGAATGTTGCTGGTTCATGCTTTATTTATCTCTCTTGGAACAACTGTTACCTATTTCCTAACACTTTCAAGAACAGTATTCACTTTAACCCAGAATCTTTATGAGCTTCTTATGGATTTTGATCTTATTTTTGTTTAATGAATGGTTGGCTGTTCATCTTTGAATCTTAGAAGCTGTCAGTAAGCTCAGTTTTCATTCTGGCAGAGATAACAGATTTACTTTGTCACTGATGGATAAAATGTACTGAATTTTGTAACTCCTAGAGTGCTGCTTGAACAGAAGTAGTGTTGTGAGGGTTGAGTGGGCTTTTGCTGGCTTGCAGTGAATGTTGAGGTGTTGGAGGGATTCTTTGCCCGTGCACACATGCCCACCCATCCCCGATTGCTCTAGAAATAGTGGTTTATTCTTTTATATTTCACCTCGCTTGTTTGGGATCAGTTTAATTTGTGTAGGACTAGAGAACGAGTGTGTGCATGCTCTGTATTTGTGTGTCTTGAAATTACTGATCTGAACTGATCTTCGGTGAGATTCTAAAGATGATAAATTTGAATCATCTTTATTCTGATCAGAATAGCATTTCTGTAGCTTAGTTTTTGATGATGATCTAAAGAATGCAATTTTTCTATTAAGAGTACAGAAAATATATCTGAAAGATGTAAGAAGTTCTTTTGCCAGAACTTGCGTTCAGGGAGTCATCTTTAGTAAAAGTAGAATTTAGTCTTGAGCCCGTCTTTTAGTAAATAGTGGACTTAAACATGAAAATTACCAGCCTTTACGGTTCCATTGAGCTCTTTCCCCTGCCCCCCTTATCTTTGAGTTTATTCTGAAGTTTGTTTTTTTTTTTTTTCAAATGGTTTGATGGCATCCTGTGACAATTCATGTTAAAATGATTTCTCAAATTAAGTGACTGTAATAATTCTATAATAAGCTTTCTTGCTATGAGTGAAACGCTTAAAATCAGCTGTTAAGTGTGAGGAGAATGTAATGAAATAACCATTGATTTGCAGATAGTTCACTTCTCTTTCTTAGAACCACTGAACAACAAAAAAAACCCAACAAATTGAAAAGGTCAGATATGGTATTTAGAGTCTAATAATAATTTTCTGAAGGTGATTGCCTTTATTTATCTTAAAAAATATTTATGAAGTTTATAAATGCATTTTTTTGGTTGTTTTCAACTTCCACTAAGAAGATACCTTGCTTTGCTGGTTATTCATGGATAAAATGCAGGATATTACTTCTAAGAAGTGATAGTAATTCTTCAGTCTTTAGTTAAAACACAGTGAGTACTAGAGCGATCTGTGAAAAGTAGAACCAGGAGTTTAGGAGAGCAACGTCCATCTGTATGATTAGTATGATTCTGTGTGGAAAGCGATTAGCTACTGCATGTTCACTGAAGACATCTAATTGCATCAACATTATCTTAAACTCTTGAGAAAAATCAGCAAACAGTTCTTTATTTTATGCTGTCCTGGAAATTTGGTAATGTAGTATCCCTAATGTCTCCTTTCTTGTTTCAGTTCTGTAGAAAGTGTTCTAAAAACGCTTGTGAAGAGCTGCAGACCGTAAGTAACTCATTTTTTTGAAGCCCGTATCTTTAACATTACTTTAAGAGGAGAAAGAAAAGTGTTTTAAAAAACAAAACAGACAAAACCAGCCAAACAAACCCATAACCCTATTAGCCATTCTTTACCTGATGTTCTTTCCCCTTGTCTAAGATATTTGGGTTGGAGGGCAGAGGCTTTTCTGTTTTACTGAGGTTGTGACTGATCAATACCTTAGGTTCATAGGTTGCTTAAAGTGGAAAACAGTGACAGACATGTTCCATGTTGTAATGTTTAAACAAAGTGTAAGTACCTTAGAATAAACTTTTTTTGTTAATAGCCTTGGTTGAAAACCGTTAAAAGCTTGTTAAGCTAGGATATCACTTGATAAGGCCACCATTGCTTTTGATCTTTTGTACTGCTCTGTTCACTGAGAATGTGTGTGCCTGAACCAGTTTAATTCCTTTTGTTAACAGCTTAAGATACCGCAAAGCTGTAGAGAGGAGATTTAAAATGATTCATTGTGATGTCCTTGGTCTTAACCTTCACAAAATACAATTTAAATGGAGTTGAGGAGTTCCTATCTATTGCCCCTGGGTGCCTGGTCTTAGGGTAAACCTAAGATTTATGACAAATGGCTAGATAAATG
>VXAA01006711.1:447345-474810 GCA_013399115.1 Anseranas semipalmata | reverse complement strand
CCAAAATCTTTAAAAAAAAAAAAAAAAAAAAAAAAAAGCTTCATATCCAGGCGGACGGACTGTAAAATGGGTCTAATTGCCATACCAATATTAAGTGCTTCCATGTTAAGTGTTTTTGAAGAGTCTGTTTTGATCTTCAGTTACCAGTCTTCAAAGAAATCTCTCACGGGTTAGTTTCTTCCTCAGCTTTGCAGTGACTGCAATGAGTTGTTGTCATCTTTATTTTAGATTCAGTAGAGAACCTCTACTCCCCTTGGCCAAAAATACCATTGGACTATTACCTTTCAATGAAGATCATCTACCCTGTATCTGTCTGCCTTTCTTGGGTGTATCTCATGACCAGATACAAACTTGGGAAATGAGATAAAATCTCATTCTTGAGATGACACCACCAGCAGCTTAGGTGCTTTTGGTGTCAGCTGACCTGTGCTTGGCTTTACTGCAGTGAAACTTGGCAAATTACCAGATTTTTTCCATACTCAGTGTGAACCTAAGCTCATTGACCATCTGTCTCCTTTTACTAATCTCTGCCTCTATACTCAAGGAGGACTTCTTGGTGTCTTTGGAGAAAGCTAATTTCCAAAATAGCAGTGAATGCGACCTTTGTAGCCCATTCTGTTGCTGGCAGGTTTTGTGTGAGAAGGCTTGTGCATAAGTCTTCCTAGTTTAAGTTATGTCTCATCACAAATAGAGAAAGGCAGTCTTTGTTCAACCAGTTGGCAGTTTTTCAGATTTGAACAAGGATGATTGCCCAAGTTTTACTTCTATTTAACATTGTCTGTAGACACTTTTGTGTCTTCCTGATGGCTATCCAAAAAAGTACAATTCTGTCTACTCTTTCTGACAGAAAGATGACAGCCTGTACTTTTAGTACCATTATTTTGGCAACTGGTCTAAGAAAAGAATCATCAACGCTCTTTCATAAGTAAGCAGTTGTCTGTGATGTTCAGTCTTCCACTGACTTCTGACAGTTTGCTCAGAAGGCACAAAATTTTATTTTTTTTTTTCCCAGAGCTTTTACTTCATGTTTCCTTTTCTGTCTTGTCTACCTTGTAAGGGCAAGCTTGCTCATTTCATCAGGCTTGGATGCAGATAATTAGACAAGTGTTCTGACTATGCAATCCAATTTAAGCATCTGTCTGCTGCAAGCTTTTTCTCAGCTTGCTTTGGCAGGAGTTGGATTTGCTGTTTGAAGGGAAGCTACAGAATCAGTTGCCTTTGAGGTGCATGGGAAGGGTTTTTTCAGTGGGTATTTCCTTGTGTCAAATGTAAAGGTAGATCATTTAAGAAAGCCTAACATTTGTCTTCAGGTTGTGGCAGTTGTGACTGTACTGAGTTGAATCCATGGTTTTCAAAAGCTATTTCATCCTTTAGAGTTGAGGTGAACTGTACTTCTGCGAATATCTATCTCTGAATTGGGCAGGATTATTCAAGGCCTTTCCTTTTGGCTTCACCATGGCCTCAAGATACTGGTAGAAACATCAAGGCTCTTGGAGACCTGATATGTATTTCCCTGCTTGGACGGTCTCATAAAAGGAGTGTTGGTTGATTATGTTCTTTCTCATTTGCTGAGAAGTCTGTCTTGTGGCTATCACCTGGAATTTGTTTCAGACCTTCGCTGCAAAGATGAATAGTCTCCTACACCCAGTTGATAAAACAGTGATAGTTAGTGTTTGAAGGACTCTGAGGCTTAGTAAAGGTATCTTTCTGGGAGCTACTACCACGAGTCTTCTGCTCCCTGAAAGCTGCTCAAAAGGGGAAAAAAAATATTTCCTAGCAAAAGCTACAGTCTTTGGCATCATATATTTCAAATATGTTTGTTGTTCGTCTGCTGTCCTTCATAGTTGCTCTAACAATAAATGGCTAAGAAGTAAAATGGTGGTGAATGCATTCTGCCTTTCGTGTTAATACACCGAGCAGAGCATGGAGAAAAGGGGAGTGTGAGTATACTTTCTAAAAGCAGTATTAGTATTCTAATGAATATTTCCTTCTTTTACCATTGTTTTCAGCATCTAGTAAATCTTTTTGCTCGCTTGGCCACTGACAACATAGGGTACATTGACTGGGATCCATATGTACCAAAGGTAATATTTTTCATTTTATTAAATTATTTTGTTTACTTTGAGATAAGTCTTCACTGTTAATATGCAAAGGATAATACATATTCCCCGGATGGATCTTATACTGCAGTGGCTCAGCTTTTACAATTAGGTTTGTTCATTTGAAGACCTAACTTGAACTTCAAAAATTTGAACTGTGCTTTTGTAACAAAAAGCATTGGAAGTTGGTCCTGTTAGCACCTGACCTCAGACCAAAGCAATAAAGTACCTTACTATACAGGTACTGTCTGAATATAGAATTAATCCCATGTTCTTTTGGAAATAAGCCTTAATGATATTATTTTGATAGATACTATGCATATAACCTTTGAATCTTTCAGCTTATGGATTTCTAAAGATATTCATAGCAGTTATATTGTTTAAAAATAAAAAAAACCCTCTTGCTGATTAGAAAATGAATTTATGCCATTTTTGTGTATTGTGATACAGACATTTTTGAAATTGAAGGTTGTGTTCTTGCAGAGTGTCTCTGATGTAGATGAAAAAGCAATGATTTATATTTTATCTTGGAGCATAAAATCAGAAAGAGCTATAAGCACAGCCAGATCATTATTCCTCTCTTGGTAACAGTCGCATTGATCAGTGTCTTCACTAACTTATGTAAGTTACGCTAAAAATACCAAAGGCTTTTGACTAGTGGTCTGCCCCTCTATTTTGTGGGTTATTATGTTTTTATCATACCATGTGATAATGGGGGTAAGAAACCCCCAAAAGTTGCATGTCTGAAAATGTTCGTGTGGTCTGTACTTCGCTGATGAGAAATTTAGACTGAGTATTAGATGATGTCATTTAAATCTTAGCTCCTTTGGAAGACTAAAATTTATTTTTTTCTCTCAAGGTCACTCAAGGTGGATGGGTTTTGATAGGCTGCTAAAATTCTTCCTGGCAAAGTTCTTGTGTGGTATAGCCAGTTCTTTTGTTTAGTTAGCTTCTACTGAAAAATGTGACAGTTACTTCTAATCCTTTTTAATACATGAGCAAAGCTGAGATTTTTCAATTACATATTTTTGTGATTGTACCACAGTACTTGCTTATTTCAGGTTTGGCATTCTTTCTCACTCCTTGTCTTTATCATGAATGATGCTATTCTTGTCACATTTGTAGTAACAAAACTTTTTGGAATTTCATTTCATTCCCTCTTATTATTTGTTACATATAAATATTTAACTGTTATTTTCTATGTATCCATTGCAAACAAGGAGAGGTCCATGGCTTGCTGGGTAGCATTTGTATCATTCTGTTACACCTATGGAGAAAATGTTACAGATCAGAAGTTAATTGATCCAAATCCTTTTTTCTTTTTTTTTCTTGGGGGGTGGGGTGGGGTATGAAAAACACAAAATGAAGAGAGGTGCTAATGCATGTGCTTCTTCAGCAGTGTGAGAGAGAGATGGTATGTATTGTTTGGAATGGTTTCAGGCTGTGCATATTTCATTTTAGTTCTCTAATGCTACTAACTTGAATGCTGGACTTCTGAATTTTTCTAAATTCAAGGAGTTAAAACATTATAGCTTTCTGTGAAAATGTTTCTCCTGTCCTAGTCTCAGTTCTGAGAGTTGAAACTGTCTGCTCCTAATATGCATAGTTTCTCTGCCCAGAAAATATTTGTTCTAAGCAGGTAAATAGAACAAAACTCTGCGGGAGCAATTTGCTGTGGTAACTTTCTAAGCTGTTCCTATTTTATGGCTGACTTATAGTATGCAATTTTTTAATTTATCTATTTATTTACAGATTTTTACCAGAATTTTGAGGAGTTTAAATCTTCCAGTGGGAAGTAATCAAGTTGTTGTTCCAAGATTCTTAACAAATGCTTATGATGTAGGACATGCAGTAATGTGGATCACGGCCATGATGGTTAGTAACTTTTTCATGAATACAACAAAAACTATTAATGCAAAGGTTTAAGTGCGTACGCATGTGAAACAGATGTTTGTTATGGTTAGCTCACTGCAGAAGCATGTTTTTAGGCTACCTAAGTACGTTGTTTCACTGTTGGTTTGGAATGTGGAGGAAGGGTTTAGTTAATGTCTGTGCCCTTCTGGAAATGAAGAGGCAGCCAGAAATGCCAGTGCGGGCACACACTGAAGACCCACCTTCCAGCTGAATCATTCCTTTTTAGAGTGAACCTCATCAGATCAGATGGATCTTGCTCACTTAGTGCTGAGTCAGGGGTGGGGGTCACACGTGATTTTGATGCTTTGAAATATGGCTGTGGTGAGTATTTGCTTGTACCTCGTACTGCTGTGTGTTATCTTTTCATTTTAACTTAGTCTGTGTAATAAAATTCTGTGTTTTATTTTGCACAGGGTGGACCAAGTAAATTAGTGCAGAAGCACTTGTCCGGATTGTTCAATAGCATTGCTTCTTTTTACCATCCTTCAAATAATGGGCGCTGGCTGGTGAGTTTTTTGAACGTCAGGGCAGTAACTTTGCCTATAACATCAGCACAATTGTCAAATCAAATGTGTTGATAGAGGCATTATGTGCTCTAATAGCCAGCTTGTCTGTTGGTTGCATGATATTTTGAGGCTTTAATTTTCAAGTTGTCATTATACTGTGATTCAAATTATATTTTATTCTGATGTCAGGACAAATATCTTTTAAACATCTAATCAAAGTGCAGTTTAGAAGTCCAAAACTGGACATCTAATTCACTTATCACTAAGAAAGAAGCGAGCGCCTGAAAAGAGCGTGATATACAGCATCGGTGTTACTCGCATAACATAGGTAGTGCCAAATACCCTTTCATATTGCTGACCTATGATTTCCATGCTAGCAAAATCTAGTTTTGATTAACCAAAACAAAAAGGATTTTTAATGTGTATCTAGTTTGATGAAGCCTGAACTTTTGACATTGTAGCCTTCTACTAGAGGATGTAAGAATATCCCTGTGATAGCTGGTAGAAAGTATAGGTTAAAATGATAGGGCTGGTCTAAGTGCCAAAGGAGCTGACTTGTTCTAAAATAGGATATTTACTTAAATGTGAGTGTGCAGAGAATGCTCTCAGATGTCCTAATTACTGGTAAGTAATCTTGATTTTTTGACTGTATACCTTGTACATATTTCTTTCTTTCTTTTTTTTTTTTTAAGTAAGGCACAGTGCTCACAGCATATTTTGGGAAGTTTAATAACATTACGAACCTTGTATTTTAGAACTCTTCTGAGTTTTCATCTATTGTAGCCGTGTAGCTTCAAAATACTGATTTATTATTAATATGCCAAATAACTGAATAGCATTTCTCATATATTCAACAGAACAAACTGATGAAACTACTTCAAAGGTTACCCAGTGGTGTTGTCAGAAGGCTGCACCGTGAGCGCTACAAGAAAACGACTTGGTTAACTCCCGTGCCTGATAGTCACAAACTTACTGATCAGGATGTTACAGACTTCGTAGAATGCATTATTCAACCTGTTCTTCTGGCTATGTTTAGTAAAACTGGAAGTCTGGAGGCTGCCCAAGCCCTGCAGAACCTTGCACTGATGCGTCCTGAGTTAGTAATCCCACCTGTACTTGAGAAGTAAGTTCTACAGAACCATCATGACCCCCGCCACTCCCTTCCTAACAAATAAATACCCAAAGCACTCACGTTAGATGACAAGCAATTTCCTTGCTGCAAATGAATGCTTGCAGTGAGAGGAGTTGTTAAAGTAAGCTTAATACATACTGTTGGGCAATCACCTGAGAGGGAGTGTGGGAGGACTATTTTTTCTGGTTTTGTTTATTTTTTAAACACCTGGCTAACGGTATAGTTCTGGGAGCTGTCAATAGCTTGTGCAATATAGGGTAGCCCTCAGGTTGTTTGCATTTCTGTTATCATTTGGAGTGAGATAAGGGGTGGATCAGTTTAAAAAGCAACTTTGTGCTGTTTATTCGTGAGCCGTGTTGTGCCCTCTCATTAGCTTTCTGTTTGGGCCAAATATAAATGGTGGTATTTTGTGTTTGTGTAGTAATGAGTGTATGTTTTGTACTTCTGTGTCAGAGTATGCATGTTACAGATTTAGAACTAGTATTGTTGCTTTTGACTTCATACACAAATCACTGAAGTATGTGTCCATATAAAATGCTTAGTTTGTGCTATTACTAATGCCTTGGTGCCTGAAATTCCAAAAGACTGTGACTCCTTCCTGCCCCAATGGACAGCTTTCTTCCTAGTTCCTGTCCATGTTCCCCCTCCTATGCAGTTCTTTGTACTTCAACTTCTATTGTAAAACCAGCGGACAAATGAATTTGTCTTGAAGAGCCCTTCCCGAGTTCCATACCTTACTGACTCAACTGTTTATAAAATCTTGATGAATCTGCTCTTACGTGAAAATATTTCAAGCATAACATTTCTAACAAGGACAGCAGTGGACGTCAGTATTGGGTATGACTACTGTTTCTGTTATGAGAGCAGAATGAACATCTGCTCAGTAGGTCAAACTATCACTGGTATGTTTGCCTTGGCTGCAATTCCAAATTCATTTTGTTGAGAAGAGGTAGGTCCTTTGTGCTTTAAATGACGTAGGGCAGGGGTAGCACTATGACTTGTTTGAACTGTAGATTGTTGATAACTGGAGGAAGTGTTTGCAGTTTGTTGAAAAGTACCTAGTGTAAAAAAACAGAGGTTTAGAAATGCCAGTAACTTAACAGGTTTTAAAATAAAAAAACATTAAAAAATGGACTTTGTGACATTAAGCGATATCTCTCTCCTCTGTTCAGAGGCAGTTGAGGCAAATTTTCATGCTCGCCAGAAGAACCTTACACTTTCACATACACAGCTTGCATATGGTGCTGCTAGTATAATGATAAAAGTTCTATAATAAGAACTGCCTTTTTGTTGCTAAACCACCTTAAGTTGGTCCTTAAAAGCTGAAACAAGGAGGAAGTCACAGCTTTGAGTCTAGGAGTCCATGGAGTTACTAATTGCCATGCTGCAACTGGTAACAGATTACTTGATCCTGAATTCATCAAACACTTTCTAATAAAGCAATGTTAAGTCTATTGGAAAAAAGATTACCAAAAAAAAGTTCTGAGCCATTGATTAGCTTAAATTTTTTTCTTGCAGTAATTTTGTACCCTTTCAGTAGAAAATAACACATACGATCCGCTTTTCTTTGAAAGCTTCGTAAACAGTATTGTTCCTAATATTATTGCTCTTGAACCTTACAGGACATATCCTGCACTTGAGACATTGACAGAACCTCATCAGCTCACAGCTACTTTAAGCTGTGTGATTGGAGTAGCTCGTAGTCTGGTGTCTGGGGGGAAGTGGTTTCCTGAAGGTCCAACACACATGCTACCTCTGCTGATGAGAGCATTGCCTGGGGTGGATCCAAATGACTTCAGCAAATGCATGGTGAGCGTACAAATCTTACTTCTTCTTGGAATATAGTTAGTTAATTGGTTCACTCTCAAAGCTTTTTTTTATATTCATATGAAAGCAAGTAAAACTCATGTTTTCAGAAATTCTTAACCTGATTTTGTTTCCAGAAGAATTTGATTTGTAAAAAGCTAATATTACAAGCCTCTAACTTAAGATAATGCTTTTGGCTTGTTGGACAGTGCCAAGTGACTCATTAACTTTTTTTTGTGATGAGCATTGTACTGATTTTTCAGGCAGCTGAAAAAAAAAAAAAAAGATAAAACAGATGTTCCAAAACTGGTAGCGAATGTTTCTTGCCTTTAAAAATGGATAGAACAACCTTTTATTTATCACTACATTTTTCCTAAATTAGGTGCCAGAAACCCACACCTTCAGGAATTCATTTTCATTGAGTGTTCAAACAACTTAAACATCAGTCTTTTTTAGCTTCAAAATTCAGTATAAAATAAGTGTTGTATTACTAGAAAATAATTTTCTTTGTATAGTTCCAACTTCGACCAGTTTTCTACCTGAAATCAGAAATAATTAAGTTTTGGGGTGGAAGAATTAATCTGTGGATTTTTTTTTTAATGTAATGATTTGCTTTTGCTGTCATATTTTAATTGAGAAAGCTTTTTAATGTGTAGAATGCAGTAACATTTATTAAAGAGCTGTTTGCAACTCTCAACAGATTACATTCCAGTTTATTGCAACGTTTTCTACTTTGGTGCCTTTAGTAGATTGTTCATCCATGTTGCAAGAAAGGGATGATCTTACAGAGGTAAGAGCACCGTGCAGTTATAAAAACAAAACCATAACCTATAGATGTCAACTTAATTTCTACAGTCCTGAGGACGTAATTACGTTGCTAATGTATTTGCTACTATCTTTTTGTATGTGTGAAGCTACGTTAAACAAAAATGCAACAAAAAAAAATAGTTTGTGGATTAAAGCATTTGCCCCGGTCAGTGCCGTGGAGCTGACAACAGCATACAAGTTGGCCATGTATTCTTAGCATTGCTTATTAGTGACAGGTTGTTGTAGAGATGTGTTAAATTCAAACAGTTTAATACTTTATGTCAAAACTCAGCTGCACAAGGCTCTGTGCGGTATAAATTGACTCTGAGCTTGATCTGCTTTGAGTAGGAGGTTGGACTAGATGGTCTCCAGAAGTCACTTGCCATCTAAATTTTTCTGAGACTAATAAAATAGCATCTTTGTTAGTGTTACGTTTTTAAGAATTCTTGTCACTATAAAACGTTAACCATAAAGGAAAAAAAAAAAGCCAGGTGACTACAGGGTTATAAGATGTACATCATTTCTAGTTCAAAACTAGTCTAGCTGAGAGCAGGTTAAAAGGTAACTAGTTGGTTTTCTGGAAGGAATTTGTTGTTGAAAATTGAAGTGTAAAAAATAATGGGATTCTTCTTCTGTTTGTATTTACCTTTTCAAGAAACTAACACCCTCTTGAACTTTGAGGGGGTTATTTTCCTCCTGTGGGAAACTATTTCAAAATACCTGCACTTTAAAGTGTTCCTGCAGTCATGCTTCTCTTTTCTGATTATGATGCTATTGCTGTCTCTTCAGATGCTTCTTAATCTCTTCTGATTAAGAAATAACATCATTAGACAAGCTTTTTTCTGCTTTTGATACAGCAGTTCAAACACAGACAGTGAAGCTCTATCTGGTACACTGCAAATGAGGCAGCACCAGTGTCCCCTGTGGTAATTGGAACTGCCATGTAGAATATCTTGTCCACTGCTAGGAGATGCTTCTTGTAGTTCTGAGAACAGCTAGTAGCCACGGGTTCTGATCACTCAGAAAGCTACTGGAAGTAGGCTAATTTCCTTGCCTCAGGGCTGCAGCACTCAAAAACTAACATTCGTCATACAAACTCCTCTGTGTAATGTAAATATGTCAGCAGAGCCAAGACTGCCACCACAGTTGGCACTCACTGACATCCTGCTGGAAAGGATGATCAGTAGTAAGGCCAAAGGTTGTGTCTATGGAGACAGACCCTGGTTTCACCCTGAGAGGTTATTTGGCTAAGCATCAAGGCCAGGGAGTTTGATAGGACAGTGTAAAGAAAACGTAGTAATTGTTTCATGTAATGCACTCGAGACTGTACAAACTCTGGTGGGAAATATACTGTAGTCTATATCACTTACAATTTGACAGTGTTTTTGAAGTAGTTAATATAGGAAATACACTTGATATTATGTTTCCCTAAGAAAAGCTAACCTGTGCTTCTTTTGCATCGGAAAATTGTAGGTGGAAAGAGAACTGTGCTCTGCTACTGCTGAATTTGAGGATTTTGTACTACAGTTTATGGATAGGTAAGATAAGGATAGGTAAAGCTTTGTATGAAAAAAATTAATAAAACTTCCTAGTTCCAATTACTAAAATTGTATTTACTATGTTTTTGTAGATGTTTTGGACTTATAGAGAGCAGCACGCTAGAACAAACCAGAGAGGAGACTGAAACTGAGAAAATGACTCATCTAGAGAGTCTAGTTGAATTAGGTCTCTCTTCTACTTTCAGTACAATCCTCACACAGTGTTCAAAAGATATATTCAAGGTATGTAAAACTTGGGGTTTTCCATCTAACTTTGAGGCTTAAGTTTGTATTGTGAATTGTTGGTGCATTCAGGTTCTTCCTGCCTCCATTGTCCTGTTGTGAACTTTAACCAAGGAGGCAGCTGGGAGGACAGTTTAGGACTTCATGTGAATTTACTTTATGATTTTATATGCATCAATACAGATCTATTAGGTTCTTGATGCTCTTTTGATAACTAATGATAACTTAGGATAAATTATTTTAACAGCTTTATCACTTTATCATTTTAGACGATGATTTTCATGTCTTTTGGTGTTAATGCTAACTTATCCAATTCCCTGCTTTCCTTTTTTTCTCCCTCTACCTACCACTTCAACTGGGCAAAAGAGGTGGTTCAAGGAGCCATGTGGCTAATGGGATCAGAGAAATTATCTGGATTAAAATCTCTCAGGGCTGGGGGAGGGGAATCCATGTTGTTATGTGGATGGATTCTTTTTCCTTGTAAGTTGGGGTAACGCATTTTATTCCATTTACATCTAAATTATGTTTTGTATGTATTTGGATATGATGTCCTGTATGTTTTGACACTTTGCATTGGACGCTTAGGTATGATTTTGATTGGAGTCTTCTTGGTAATGCAAGTCTTAAGTTAATTTTTTGTTGCCATTAAGTGCTTGTTTTTTTTTCCTGATTGCCTGTGATTATTTTAATAATGAACAATCTACACTGTATATAATTCAGCTTTTCCTGCAAGGTATTGGTAATAAGCCTCCTTAAAATATGCTGTCCACTTAAATAGCTAATTCCCTATTTATTTGTTAACTAGGGGACGTCTAGGCTTTACTTCACGTTCACACGTGTAACAGTACAGTTTTCCTTTAAGCAGATTGTGGCTTGTTCAGGGAAAACTTTTTCTGTGTAGTTTCTCAAAAGCATTCCCAAGCTTTCATCAGTCAACACAATGTATCTGACCTCCTTTTTTCCCCAAAGTGGATGTTTTAGAAGTGGTTCTACTCTCTAGCTGAAGGCTGGATGTCCCACTATGTCATCAGTTAAAGCACTCGAAGTGTGTGCACTTCTAAATGTGTGGAGGGCCTGGGGAAAGAATATAAACCTTCCTGTTCAAAAAAATAAAACCAACAAAAGGTAATCTCCATCTTTCTATATTCATTTTAGGTTGCCTTGGAGAAGGTTTTCAACTTTGCCATTTCAAATATATTTGAGACAAGAGTTGCTGGTCGAATGGTTGCTGATATGTGTCGAGCTGCAGTAAAAGTAAGAGGGAAAGCTCTGATTTCACTTGATCTTTAGTTTAAAAAACAAACAGAAAAAGACAGATAGAAAACCAGAAAGCCCATACATAATACTACTCTTAAATAATTTCTAATATGTCTTAGAAATACAAGTGGTTCTTAACATCATAAAATTGAGTGGTTGCATACAGCAATATTTCAAGAGGTTACTTGACAACATAGTTTTCTTAATTGCATTTACGTTAAATTTAATACTGTTTTTATTGAATGTTTAAAACATGAGAAGTCTTACTGGCTCTAGATTGAATTGTGGTTGAAGTTGAGATACAGTCTATTCATCCTTATTCAATAGTGTTACTAGAAGATGTTTTTTATCAATGTGTATGCTGAATTTCAGTCTTGCATCTTTTTTAAAACTGGCTATTTATGATGATGTTTCCAGTGCCGCCCCGAAGAATCCTTGAAGCTGTTTGTACCACATTGCTGCAGTGTTATAACTCACCTTACAGTCAGTAAGTTCATAAGACTTTTAATATTTGCTTTGTTTTGGATTGAGTTTTGTTAAGCATGAAAATAATATTGAAAATTTCCATGTTTTTTCATAAATTCATTTCAATAACGGAAGATTATTTCTGTTCGTTATTTCTTAGGAAAAATTTTAAATCCAACAACTATTTATGTGTAATTTCAAGACAGAAATCTCTCAAGCTACAACAGCATGTTTCTTTAAAAATGTGGCAGTTCAAAGTGTTTCCAGACATTCCTGAATTCCTCATAAAGTATTCAAGATGTTAATTTCACTATAGTAAATTTCAGCTGGATGTGGGTGAAATGAGTTGGAATGTTGCAATAGAAGGGTTGGGAGTACACTTTTTGGATGCAAACATCTGGTTTATAATTTAACTTGTTTGGAAAACAGTATAGTTACAGCAGTGCTTATCGCTTGTTCCTCTAGATGATGATGTATTAAATGACGAAGAACTAGATAAGGAGCTTCTTTGGAATCTTCAGCTTTTGTCAGAGGTATTGCAAAGAATATTGTCCCCATACATGTATATTATTGAATCTTATTTAATGCCCTGAAAGAAGAAAAAAGCAATAAATTCTGCTGTTAAATTAAATGTTGCATGAATTATGTTGCGTAACTTTTTTTTCTTCTCTGACTTTAAATGGGACGTAAGTGGATGTTGTTTGAAGGAAATAAACGTATAGTCTGTATGTGGAATAAAATTAAAGCATTTAGTACAATTGTTGAGGGGTAGAGAAAGAAGAGTGTCAACGTAGGGAAAAGTATCTTCTGGTGAAGATGCATTTTTTGAAAT
The DNA here is from genome assembly GCA_013399115.1 of Anseranas semipalmata. Classification (NCBI taxonomy): domain Eukaryota; kingdom Metazoa; phylum Chordata; class Aves; order Anseriformes; family Anseranatidae; genus Anseranas; species Anseranas semipalmata. Next base: position 462,211 of record VXAA01006711.1, on the reverse strand, counting down.
GCATGTCAATGTATACAAGTAATGCTAGAAAATCTTGAACGAGATCAGGAAGGAATGTATATCACAGTTCTCACGTGTTACTTAAACTTTATCAACAGCAGTAGAAGTGGTAGTTCATGTGCAAGCTCTGTCTTTGATATGGTGTGATTTACAGAATGAAATCTGGTACAGGATCAGTTGTGTGGTATAATCCTCTCTTTAGTCCTCCAGAATAAAATCTGTTGTGTTTACCTTTTAAATGTTTGTCTTTCCTATTAGATCACTCGAGTGGATGGAAAGAAGTTGCTACCGTACAGGGAGCAGCTTGGGAAGATTCTGCAGCGAACCCTACATTTAACCTGTAAGCAGGGTTACATTCTGTCTTGTAACCTACTGCATCATCTTCTTCGTTCTGCTACACTTATCTACCCCACAGAGTACTGCAGTGTGCCAGGTGGCTTTGACAAGCCTCTTTCTGAATACTTTCCTATCAAGGCAAGGATTTTCATTTATTTAGGATTAGAGGATTTGACTTTCTTTTTAAAAAAACAATCATACAAAATATTATTTGTTTTCATTCGGAGATTTCTGAACATAGGTAGCAGCAATGGAAAGTGTAATTGAAAGATGCTTTAAGCTTTTAAGTGTATAGCAAATATCAACATAATCAAGTAACTTGATAGCAAAAAATGCATACTGACTGTTCTGAGTAGTTATATAGCATGGCGTGTTAGTTTTTATGATGTGTATTTTACAGTGATTGTGTGATTACAATAAGGTAATACAAAGCAAGAGTGTCTGCTCATATTTCTTAATCCTGTTATATGTGATGCATTTAGTTGAGATCCAGCTATCATGAAGTACACTGGTATAAACTGTTAAGTTTGGAGTTAAGCAGGAGAATTTTGCTGTTCACTTAAACTTAAGTATCCAGTCACAGGAAGCATTACTGCACCGGGACAAACTTAATCTTTCATCTGCTTCTGTGGATGAGAGCTGTAGCCTTTCCTTATTCCTTTTTGTATAAATATGATCGTCAGATACAACAAGTAATGTTGGGTACATGCAAAAATGAGTGTAAGTACATCTTTGCGAAACAGTTGCAAAAAAGGAGATATGGTATTTTCCAGGAATTTACAAGAATTTTTCTGAATTTGTATCCAGCCAAAGGAATAACAAAGTTATATTTCAATTAGACCAGTACAGTCCTTTGCCTTTTAGTCCCTTCAGGTATGTGTTATGTTCCAGGTACATGCAGATAATATACTAGGTTTTGGTTTTATTGTGTTCGTTTTTTTTTTTTGGAATTGTCCAGAAAACTGCTTTACAGCAGTAGCCAGTTCTTGTGTTTTTCAGTAATACTAAGTACGTGTATTTATTTATTAATGAAAATTTGCTTCAGAGTTTGGTTAATAGGAAATGTCTTTATTTAATATAGGACTGGGGTAAACCAGGTGACCTGTGGAACTTGGACATCCAGTGGCATGTTCCTTCATCTGAGGAAATAAACTTTGCTTTTTATTTGCTGGATACTTTTCTTCAGCCTGAGCTCACCAGACTAGAGCACTATGCAACTGGAGAAATAGAAATGTCCAGGTCAGTGGTGGTCTGTAGTATGGAGAAGGTGCGTTTATCTGCTTGTGTCTGTCTTACATAGTTATTGCCAGTTGTACTAGCACTGCAGAGGTTAAGGAGCAAAACAGTATAATGTTACAGTGTCTTTTGATATTATTCCAAGTATCTTTCCAAGATTTTTAACTTTTCAAAGTGCATTTAGATTGGAAGTGCATTTCATAAAATGGATAACAGATTATTTTGAACAGAAACACTCCTTTTAAAAAAAAAAAAAACTGAAGATACTTTATATTGGTGCAAAGACTTTTCTGTTCAGGATTTTTTTTAATGCATACCCCAGATTATGGCTCTGTTTAATTTTAGTCAGCAAGAAGAAGCTCCTCCTCTAGGTTCTGTCTTGTTCCTTTGGTACCACCATTTGTCTTTCCTAAGGTATGAAATGGGGCACAGAACTGATGTAACTTGGAAATCTTCTCACTTCCTTACTACAAGTAAAAGGATATGTCCCTGCAAAAAGTGGCAGTGTTGTAACTGAGGAGGTACTGCAGAGTCAGTGGCATGAACAAAGGGGAGTGGAGGCAAGGATACCCTTAACCAATCTTGCTAAGCTTTGTTAGCATGAAACCGTGGCTTCATAAGATAGTTTTCTAAGCACAAGATAATCATGAGTGTAGTATGTGCTAAAGCATTTACAAGTATCAAATAGCTAAAGCTGTTTACAAGCAGTAAATCTCAAGAATTCTTTTACTCACATTAAACCCTTTTGCCCTTGAAACTATACATCATCAGATGTTCATGACGTGTGACGTCATATGTCATGCTTGCTCTAAAGTGCTGCCCTACATGAAGCAGGGTGTATCGCAGTCCTAAATCTTTTTCTGTTCTACCAAGGTCCCACACTGCTTTATATCTGAAAAAGATTATATGCTTGACAAATCAATGTCACCAAACTGCAAGGATGATGTATACTTAGACTAGAAGAAGAAAGGCTATGTTTCCTATTTAGGTCTTTAGTTTATTTGTATGTTTTTCTTCTGCTTTTTTCCTTTTCTCTTTGACACCTTGTATGTAAAGCTGTTAATTTATAGCAGAATTGGACTTCAATTTGGTGCAGGTTTCACTGTGCTACATAATAGAAATAAATAGTAATGATTCAGGACTATATAGCCAAGTGCGTGAATTGCAAAATAAATTGGAAGGTGAGATAATAAAGCTACAAGAGAATACTTTAGTAGCAGAGGGAGTAAGAGGTGTGAATAAACGAAGGCGCTAGGTGAGCCTGCTAGTGCTTTGAATTGCAATATTTCAGCAGGTAGAATTTTCAATAATTCTTTTTTCAGATAAAATAATTTTTATCCGATAAAATTCTTGAAAACAATATTTTGGGGCAAAGCTGTCTGTTTTGAAATGGGTGTATCTCATTATGATGAAGTTTCCTTTGCTGTTGCAGAATTTAAATCTCCAAGTTTTCCAGAAAATGAAGTTGTGTTGGAGTTCAGTGATAAAATTAGATTGTAATTAGATTAGTTTGCTTGCTGTAGTTCACCCTCTTGTGTTTAAAACTGATACAGCTAAAGAAAAAAAGCTTTTATAAAACTTCACAAAAAAATATGGTTTATGATTTGTATGTTTTCAAGCATTTACCATAACAGTTAAAGTAATCAGATTTTCTTCTTTGTTTAAGAGATGACGTGCAGCAGTGTCTTACCATCGTACATAACTGCTTGATTGGTTCTGGGAATGTTCTGCCTCCTCTAAAAGGAGAAAGGGTAGCTCATCTGTAAGTAAAATTTATTTATATATCACAAACATCTTTAGCAATTGTATTACTTCATACTTTTTTTCGGTATTTTCTTATTGCTATTATCACCCAGCACTTTCTAGTGACTTTTTTTAAGGAACACCCATACTAGTATAAATATGCAGAAATTTGAAATATAACTTACAGAAACAGTAGAGTACTTAAAACATGAAATAACGTATTTTTGTGCAAGACTCTGCAAATGTTTTAAAAAGGTAGGTGACAGGGTTGTATTGCTGATACTACTTCATATAAAGGAAATAGAAGCTAGTCATTTACTCATGTTTTCTCTCCTCCAAAGGAAGCTGTCAAGTCATAATGCACTGCCATCTTATCAGGTTTCTATTGCCCTGAACAAATACATAAACATGCTTAACTTCTTTCCAGCTGTGTTCTTGTCTTAAAATAGGAAATAAATACTGTTTGAATGCTCATACTCTCATGAATAGTGTCACAAAAGAACTTGGCTACTGGTAGTGGTATACATTAGAGCTCTAGCAAAGATGCTTGAGTGAATTTTCATTTTGGAAGTAACAAGAACTTTCTGTTGCATTAAAGTAGTTTGGTCTTCAAAAAAAGATTATTGTTGAATAGATCACTGCTTAAGTGTTAACTTCTTTGAGAAAGTGTGTTGAAATATTGATGTTAGAGACAATTATGAGTCTGATTTAAGTAATCCTGTATTTATATATCATATTTTGAAATACAGAGGGTTTGGCTTGTGGTGCAAGTCTATATTTGGTGATTGGAAATTAGTTTCTGAGACTTTTATTTTTTGCTCAAGTTGTGGCTGCTAAAAGCACCAAGGAGCATTGATCCAGTCTCAGATGCATTAGTTCAGGTGCTTAGCTTCTGTGAGCTCCTTGTACAGGGTGAGAGGTTTCTTTTGAGTGTATTTTAGAGTGTTAAGCTGGAGAGCTTTGTAGAGGCCATTACTATTGACGATATAAGAAATCTAGGGAAGTAATCTTTTAGAGGCAATGCAGGGCGTTCAGCCTGATTTAGGAATATCTTCCAGAATAAGGACTCCAACACCTTTCAGGAGGCATTGGCTGTTCCTGTACCAGCGAGGTGTTGCTGGTCAATATTGGGGAAAATGTGGGACCGGTGTTAGCATCGCTTCTTGATTCAGTCTGAATCCTGCCTTAACCTTAGACTGTCTCTTGTTTTGTTTTTGGCATGGATTGTTTAGGATCATCTTTTTATATTTTTGGGCACGGTCTGTAAATTCTTAATGTACAGATCAGGACATTAGCTTATAATCAACTTCTAAATTATTTGAATACTTACGGAAGATTTGCTTCATCCTGCTAATTACCTGTGCTGCCTTATTAAATGTATACAATTTATACGAGAGCATGCTGAAATGAATTTGTGACTAAAGAAATCAAAATCCTACTTTGCTTACATAATCTGAGTTTTGACACGTAGTAGTTTATTCTACTAAATGTCCGTCGAGCTTCAGAATCCACCATAATTTGGTCTTTGGACAGAGTTTCTACTTATTGGTGAAACTTTTACCCACTCTGGGTAGGTTGTGCATCCAAACTTTTTATGTTTACATCAAGGTTTTTTAAAATCATAATTAAGGCAATTTATCTTTTTAATCACTTTATACAAGACATTGGAATTAGCCTACTCAGTTGAATGAAGTTTGTTTAAGTAAGCTTCGGATCTCATTCTTTGTATGACTTGAATTACCACGAATGGAACATTTTTTTTTTTAATGAAGGAGGAAATCTGAGGGAAGTAGAGAGGACTTGTGCATAGCTGGTTGTACTCTGGCCCAGTAAGGTGGACTGAATACTTCAGGAGGTCCCATTGCGCTGTTTGACAGACTTCATATCAAATCTGTGTTAGCTCCCTTTAAGTTTATTCTGTTTATTTGGCAAGAACAGTTAAAGATCAATACCAATGTAACATCTTGAGAGATGAGGCTGAGTAGATCCACCTGGGACAGATGGTATTCATTTTGGTGATGCTTCTTATGAAATGTATATTCTTTTTTCATGGGTTATTGTATGTAAGCAAGGGTCACAGAACTGTGCCAAGAAGGAATACATCCTCTCCAGTGCCTTATTCCCTCCTCTTCTTTCACCAAAAAATACCTCGAATATTTGTAGGGATATTGGTATTTCTTTTTAATAAGCAAGATTAAACGGGTTCCTGTGAATGCTGTTTTCTATCCCATATGTCCATAAGATAATGCTCAATTTGAATGTAGGAGGTGTCTTTTGCTGAACTTGCAATAGAAAAGAATAGAAAAGGTTTGATTTTTAATTGTAAATGTATTGTGAGTTCCTGGGATGTTTTTTGGTAGGATAGCAGTTGTATATAATGGGAACAGGCTTGGGAATGTAGTGGGAATGGACACAAAGCACCGATTTGAAACTGAAGGGCATTTATTGACAGGGACTAAGTCAGTTACCCGGAATGCCCTTATTTTGAGTACTGTGTAGGCACAGTTAGTACTTAACACCAGTGGTGGTGATAGTCATGTGGCAGTATAGGAATATTTTGAATGCAAGTATTGGTAAACGTGGTATATTGAATTAGATGATCTTAAGGTCCCTTCCAACCCAAACCATATGCAAGTTTAAAAAGTTTTTTAAAAAAAAAAAAAAAGAGAAATAATGTTTAAAACAGTCTAGTGTGGGAGATTTCGTGTGAGAATACCTCCGTGCCACTTGCCTTCAATGAACTGTAGCTGATGGCATGCATTGTTGTTTGGGCTGGCTTTAATGTAGAGCTGAATAGCTGTAACTGGTAGCTTTTCCTTCATCTCGATATCTGATGGTTAAGGACACCTGCAGATTCTTGCCAAGCAAGACAGATGACAAGTATCTGTTCCTTTTAACCCTCTAGCTTACTTACTGAAGGAAGGAAGAGTCATGTAGATAGGAGAATTTGAATCTCAGCAGAAGAAATATGGGGATGGAATGAACATGTCAACTTTGTGTATAGCAGGATGATGAACTAGACATGATAGTTCAGTTAGTATCTATCTGCACACTGTTCTCACCACCAAAATGCTTTTTCCCTTGAATGTGTGTTTTGTTTTCCTGTTTGACAAGTGACCATTGCTCAAGTATTTGCAGACCCTGTTTTGGGGGTCTGTTCACAACCTTGGGTGGGGGACAGGCAGGGGATGGCAGTGGCAGGAATAAGGGAGAAAGGGGCTGCTTTCTCCTGCCCCACAGGCTGCAGCAACAGTGATGTCCCACAGGACCTGGTTATCAGCTCAGCTTTTTCTGGTTAGGCTGGGTTCTTCTCCCTGCTCCCTTCCCGATTAGGTGTGAGCAGGTGGGGGAGAAGAGACAGAGCGTTGTTTGGACAAGAGTCCTGAAAGTTACAGGTGAGATCTCTGCAGCTGGCGGGGGTGACCTACAGTCTCCTAGAGCAGAGTGTCCAGATGGGCTAATAGCCAATTAGGAAAAGAGAGGAAAGAAGAGACTGCTCTCGGATATGAGGTTCACGTATAGACCAGTTTTTGAAAGGTCACTACACATTGTGAGTTACAAAGGCAACAGGCTTTCCAACAGGTTCTGTGTGCAAGCCAACAGTTCAGCTGGATTTTAGAATCTGGGATTTTATTGTTATATATAAAAGTATGCACATGCATGTGTATTCGGCTTCCTTAGCAAATACTGACATTTGATTTCAGTGATTTTTTTCCTAACATACTCTGATACCTTTGCCTCTTGTAGATAGGTACATTTTGTCAAAGTGCATTACAGGGAGTAAGCAGCTGCTGTATTTCAGTTGTCTCAGTCTTTGTATTGCTGGTGTTTATAAGCAGGATAATAAATTTTAACTGATCTAATTTGATCATTAATTTAACTGACAGTCATAACGGTGACTGGTATGAAGCAAGATGACTTAACTGGGTGAGGAATTTTTTTTAGCTTAAGTAATACAGAAAACGAATGATGAAAATTATATATTGACTGTGTGTCACAGATGTCACAAGCTGGCTAGATGCTCATTTCATTATTGGTTGTCATAATTAACCTGTTCTGTTGCATAAAATTCTCATGCTTTAGATGTGAGGGTTTTTCTGTTGTAGTTTTGTTTGGTGGTGGTGGTGTTTTGTTTTGTTTTTTTTTTTTTTATGGATGACCTTTTAACTGGCAGTATTACGTAAACGTGGTAGTCCCCGGGAGGGCTGACAGTAGCAGTTTGATCACTCTTTTGGTAGAAGAAGGAGTGAATACGGCTTCAAGTCCTAAACCTTTCTGCTTAAGAAAAAACAAATCGCAGCCACAAATACATGAAACTGCTTTCTGCTAACGTTATAAATATTTGCTTCTGGTGTTTTTGTTGCTTAATTCTTTTGAAGTTGCTCCAACAACAGGAAACAGCTGTTGCAAATGTACGGCCTCTCTAGTGATGTGCGGAAAGAAGTCCATCACATTTTCCTGCAGTTGTACTGTTAACCTGTGATTCTTTTTGTTTGATTATAGATGGTGTATTACTATCCATCAACATCCTTTTATGAAAATAATGTCTGTCTGTTGCATTGTTCAATTCTAGAAACTTTTCATCTTGAAAAGTTTTCTGTGGAAAATCATTCAGTCCATTTCTGGGGACTTTAACAGTTTTTTTGTTTCCCGGTGTCAAACAACTGAGAATATGCAATAATTTCAAAAAGGTACTGTTCTGTAATATTTCTCCCTGGTTAGAAGAGCCTGTGTTTTGTATCTCAGCAGTTTGTGTGCGTGTTGAAAATTGATTCGTTTCCTGAAAGGTGAACATAAAGAGCTTTCTGTTGGTTTCTTTTTTTCTTCACATTAAAAAAGCTTTGTTTATTTACATTGCTTAATAAATGCTGGTTAGAGTAAAGGTTTCAAAACTTCAGGTTATCTACAAATGTGTACATTGGCTTGAGCCTTCTTGAATCTCCTGTTGGTCTAGGTTAATGTTTTCATGTTGATTCATGAATTTCTCTTTTTTTTTTTAATCTTTTGATGACTGGTAGTCTCTGAACTGAAAAATGATGCATTTGGTTCTGAAAACACATTGTTAGAATGACCAACACTCAATTTGGATACACTCGGTGTACCCAAACATACACGCTCTGTGTGCGTGCATACAGTCAGTATACACATGAGCAGAGCTGTTAGGAAGTGCGTAGAGTGATTTCAATATTCAGTGAACCTGAGCATAAATGGCTTACATTTCCTAATGCTCCAGCTTTTTCTGAGACCAAGCAGTTCCTGTGTGTAGTTTGATTTTTTTTCCCCTTTTTGCCCAAGTTTGGGAGCAGAGTTCCCATGTTTTTCTTTACATAAGTTACCTAAATCATTTGCATCCTTCTGAAAATCCCATCATAACTTAATTAAAATACCTCACACTATTTTAAATGTGTTACTGTGAATACCACTATTTTAAAAGTGTTACTTTGGGCATTTCGTACATGAGCAAGTGTTCAGGAAGATTATAGGTAATTCAGTAGAAAATAAATTTGTGCACAATCCATGCACAATAAACTACATAAGGAAACTACTCGGGATTGGAAAGGGAGTTAAACTTCAGTAGGAAATGGAACTCTAATGACTGTCTCTTGTGTTGACTTCTTATTTCTTAGCCTGTAAGGAACAAGAAATATAGCTCCCTTTAAACTTCATCTCTTTGTGAAGTGCCATGTATAACAGATTAACAGAAAATAATGTCATGGCTCAGTAGTGTGTATGTATGTTATTTGTTCCACGTAATGCTCCTCATCTTTAGCAGATAAGCCACTGATTTCAGATGTGTTCTGGGAATTACTTATTTTTAATACAAATAAACGCATAGCTAAAAGGCAAAAGGAAGGAAGGAGTTGCGGGAGGCTGCTGGAGGATGCAGGGAGCAATCCTTTACGATAGCAGGAGGGTTGTTTGTGGCTGAACGAGGTGGTCAGAGCTGTGGCGAATTAGCCTGTCACAGTTGTAGAAAAATGGATAAGCATTTTTTTCCACGCCTGCAGAAACAGTGTGGTTGTCCTGCTGCATGGGGTGTGTGTAGGTATACACAATGCTTCTGAGCACTATCTACCCTTTTCCCTGAGGGACCCCTGTAATTGTAAATGATGTCAATGTCCTTTTGTTGTATTGACTCTAATGGTGTGCAAGTAGAGATTTTTGAAATGCAAAGAACATAAGGCTTTCTAAGGTTGAGAAATCTTTCACTGATGTGCAGCTGAGTTCCCATGCACTTCTCTTCCTTGCAGCCTGGATGTTAACAAAGTAATCCTTAGCAGCTGGTTTAGGGAAGCAAACACAGGGTTACTCAAAGGACTTCCAGTTTTTCTCCCCCTCTTAAATATAGCTAGGTTGGTTAGGATGCTGTATTGCTCTGTTCTTGCTACAGACATTGGTAGGAGTTCTTAAATGTCCTTTCACTGAAGGTTTCAGGTCAAGGATAAGACCACTTCTTTTAAATGTGTGAGGATGTGACGTGGTATGCTGAGGGGCAGGGCTAGCTAACCTCTCTTGGCATCTCCAGGAAACTTCCCAGCTCTGCTGGGGGAGCTGCACACAGAAAAGGGGACAGTTACTCCTCCACGGTGAGTAACCCTGTTTTCTCCTTGTTCACCTTCCTGCTGTTGTCTTTTAATCTCTTATGGCAAAATAGGTTGATGCAGCTCTTGATCTAATCTTTAACATGGCACCGTTTTTTGTTTTCTGCTATTAAAAAATGTTCTTTGCAGTTGGTTCAGTGGAGCGATGCTAAAAGTCTTTTTGTTTCTGAAAAGCTGCATCTTATTGCTGAAGTCTTACTTAGGTAATGAGGAATATGCCCACAAAGACCCGAATGAAGTGCTCTGTGAAATGTGTGCAAGTTGAAAAAATGTATGCATCAGTTCTTCTCAAATGAAGATGCGTTTGGCTTTGCACTGTGGTGAAAGAGGGAATGAATTCTTTGGAGTTCTGTTTAATTGGAATTTCTGTTCTAGCAATAATTATGGATACTCTTTGCTCCTAAGTTTTCTTGGCAATGTGTTGGACGCTGTTGATGCAGAACGAAGCGCAGTATTATTTGTACCTTGCATGAAGTATTGTATTGAGGATCTCGCTGTCAGGATTGACTGTGTAGCTACAAAAACATGTGATGTCGCTTCCTTTTGTATGTCCTAAGCAAAGCACTTAAGTTTTCTCTGGCTGACACTTAAAATGCAGGGTACTGGGAGCATGGATCTTAGTTGTGGGCCAGCTGGAAAACTTGGTTGCATTTTGAACGTAGTATTTTCATCCTATCAGTAGCCCTGCTGAAATAAATGTTTCTGCCTGCGGAGCGATGTGGTGGTGAGTGTGAGGACCGTGCCAGGCTAGCTGGTGCTTACTGGATGCTCTGTGTTGATTTGTTTCTCCTGGTCTGCTCAGCAACCTGAAGGGTAGAGAGATCGTGGGGTGTTGTTGTTCCTTTGTTTTAAGTAGTAGAGACTCGGGTCAGAACTCGGCTAGCTGGCAGAGAACAGCTGAATGCATTTTGCTGGGAATGGGAAGGAAGCACAAAGATCGGTAATCTCTGTAGACCACCTGAGGGAAAACTGGGAAATCACACTTGAATTTTTCTTACTGCCTCACGGGTAGGAAAGCCATACATGAACTTCAACTGTGCATTCATATCGGGGAAAACTTTTTAAGGGTAAAAATACATTAAAATGCTTAGAAAAAATTGCTGCTATGAGCTCATTTACCTATCAGTATATCCAGCACACTGTACGAATAAGTAATTGCTTAATGTCTGACTGCCTGGGGTTGTTGGATTTATCTGTTACATTTCTTTTTTAAAGGAGAAGTGTTTGGGGTGGGAAGGTGTCCTGTCCCCCCCGATGTTAATTTCAGGACTTTCCCTTTCCTGTGTCGTTCCCAACTTGACAGATCTGATCTTGGAGAAATTCCTAACAGACATTTTTCTAAGTCAGTCATGTAGATGATTCTGAAAGTTTGTGAGACCACAAAAGCTTTATAAATATTTATTTATTCAGGACCAAAGTACTGGATTGGATATGTTGGATATTTTGGAAATTCCAAATATTTAAAATGAGGACTTCACCTCTTTATGCCCAAATCGATTAAGAAGAAGACATTTCAGTTCGACTTCTGGTGCAGATGTGGCTGTTACAAGGGCTGGGAAGTCATTATGTTTACCTAATTTTTGGTTGCACATTTTTTCTTTAGATTGGCATCCCTTCATCTAATCAGCCTAGTAATTGTAGCATTTATAAGTTAATGTGTTATTTTTACAGAAGAAACGTGACCTTTTTTCTAGCTCTGCCAGAAACTTGCAGTTGCCTGAAGTCTGAAAGCTTATCTTAGTATCTGGTAGGGTGTGCTCAGGTGTAGAATCGGTTGTGGTTTTTGACATGTTAGTTAGCATTTGTAATAGGAGTAGATTCACATTGCTTCACTTAAGTTTCTCTTTGCTCTGATTATACTGTTGATGTAATTTTACATGAAAATTTATTTTTATGGGGATTACTTGCTGATACTATTTGTTTAATATAACTGTACAGTATCTTTTGCTCCTGACTTTCTTTCCAAAGCACGCTGGCATATTTCATCATTGAAAGCTTGAATTTGTCTACGGTAATGTTTTAGGGAGGGAGAAGTTTGTTTTTTGTTTTTTTTTTTTTTTTTTAAAGTGTAGGATGTGTTTTATATCTTTTTAATTCATTAGCATATGATGCCTGAGTCTGTATTTTATGGAAGGTTATATACAAAGCAAATCGAAAAGACCTAAAAATAAACTTTAAAAAAAAATTGACTAATAGGTTTGATACAAGTGCTGGAAAAAGCATGATTTTATTTTTTGGCATGGTTATTAATAGTGAACTTCATATAACAGTAATTATCAGTCTGTAGATAATGGGCACTTTTTTTTTTTTAACTTTGTAAAGAAGGGACCAAAGTCAGAAAAGCTTCATCTACTTAACTTGTCAGGAAAGGATTCTGCTTCAGCACTTTACCATTCAGCAGTCAAATTCATCTGTCTTTCCTAGCCTGAGACAGCTAGCAGCCACGCTTGTTTTGACAAGTGTGTTCATGGGTTTGACAGCGAGGCCAAATCTCTGGCTATTTAACAGAACTGGGGAGATTGTGTTAAATGAGAAAACATGATTCTGGGTTCAAGGTGTCCTTACGGTGTACTTATCTTTGACAAACAGTCTGACACGTAAGTAGGGTTAGTCAATGAGTGTTAGAGAACTGAGCTGTACTGTTAGTAAACCCAAACCTCTTTGGCACTACCAGCATGAAATTTAACTTGTTAAAATGAATTAAATGTCAGTAAAGTTCACATAGTGATTTCCATACTGTGTAGTGATACTTGGTTTGTTTTCATGCAGGGTACCAAGTCTGGTGTCTTTGGAAGAGACAAAGCTGTACACTGGTGTTGAATATGGTAAGTAGAACCGAATTCTGTTCAAAGAGGTTATAAGTGTTATGTCGATTCTTTTTTTTGCAAACCCCACCTTCCATCCCCACTCCCCACCCCCGGTGAAAACTGTAGGCTCTTCCTGAGAGCATAATTTTGATTATTCTCTTTATATTAAAGGGCTTTTTTGGGCCAAGACAGAAATTGTTGTGCACACACCATTTCATCTTCAGCTATGGTAAAGATACAGATATGAAACAGAAGCACTAGAAAATTGGAGGTTTCTTGGGTTTGATTTCCAAAAGGAATGTTCCTATTAAAACAGTTACTAGTAGTTGGTGTAGTAGAAGAAAGCAGCAGATAGTCTTCAAATGTACTGGAAGGGCAGAAGTGGAAACTGAGTGCTTGCAGACCAAAGGGTCAGTCACCTAATCTGGCCCATGCACAGCACTTAATAGTCATGTGTTAATGATAAAGGATTCTCCAAGTCTAGTTCTTGAGAATCCTAAAAATGCAAAGTGGGAAGAGTAGTTTGTGTATTGAGCTCTGTCCTCAGGCTTTATCATGCATATTCGTCACTAGCTTCCAAGTGAAGATGGGAAGTTTTAAAAAAAGGAGCTGAGGCACACAGTAACTGCCTGTCAGATGATTGAATGTTCTTAGGTGCTTTGACACTTTCAAAATCTGATCAGCTGATTTGCAAGCAGTGAGTTTGTAGCCATATAACACGTAATAGAGAATGGGCTTTAATTTAGTGGTCTTTTACAGCAACTTGAGATTATTCTGGTTTAAAACATTCTGAGGAATTGGGTTGTATCATTGAGTCTGGTTTTCTGATTCTGTATTTTTTCTTATTGTTGTTATTTAGACTGGGAATGTCTGTTCCTCCATTCATTGAAAGGGAATAAATCCCTAGTCTTGTAGTGGCTGAATCACCCAAAGTGTAAAATCTATATTCTGTTGGCTTTCTTTTTTACCCTCCTTAGTGTGTTACTCAGTAATTCTCATATGCTAAATAATCTGCCTTATTCTGTGGTTAGAAATGAAACCAGCTGTCAAGGCAGAAAAAGAAGGCCCAATAGTCTGTACTTCAATTTCTGAATAGCCTGCTCTGGCTTTCTACTGCTTTACTTGTTTTTATATTGCCTTTTGCTTTTATAATAAAGAATATTTTTATTTTTGTACAGATTTATCGAGAGAGAATTATCGAGAAACAATTGCAAGGGTTACAAGGAAATTGCTGCGTAAGTAAACCATTCCTTCTCTATATAAAAAATACTGTGTTTTGTTGTGCTTTTAAGTATAACTGTAGAGATGAGAAACTTGTTACATTTACTTTGCCTATACTTCTTAAATTTAAGCTTTTTTTTATTTCTGTAAAGTGCTAGGTTAATGGTTGGACATGATGATCATGGAGATCTTTTCCAACCTAAATGATTCTATGAAAATTGTTTATTTTTAAAACTCTTTTCCTATCTGATAATACATTATTTTTCTTCCAATTGCAGGCTATATACTTGATAATTCAGAAGATGATACCAAGTCTTTATTTCTAATAATAAAGGTATATTTGTAATTAGTAGTACTTAAGATATGACATACTTCATATTTTGCAAATAAGAGAACTTGTTTTGCAAAATAATAATTCTTTGTCATCTTTTTCTTTCCACAGATTATTAGTGACGTTTTACAGTTCCAAGGATCTCACAAGCATGAGTTTGATTCACGATGGAAAAGCTTTAATCTAGTGAAAAAATCAATGGAGAACAGAGTCAGTGATTTTTCTTTTTTAAGTGCAGCTTAAGTGTGTGGGGGGGGGAAATAGTTCCTAATGCTCAGGAAGACTTTTTTTTTTTTCATATTTTCTTTACAGTCCTAACCAGTTTTCATGATTTTGTAATCTAATTCCTTGATAAGAGTACTGTTTTGCAGTGCTTCTGTACCTTTATTTGGCAACCTTAAGCTTAGCATTTTTGAATTGTAGTAACCCCCCCAGTTAGCATCCTTGGACTGAAATCTAAGGGTCTTGGCATGATGCTCTGTTCTGGTCCTTGTTAACTGAGTAATTTCTGTGGCCAGAGCTTCCATTTGTTTGCAGAGGGAACTTACAGAGTAATAGACAAAAGAAAATAGGTAAATAAAAAACTTTAC
>VXAA01006711.1:423637-447270 GCA_013399115.1 Anseranas semipalmata | reverse complement strand
GGGGCGGCGGAGAATCAAGGTTTTGTGCCAATTTCTACATCAAATTTGCCTGTTTCTAGAAGAGGAGGGAATTCAGTCAGTAAAGATTGCTGATGTGAGTATTGAAATCTAAACCCAGTTATGTATTTGCTTACAGCTTCAAGGAAAGAAACAGCATATCAGAGCTTTGCTGATAGACAGAGTTATGTTGCAGCATGAGGTAATACTTTTTCACTTAATAGTCTTCACTAACCACTTCACTAGAAAAGCTGGTTATATTGTTGTTTAGTANAGGTAAGGAACAACCCTTTTTTTTACTGAAATTATATATATATATGTATGTATATGTATATATATATGTATGTATATGTATATATATATATAAGTATATACACACACATGTACGTATATATTTTGTTATTGCTTCAAGTTACATTTTCAGGACCTTTACTTTTCGATTTACTTCCATGGCAACACAAAATATCTAATTTAATATTTAATTATTTCATTTCCATTAGCTGCCAATTGTGGCATAGATATGTCTTTAAATACAGCCCCTCTGCACTGTATGGGATGCTAAATCTATTTTTCGGAAGTAGACATGATGGCAGCCTAATTCTTAAAATAAAATAAAATTAAATTAAAAAAAAAAAAAAAAAAAAAAAGGTATGCCAGTGGTTGGACTGTGAACTCTTAGCCCCAGTGGAATTCCATGTGTATATAAATACAGATCCATCCAGGATGTCTACAGGTTCCTTAGAGTTCTGCCAATCTGTTAGGCTGGTTGTTTGCTTTTAAAATGATCTTAAAAATAACAGTGACAGTTTTTGGCAATAGGAAGAACTTTCTTTAACTTTGTAGCTATTCTGACATAAATGCTAGAAACAAGTAGTATGTTTTTAGAAGCAGCGATGACTAAGGGTGAGGGGAAGCATGTTATTTAAAACCTTCTACAAATAACGTGTTTCTATGCACAAATGAAGTGTGTAAACCCTGTGCATAAGTAAAACAATAACAGCCTTATCCATTTCTTTTGTATGGTATATATTTTTGGTTCAGAAGACTTTCTACTAATGTCCGTCTTCCCACAGGTCAGAAGTAAAGCTCAGCAAGCATTTTTCACAGCTCTGGGAACATACAATTTTTGTTGCAGAGATATCATTCCCTTGGTTTTGGAGTTCTTGCGTCCAGACCGGCAAGATGTCACTCAACAGCAATTCAAAGTACAGTCTCGTTTAACTTTGTTTCGTGTCTGTCTTTGAAAGGGTATTTACAGGAGAATTTTTGATGATGGAAGTGTCGTTTGCTAATTCATCAGCATGACTCTTACACTTTCATGGCATATATCTTGCGGATGACTAATATGAGGAATTATTTGGTTTAAATGAGTTGTCAAGAGAAGTTTTGTGTTTATGTATGTTCCTCATTTCATTGTGTGTTCAGGTATTACAAAAGTGTATGTTAACACCTGTTTTTAATGGAAGTTGAGAAGCTACAGTCCAAAGCAGTAAAACTCATTAAGCAGTTGAATCAGCCGTAACAATATAAATGGGTAACTTGAACCAGACAAAAAGCTGATCACCCAAAAATGTTTTAGTAAAAACAGGTGGGTTTTATTGTGAAGTAGTAGGTGATTGTTGATGCTGTCAGGCCTGGAAATGGTGCTGATGCAGTGATGCCAGGAGGCAGTCTGTCCATCCAGGTGTTCCCTTCCTGGCCAAGAAAGCGTCATGCTCCCTTCCTTGCCTTGCACCTCCCTCGGTCCTCCTGACCACAAAGGCAAGTTTGGGTTCTTGTTGTAGGGTCAGAACAGCAGGTTTGATTTATTGGCTCGCTCCAGCTGCCTGAGAGTTAATGTCTGACAGTATGAGATTACATTGTTTGCATACCTTATTATCCCTTTTCTTGTTGCTTGTTTTTTTCCTTTCTGTCATCCTTGCACCTCCCTTTCTCCATCTCCTCCCAAATAAGCAACCCACACCTAGTTACTTTTTCCCAATAGGTCCCAGTCTTGCTACACGACAGCATTTGCTACAGTACCCCAATTTGGCATTTCTGATGCTGCTACCTAGACAGTCGTAGCCTGTTTTGATATTACTGGGATGGTTAGCTAGGCACTATTGTTCTTATAAGACGACTCACCAGAAGGGTTCCTAAGACTTCCTTCCAATCACCTGTGAAATTTGGCAATTTCTCACAAAACCCCAACTTAATCACACCTGAAATTCAGCCACCCTTTGTCTCACAACTCTTGTCAGCTTCTCACAGGATTGCCTGTCGCATTCACCCGTTTGTTGTATCATGTCTGGTAGTATCCACATCTTGTTCAGTGAGCATAATTTCAGGTCTGGGCCTGGTCGACAGCCTCATGATTTGCCGGCAGCCCTAACATTTTTAACACAACCAAATGTGAATAAGTTCACAGAAAAGCTAGTTGTGATACTTAATCATGGAGTAATTTTCTCTGTAATGTAATTCAAAAGTCAGTCATCCTTTTTGTGGATAAATTCATTGGCAGGATTTCTAATTTTGTTAAAACTGTTCTTTAGCATAAAAAGGATTGTGTGAAAAATCTTCGCAATGAGGCTGCGTAGCGGAGTATTTATGGTATATTCTAATGATTTGGTAACATGAAGATCAGTCTCTATTCTGTGTGGGTGCACAGTTATGTATATATCATATATGAACAGTGCTTGATACGTTTTTTAAAAATCACATCTTTCGTTTTGTAGGGTGCCTTATATTGTCTTCTTGGAAATCACAGTGGAGTATGTTTGGCAAATCTTCACGACTGGGACTGCATTGCACAGACGTGGCCAGCAATTGTTTCCTCTGGGCTTAGCAAAGCTATGTCCCTGGAAAAACCATCCATAGTTAGACTCTTTGATGACCTAGCAGAAAAAATCCATAGGCAGTATGAAACAATTGGATTGGATTTTGCGGTAAGTGTCAGATTGCTTGGAGTTAATGTCTTGGATTCTGGGTGCATCTGATTACATACGTGTTTGAGACTCGTTTATATTATTTGAGTT
This sequence comes from Anseranas semipalmata, assembly GCA_013399115.1. Classification (NCBI taxonomy): domain Eukaryota; kingdom Metazoa; phylum Chordata; class Aves; order Anseriformes; family Anseranatidae; genus Anseranas; species Anseranas semipalmata. The sequence goes on along the minus strand of VXAA01006711.1, from coordinate 444,259 downwards.
AGGGTTCCGATGTTGATCCCATTCTGATTTCTGTTATAGAAGAATGTATACCTGGGCTTTTGAGACTGAAATAATACAGCTTCCTGTAATATTGTTGGAATTTGTACTTGGAGAAATAATTCTGCTGTGTGAGCACAAAACCTGTCTTCCCTACTTCAAGGACTTGTCTATGTGGACAGGAAATTATGCATTCTTCATATGATTCTGAACCCTCCTTATTTCAAAGCAGAAACAAACATACTTAAAAATTTCCAAGTTGCTGCTCACTCCAGAATCTCCGCGTTTTTTGTCAATAGGTTCCAGAGAAATGCATTGAGATAGCTGTTACACTGCAAAGATCAGAACATCCAAGTTCAAATTTCACGGTGCTTTGTTCAGAGGAAATTGAATTAGGAATTCAGCGACAGAAAGAAAAGAATGCTGAGGCTCTGCGGTAAGTCAAATCTCCCTTAGCACCAATTTCCGCCGCCTTGAATACTTTGTGCATTAAATGTAATAATCCAAAATTGCTAAACTAAATCTTAAACTAGACAAATTGAGAATGTCTGAGGATTGTCCTGATGTATTTTCTCTCCTGACTTCTCTGACTCTCCTGAGTCTCTCCTCTACACTCATATTTTCCTCCTTCCCTGTCCTACCAGTTGGTGCTGTGTTTACTGCATTGCAATCACCCACCTTTTGTTGAGGAACTTTCATTCTGCTTTTACATGGTTCTTTCAGCAGCATCTGGTTGATGATTCTCTCTCTCTTTTTTTAAATACCCAGAAACTATGAAAATTTGGTCAACATGCTGTTGGACTGTGTGGAACAAAGAAATCTGTAAGTCTGTGTATGAAACTTCTTTTTGGGGTGGATTGGAGGTGGCTACATGAATAAATATCAATTGCATCAACATGTGCAGTTAGCATGACCAGAATTGAATAATATTTTCTCACCCTTACAGTAGTTGTCCAAAAGCAATTTGTCAGTAGGAATCTTGCATAAAACGGGTCGTGGCTAGCTTGGAAAGTTTTTGTAAAAGTACCTGCAAGAATTGGATTTCTGGAGGTCCTTGTATATTTGCATATGGATTCTGCTTGTCCGAGCAGAAATATAGAGGCCAGTATAGGGGAATGTTGCATTTACTTCCTTACTTGCGAGACAGTAATGAGTCTTGAATTTATTTTCATTGGGAACTAGACTTGTTAATATTAGGGATCATCGCATCTCAGAGTTTAGCTTTGTCATGAGTTGTTTTTTGTTTGTTTTAATATTTGTTCTGGAAAAAAAAAGTCTGTTTGCATAATACTGACATCCAAATAGATTTTAATTGACAACATAATATTTGTGTTTAAAAAATTAAAAAGAACATCCTTATAGGTCAATAACTTACACTAATGGTGCTGTTTTGATCTTGGCATTTCAACTGGGTGTAAATTTGATTCCACTTTTGTGTTCCTGGAATGTTGGAGGTTTCCTGAAATGGCAGTTAAGCTCATTGACTATAGTGGTGACATAAAACATTGCTTATGTCAGTCCAAATGTATAGTTACATAATTGTAATCTTTATGGTCATTTCTGTGTAAAAGCAGTACATGCAAAACTCTACTATGTATTGTCTGTTTTGATTTTTAGTCCCTGGAAGTTTGAGCACATAAGTATTGGTTTTCTGTCTCTGCTCCTGAGAGATGATAGGATACTGCCTGTCCGTGCCATAAGATTTTTTGTGCAGTGTCTCAACCACGATGCAATTGTAGTTCGTAAGGTAAAAACACCTTTTTGTTTTGCAGCTTAATGGGTTTTAGATCAGACGTCTGTGTTATTCGGCTGTGATAAAATACAAAACTTGGGGTGTACATCCTTCCCCACCTCCCAGCTGTGTACGTGTATAAAAGTTCCTAATCCAAGAATGTGACAGTGCTGTAGCCGTGATAAATGATGTAAAGTCTGTAAAATGTGGAAACTTGAAACGTACCTATTCATTCTTACTTTAGGATTTTTCTGTAGATGGGTAATTTTCTATCTGCAGCTTATTACTTGGAGTCCATCTCTGTTCTGTGTTTGCACCTTTCGTTCTGCTCATCTCCTCATTGAAGCTTGAGAGTAATGGCCACCTTGTTTTTCTCCAGAATAGGATTAGGGGGGAGGTTTTTGTGGTATACGAAGGTCACGCTTAATTCATGTCCCGTATCCCCTGAAATGACTAAAATTACTGCTTTATGGGAAGTATCAGCCACTGGGATGGTGAAGTTTGCTGTAATGTTTATTGGCTTTTTAGAGCACTGAGTAGCTGGCTTAAAATGTGCCTATGATGAGATGATTAGACATCCTTATGGTGGTAAATGTACGGAATGGATACATTAATGCCCGGTTCTTTCTTTTAGGTGGCTATCTCGGCTGTGGCTGGTATTCTTAAGCAGCTTAAGAGAACGCACAAGAAAGTGCCCATATGCCCATATGAAATAAGTAAGTTTTATTTAAAATAAGAAATGCTTTACTAACTTTTTTTTTCTGGTCAAATTAAATATAGAATCACAAGCTTTTCATTTCTCTCTGGTTGTTAATGTCTTAGCCAAACAAGTAATATTAATTAGTAATTTTTTAGTTTTTTATAAACAGTGTTATACTTGCAATTATGTATTAAGCTATTCACTTATTTTTAGTGAGTAAAAACTTCAGAGGCATGGTTATGGTCATTCTCCTTTCAGAAAGCCTTGTAATTTGTGCAAATAACTTGTATGCCTTTTTATTCTCTTTTTCTCATCATTTTAATGGTATGTTTACCTAAATTAATAAAGGAATCTCTTTTGTTTCTGCCAGTGTTACTTTTAATCTCACAGAGCAATTCCAGTTTTGATGGGGAAAAAGCTCTGACCAATGACATAAGAGCTCTTAAATTCTTATAATAAAAGTACGTTGCAGCATTTGCTGGAACTGCTAGTGAACAAGTTTGATAGAATATGAATTCCTCTTTAACCAGGTGGAAACCCTAAGCCTTCCAGTATTCAGGCTGGTGACAGGCTGGATAACCAGTGGCTGCACTACGACAGTCGGAGTTTACCAAAGACTAAGGAAGCCTGGGAGTCGTGTTGTTTTGTGGAGAAGACGCACTGGGGTTATTATACCTGGCCTCAGTGAGTACTATTAACAAATGTGCATTAAATTACAATTGTGAAAGTCAGCAGAAAAAAAAAGTGGGAACTTAAATAATGTGTTACGTTTAATTTTTTTTGATTGGGGGGAAAAAAAATATTTCATCCTTTGTTCTTCTTGCTTGTTTTACCATCTTTGCTGTTATTAGTTTCTACTTGTTTCTCTTTAGGTTTTGTGTGTACTGTAGGCACTTACTACTTATGCCTATTAAACTTTTTCCGTTAAAATTATGCACTGGTTTTAAATGAAGTGTGCATATTTGAAAATTGTGTGATTACAAAATATGCATAGTAGACTATCATTAATCATTCTGGATTGCTTGCTATGGCAGTACCTTTGTAATGATAGGCTTGACTTTTTGTTGTAAATATTCTTGCAAGTTTTGCTTTGTTGGAGTTGATAAATCCTATTAATATAGAGAACACAGAAAATTATCATAAGCTTTATTTTACTTTGAAACATTTTTTACTCTTTTTTATGTTCAGAACTATGACAGTTTATGCTCCTGTGGAGCAGCAACCAAAGCTTGGGCGAAGAAGAGATGAGTTGACAGAGGTAAAAGTTTTAGTTTCATTTGTGTATTTTTTTTTTAATACTACTTCTTTCTTTTTTAATATTGTCCACAGATTCATGTAGAGATAATGTGGAGATCAAATTCTCTTCTCTATTTTAACCCAAGCAATGGATGTCATTTGGAGAATGCTTGCATAAAATGTGTGGAAACACTTCCTCTGCTTGATTGCAGAGATGGAGATCGAGCTCATCTACTGTGTCATGGTTGTCTGGTTGTAACCATGTTTTTAACAAGTAATAAATGATAACTATTCTGAAGCCTAGATCCCCAAAAGACCTTCTAAATAACATTTTTCTACTTAATTTTCATACTTACTTTGTTAGGATACGAGAAGAAATCATTATTTCTATGCATTGCAGCTTCTCTGTCAGTGATCATGGAATAACTGTGTTAATGAGAACTTTTTTCACTTAAAATCTTTATTAGCGTTTGTAACAAGGTATTTAAGGACTGTGGGAATGACTACTTTGTAGGGGTTGTGTTAGAGAAGGGAAAGATGATCTGAAGTCATTAAGGGGAACAAAAATCAGGTGGCATGTACAGTGTTACTTATTATCCCTTCTAAAATGAGGGGAAAAATGGATAACCCAGGCATGATTTTTGCCAGAAGTAGAATTAAAATGAAAAGTGGGACCTGAAAAGCTTGAGATACCACTGTGGCAAGCAAGCATTGCAAAGCTAATCCTTATTTTTTTTTTTCTTTGACAGGCAGAACAAATTATATATGATCATTTTTCTGATCCCAAGTTTGTTGAGCAGTTAATAAAATTTCTGTCTTTAGAAGACAGAAAAGGAAAAGACAAATTTAATCCTCGCAGATTTTGCCTCTTCAAGGTAACTGTAGTTCAATAACTAAATTGCTTCCTTTTTGTAGATAATTATCAAAGTGTGGAAAAGCCACACACTTCTTGGCTTGTCTCTCACTGTTGGGAAATATTGGTTTAAAGATATGTTCCTATGCTTATTCCCATTAATCCCTTCTTCTGATTACTTATGGAATCATACTTAGAGTAATATAAAAGTCTGTAGGACACTCGTGAATATAATTCTATTATAAGAACAACGTAATTTCACTTTCTGCATATTCAAATCTAAAGTGCTTCACTATCGTATGTTCTTCTAAAGATAATAGTTTAGACTGATAATTACTGAAGACACTTTCACATCTTATTTTACAGGGCCTTTTCAGAAACTTTGATGATGCCTTCTTGCCAGTTCTTCAGCCCCATTTGGAACGCCTTGTGTCAGACTCCCATGAAAGCACCCAGAGATGTGTTGCTGAAATTATAGCTGGCTTAATAAGAGGTTCTAAACACTGGACGTTTGAGAAGGTGCTGAAGTAGAATTTTTTGAGTGGTCCTGAAAGTTAAGGAATATGTTTGAATTATTAAACACATTAAGCCTATGAAGTTGAGGGCCTTTGATGTCTCACCTAAGTCCAAGGAAGGACTGGAAGAAGTTGCAATACTTAGTGCTTCATTGCCAAACTTTGAGTGTAATTCATAGCTGCTAGGTGATAGTAAAATGCTACAGAGTAAAAACAAAGAAGAGTTTGCTGTTAAGGAGGTAGCAAAGCTGACATGGTTTGGAGTGATTGCTGCTTATGTTCACGTGAGACTATTACGTCTTTATTTAACGTAGACCTAGCTGTCTAGATAACTTTTAAATGCATTTTTGTGCTGAAAAGTAATTCTAGGAGAAATAGGTTTTTAAATTAAAAAAAAAAAAAGGGGGGGGTATAAAGTTCTTTGGGTGTGTAAGACTGCTCTTCTACCAAAAGCAAAGTGTGTGCAGTCTCTGATCTGATTGTATTTAAATCACCGTATGTTGCATACATAGTCCACACTATATCAAAACACCTTGCAAATAAAATTAAAATGATTCCTGAAATCTTAACTCTTGTACTGGTTCCCTTTTATAAATATTATAGAGTAGCTGCTTCTAGAAATGGTATTTTTCCCATGTTTCTTGAAGGTGGAAGGAATCAGTTTCACGCAGGTTAGGCAGCCATTTTGTCCTTAAATAGACAAATCTTGTCTTTTGCCTTTTTGCTGAGCAGGTGGAAAAACTTTGGAAGCTTCTCTGTCCATTGCTTCGAACAGCTTTATCCAACATTACAGTGGAAACATATAATGATTGGGGCACCTGCATAGCAACCTCCTGTGTAAGTAGTCCATTTTTAGTCTTGTAAAGCTATGTCCGGGTGATCAAGGTTTACAGATAATGTGTAAATAAGAGCCGTTTGGATATATTTTATCAGCTAAAGCTGAGAACTCTAAATACAATATAAAAGTAATACCCATTTAAAGTCTTAGAGCTGTTTAGGAAACTTTGCTTTCTTCTGTCCTTTGCAAATAGTTAAATATAACATTTTAGAAAGGAAGTGAAGCCTTCATTTTCTTTCTAAGTATTTTAGAGGAGCTGTATAAGGATAGTGATGTTAAAGTGTGTGCTTACTATGTATTTATCAATGATCTTTTTTCTTCAAATTGCACATTCTTGCTTGAAAGGTGTGCAACTTAGTATTATGCTCTGAAAAATAAATCTCCAGTTACTTTCTAACATAAAGCAAAATTTCTATGCATTGTGGTGTCTGAGAAGGAGGGTAAATGATACACCAAAAATATCCTGGATCAACAATTCTTTGAAATCACTCGGCAAAATTCTGCATAGCTTGTCAGCCAGAACCCTGGCAATTAATTAGCAAAATTCCTGTGTCGAATGTGATTATTCAAGTATGTCAAAAAATTGAGCTAAATTTTTTTCTGTTCCATATCACTTTATTTACCAAATAATTAAAACATGTTTTTTTGTGTAGTTTCATTGTACTTTCTGCATATTGAGCTTCATTGTGAAAAAATATTTAACTTTGCATTTGCTTGATAGAGTAAGCCCAAGAGATGAAAAGAAGATCTTTGTCAAAACTTTCCTTGTTTATACATTATTTACGTTAAAATCCTTGATTTGCTTTATATCTCCGGAACCTGTTTATTTTTCAGGAGAGCAGAGATCCTAGGAAACTGCACTGGTTATTTGAATTGCTGTTGGAATCTCCATTGAGTGGTGAAGGCGGATCATTTGTAGACGCATGGTAAAATTAATTGTAACTGTTCTGTTGTGGCTGAATAAAGGAAATAAAAGCATGGATAAAATATATTGAGACTATATTATGACAGCTGGTTCCTAGAGGCAGGAAGCAAAAGCACTCCTTTCCAGTTAGCTTTGCCTACAAAATGGCAGTTTTTTCATTAATTTTTTTTCATGCCCTTATATCTAATTAATAGAATGTGAAGGTTTGGAACCAGCATAGCAGCAGTACTATTGTTTCAATCTGCATTGTTTCCCCACCTTTGCATGCAGCTCACGCCAAGATGCTTTTATGCATTGACACATTCAACATTTAAAACAAGGCTTGGGGGGGGACTAGAGGAGGGAGGAACAACTTGCTATGACTACAGATGTATTGTTCTGATTTCTAGCCGACTTTATGTACTGCAAGGTGGCCTTGCACAGCAAGAATGGAGAGTACCAGAGCTGTTGCACAGACTGCTGAAGTACTTGGAACCTAAACTCACACAGGTTTACAAAAACGTCCGAGAGAGAATAGGAAGGTCAGTGTTCTCCTCTGCAGTTCTTGATCTATTTATTTTTTTCTGTTCATAGTATTTGGGTAACTGAGTATCTTAATAGCTGCACTGAAGTGGTGACTGTTATCTCTGTGTGTGAATTCTGCTAAATAGAAATTACGTAAGTTATTGGTAACAGACTTGCTTCAGAAACTTCAGATGACCTCTCCATTTTTACTTTATGTATGTGGCCTGTTATTTTATGTATGAGATCTCTAAAGCTCTTAGAAACAATTTACTTTGCCTGGGGCCTAATAAGCCATAACTATACAGGGAATCCTTTAAAGAGCATTTCAGTGACTTAAGAGCTAGCTGTGCATCTGTTTGGGGGAAGGGAGAGTTGTGGTTCAGTGACTGTTTAGCCCTGCTTGATTCAAATATCTACAAACAGGGTAGAACGCGTGTATTTAAATAACTTTGAGTGAATATGAGGAAATTTATTTTTGATGTTTAGTACTTAAAAGTTCAGTAAATAGATTTCAGATCACTTTGAGCTATGTTCTCTGAACCATAGTCATGCTAACTGTATGTTGTTTCTTTGCTTTTTTTTAGCGTGTTGACCTACATATTCATGATAGATGTTTCCTTGCCAAATACCGCTGCAACTAAGTCTCCTCGTGTCCATGAATTTACTACCCGAATACTTGAAAATCTTAAACCCCTCATGGAAGCAGATGAAGAAATTCAGAATCATGTTATGGAAGAGAATGGAGTTGGAGAACAAGATGAGCGAACTCAGGGCATTAAACTCTTGAAAACTAGTGAGTTAGTTAATGAGGTTAAGAAATGGGGGTATGTTAAGACATGATTAAGGATTGCAAATCATATAGCTGCAATACAGAATTTCACTTCACAGATCTTTTAGAGGATCAAGTTTAACCGCTAGCACGGGTCCACTCTAATTTAGCCACTCCTAGGCTACTCTCGCAATGAATTCGGTGTATAATTTGTTTGGGGATTATTATTATTATTGACCTTCTTATTCAGTGATCATTTCTCTTTATAAAAACAGTTCTGAAGTGGTTGATGGCAAGTGCAGGACGGTCCTTCTCTACAGCTGTCACAGAGCAACTCCAGCTTTTACCTTTATTTTTCAAGGTATCTGCTTTAATTGCTGCTATATTAGTCGTGTTTGATTAAAAAGTGGTGCTATATATAAAGTGGGCCTGATGAGGCCCAATTGTTTTTTTATACAAACGCATACTTACAGCTGATAATCTAGCCCGCTAAATGGTTTCCTGAAAATAATGACTTGTAGATGAATATCCTGTATGTTTGTAACTCAGGGGGGACGGACAGATGGACATGTATGTTTCTGTTCTAATGGTTATCTCCAGTATCTTTTTTTCCTCTTGTTCCATGGTCAAGCAATTCTTTCTAGATGGTGACACCTCTAATCCCTTGTATTCTTTCATGAAGTTGGGTCATTCAGTGCTGGATATCTGAAATAATGCATATTTGCATGCTCCAAAGCATCTCTTGCTTTATATAAATATCAATTATCCAACAATAATGTATGTTACCACAAACTGAAGTTTACTTATGCAAAAGTAAACTTGAAATACTAATAAAGCTTTCACTTTTGGACCTACATCTGAAATACTAAATGACCTGGATTTCACACCAAAAAAGTTGCTATGGGGAACCAAAGTCTTAATGGCAACCATATAATCCTCAAGAGCTTCAGATTAGTCAGACAGTTAAGATATTACACGGTGCAATACAGGAGTGCTTAACTCTGCCAGATGCACTTTTGCTGAAGTGAACAAGGATCTCAATTCTGTTCACTTATTTTCAAGAGGTTATTGCTGAGAATATTTTAACATTATATTGATTTTTTTCTAGATTACTGTTCATTCATGAGATTAAACCTTTTTTCAGGATTTTGCTGATAGCAATGCTTTATTACTAACACTAGCTTTTTTTTTCCTCCCCCTCTCTGATCTTGTTCTACAGATTGCACCGGTAGAAAATGACAATAGCTATGATGAACTCAAAAGAGATGCAAAGATGTGTTTATCCTTAATGTCTCAGGGTTTGCTGTATCCTCAGCAAGTGCCTTTGGTACTTCAGGTGCTAAAACAAGTAAGTCTGGTTAAAACAGCTCAAAGCTTTGTGTTTTCTGATGCACTCTGCAGTGGCTTTGTTGTTGTTTTGTTTATTTGTTTATTATTATAAATGATTGTTTAAGTAACAATTGTATGCTTTGGAAATCAAGAGCGTATGAAACAAAAATAACTGAAAAAAGGAAAGTTGCCTTAATTGCAACTCTCCCCAAAAGCTTTTGTTAAATATTGTTAACTTTACATCTATTTGCTCTTCTCATTCTTGTTTTTTTAATATTTATTATTTATTTTTACTTTTAGACAGCAAAAAGCAATTCTTGGCATGCTAGGTATACCATATTAACCTACCTCCAGACCATGGTGTTCTACAATCTCTTTATCTTTCTTAACAATGAAGAAGCCGTCAATGACATCAGATGGCTGGTGATAAAACTCCTGGAAGATGAACAGCTTGAAGTAAGTAATATCTTTTCTTGAATGTTTAGGTTCACATGACTGGATTTTTCCTTTTGTCAAGTTTTATGAAAAAAGCCACCAGTTGTAAATTGTTAACACAGGAGGTATTTCTAGTTTAGCATTCTTTCTATTTTTGAAAATATAACTAGCTTTATAGGATTTATTTCTGTCATATTCTATTTTTCTTTAGTTTTCAATTCCACAAAAACAGCTGTTTAGAAAACGCTTAAGTGATGAAAATTTCCATTGTTCCAACTTTTTCAAAGGAATTGAATGTTGCTTTGTTTCAGTTTTGTTTTGAGTACAGCCAAAATGGTGATATTGTCATCTTACTATAAATACTAGCATGGATGTTGGCAGAAAATTCAGCTTCCAACGAGGTGAAATACCTTCCTATGTGAAAATTCTATAAAACCACTACTTATTACTCTGTAGGTCTGTTTCCTGTTTAATCATATCAAAAATACATTTCTTGTACATCCCACTCAATAAGGAGGTATTTCTTTAGTTAGAAGTAGATTTTTCCTTGGTTTTGGGAAAATTGCATACATAACAAGACAATTCATCTAACAAGCTGTTATTGATGGTGTTACATGATTCCAAAAGGTAATAGTTTGCAAGCTTACTTGTCAGTCTTAGGAGTTTTTAGTTAGTCTCTTGAGCTAGTGATACTTCAGTATATACAAAGGAGATAAAATCCAAAGTCTAGGCTGTGGTACATGCATGCTATGGAAGATCCATGTGTGTTCTAGGAGCACCTGGAAGTGCTATCAGGATCGCAAGCTAGAAATGGGGAAAAAAGGGTGCCTGATGTGAATCATCATCTTGTTTGTCAGGCTTCTAAAAGCTGGGGAAAAATCACATAAGTGTTTTATTCTGTAGCACAAATTCACAGAAGTGAAGGCTTGTATTAAACGACACGAGTTTAAGTATGTTTGATCATGTTGAAGCTCAGTGAAGGATCTTCTGTGTTAACCTACCATCTGCTCCATCTCCCCTGCACCATCATTTTCACTGCTTTTTGTTTCTTGTTTTGATTTTTTTTGTGTTTTTGTTTTTTGGCTTTTTGTTTTTGCACTGTTAGCAAATGTCAGTGGAATCCTTCTTTGGGATACTTCGGTGCTTTTTTCTTTCTAGAAGATAGAGAAGATTCTGGAGTGTGATATGCCTTTGCCAAAATAAAAATCCTGCTTTAGTTCTTCCTGAAGCTACATTTAAAGCAGCAGTTCTACCTGAGATGTTAAGCTTGCTCTTGTGAACAGGGAATTGGAAATAATTTGAAAATATGAATTAAAACTTATGGCTGAAAAGGTTTGATATTACGATCTTTATAAGTGCATGTAATACTTAGAGAACAGCACTTAGACTACTCACGCAGCCATGCCAATATTAGTCCTCAGATGAGGTCTCATGTTTCGTGTCACTATTTGTTCTAGTGATCTGGAAAGCAAAAGCTGGCAATCCTAGCTAAGTTGTTGCCTGCGCCAGTCAGAACACTTATAATCTCATATAATTTTGTAAAATGCCTTTTATTGACTTCAATACACTTTATCTAGTTATTTTAAATGTACAGAATTATTCCTCTGCACTCCAGAGATGCAAATCAAAAACTTACCTGTGTTCATAACCACCTTGTTGTTACCATGGAAGCAACTTTTTTTTCTGATGCTGGATTCTAAGATGAGCGTCATTTCAGTCGAACCCCCAGCTTTAACTGCTGTTTGGTATCTGTACCTTGTGGAACTGAGATTTTGGCTCTTGGTTTTTAAGACTTTTTTTTTTTTGCTTATTTTGATAAAAGGTGCCAGACCTACTCATCCTGCCCACCTTGTTCTTTATTTTAATATACCGTTTACACTTCTAATATTGCTAGAATTCTTTTTGTTGTTGTTGTTTTTGTTTTGTTTTGTAAAATGATTGCAAAGGACTTTGGCAAATGAGAATTTCAAACGACTATGCTGGATGTCAAAGAACAATGTGGCAGCAATACAAAGTGAATGTGGGTGATAGGACAGTCTGGCTTCTATCAAATGCAAGTTTCCTGCATCCAGCTTTAAGGATATGTCTCTAGGATTAGAGAATGATGTAGTTGGATGGTATTGTGGGATATTCTTCTCAAAGTCCATGAGGAGTCATGGACCTGGTTGGAGTACTATGGCTGTAAGCGCTAACGTGATCCTGTGGCTGGTAAAGGGAAAGAGTATCCAGTGCAGAAAAATGTCTCTGTGTAGAGCAGTGTAACCACTGCTGAATATCATGGCTGGTTTTCAGGTCATGTAGGCAGATGGAGGGAGCAGCAGGAATGGCTTGCCTTTGGGAAAGCATGTCTTGCACTTACGGGTTCTATTTCCTCAGAAGTAGAGGAAAAGTGAAAGCGACTGTGTTCAACTTCAGGTTATGTTTCAAGTGACAACCAGGTTAATCTAAAAGCGTCTTTTTTACAATTCTGTCAGCCAGAATTTGATCTAGGAAGCTGTCTGGGTAGGTGTTCCATATGTTTCTATTTGTATAAATCAGTGTACTGAACACATAGCGCCCACATGTCTTTAAGCATTTTTCATATTTCGCTGCAATATTACAGTAACTGGAAGTACTGCAAGTTCCTTGCAAGTACTACCTGTAAGTTTTGTGCTGTCGAATGCTCTTTGTCTTGTTTCTATTCCTTTTCGTTTTGATATTGTTATGATTTCGTAGACCTTGGTCAGTCAGTTAAGAACAACAACTTAAAAAAAAAACGCGCTTCGTTGGAAGAGTGTTCTTCTGCTACTCCTTTAGTTTTTTACATTCTATAGATCATCATGTGAGTATGGTGATCTGTAAATTATTTAGTGTCAGATGTTGTGATGCATGATTAGATTCTTAATGTGATTTTAAAGGCTTTGCTTCTAGGTGCTCCTTGCAGCAAAGCATTCCTTTTATTTAGATGATTAATTTAGAAATGAAAGTGGTTCTAATACAGCAAATAATGATGTAAACAAGTACAGTTCACTTGGGAGCTTGCTCACTTTACAGCCAAGCTTCTTCCTATTCTGTGTCTTGCATTAACACATCATGTTTCATTTAATAGCTTAGTTCTTCAGAGACTCACAAATTGCTGATAAGCAGTATTGGCAGACTTTCACTTCGTGTTTCTTTATGCTATTAACGAAGTAGATCACGTTTGAATAATATGTTGTAGAAATTTAAGTGGAATGAAGTGAAGTCTCAAGAGCTTATTGTTAACTTACTATGTTTAATTATTGTAGCACTTGCAGCTAAGCTAACTGCTTTGTGGAGGTTCAGAACATTATGTTCAAGGATGTAATTTATTATAATCTGCCACATTGGATTCAGAGTGTTGGTGGGTGTTTGTACTCCAGATAGACAAATGTTCTGTTTACAGTCACTTGTAACAGTATGTACTTACCAGTAAATCTGGCAACTGCTGTTAGTGTTTCAACAAGTTGATTTGGTTTTCAAGTTAGTAAATGTTTTTGTCAGCTTGCAATTATTTAAAGTGGAATTGAGTTTCTGAGGGAGTCCAATTTAGATATGGTCTTATACTTCTGTAACTTTATGCTTCGTGGAGATTTGAGCAGATGAGGTGATTCAGTGAGGCTGATGGGGTATATTTGCTTTTGAAAGCAAGTGATTGAGTTGAGGTGTCTGTACTTGTAATCCACTAGCAATGTGTTGTAGCTATTTTAAAAGGAATGGGAAAGCAGATCGGTATTTTGAATGAATTGGCAATTAAATGAAAATTAAGTTCAGTCTTGTTTGTTTGGGTTTGTGTTAACAAAGAGGAATATTTTTCCAACCTGTGAGTCCGTTTTTATTCTAGANAAAAAAAAAAAAAAACTGATAGGGTAACAAAGTAAGTAACACTGGAGCATTAAGGAACTCAGTTGTCGGCTATGAACCACCAAAGTTAGTTGTCACTGATTGTTAACCTAGTGTCTGTTACTTCTCAAAGAATTCTTATGTTACAGCTAGAACAGAATCAGCTTGGATGACATTTCATGAACATGGTCTCTTGGAAAGGCTCTTCTACTCCTGTCAATTCTAATGTCTTCACATGCATTTAGGGGGTGGGAGGGAAGAATGCTTTTGAATAGAGTATACTTTTTTGGTTTTTGCTTGAAAAAAACTAACGTTATTACAGAGACTATCAAAAATTTTGTAAAGCAGATAATTTGGGATGTGCATCTTGTTTTCAAAGTATTTTCAAACTATCTAAAGTTAATCTAGTCTATGATAGGTATTTCTTGGCAATGGAGTTAAATTACATTATTTGTTCAAGTAGCAGGTCACTTTCTGACAATTATGTAAAGGTAGTTCTGTATTGCAATAGAAAGATATTCATTGATTTTGTGAAGAGCCATATAGAAAACTAGCAGTTAATGATCTATGAGATAACAGGATAAAATTTTTAAAGCTTCTCTTGGTCGGAGTTTGGTAACGTGGCCTAACTGGATGTGCCTAAAAGTGTAGTAGTAACATATATACCTGTTCCTTGCTGTGCATGTTTGCTTAGTAACTGTGGTATGTACTATCTCTGGTTGTAGGTGAGAGAAATGGCTGCTACCACCCTAAGTGGTCTTTTACAGTGCAATTTTCTTGCTATGGATGGCCCCATGCAGACCCACTTTGAACAGCTGTGCAAGATGAGGTTGCCGAAGAAACGAAAGCGAGACCTGGGTTCAGCTGTGGATACAATTCCTTCCGGTGGTAAGAAAATTGCTTCAGAGACTAAAACCATGTATTTTGAGAGCAGGTTAGGAAGAAATAAAACTTTCACGCTACCCTTAAATGGTTATTCTGCAAGCACTCCAGATGGAATTAGATTTGTCCTGTGGTTAAGCAGTATTTAAAAATAAATATACACCCAGAGAAACACAAGGCCGGTTGCCCATGCAAATATTTTTCCTTTCTAAGCATTAATAACCCATCACTTGTCCTTATGTGCCTTATTGTCTCTTTCTGTATATATAGCACAGTCCTAATCCTTGTGAAGTGCTTCGAGAGTTTGTTTTACAGCATAGATGATGAATAAGAATACGCTACTACCAAAAAAAAAAAAGTCTTTATGATGTATTCCTAGGCTAAATTAATTTATTAATTCTTCCGGAATTAACACTTGAGAGAGAGTGCTCGATTTCCCATGTACACGCTTGACACAGTTAAGATGATGGGGGATAGCTGTTTCCTCAGTAAATAAAATTCTTTAGCTGCCGCAACATACTTTCAGTCCTCGCCCACCTTACCTTCTGTTTGTTAGCAGTGTGTTTATTAACTAAACAAAACAAAAAACCTTAGTTAACCTTTGTTAGGGACTTTGCTTTCTGCCCAAATATTTAGTCTGTCTGGGTCACGTTCCTTTGACCGAGAAGGGCTGGGTTTCCATGTCATCAAGCAGCTCTGATATTTGAGAGAATGTTCTTAACATAGGAGCAGGGAACAGTGGAGATACAGCTCATGAGTAATTTACTGTATAGATCCATAGGTTCTCTTCTCAGAGAACTCACTTGAAATGCTTATAAAGTATACAGCAGTTGCAGATTAATTTCTTGCACATTCTTTCGTTAAAAATTAAAGATGTAAGAAAACAGAAGCAATGTGGAGATCCATAGACTTCCGTGAATTTGACTTTATGGTCTGTAAAACTGTCTGGTTTCCTGCAGAGATCTCTGTGCTGTTGCAGGGTTGTTGCCGGTTTGTGTTTCTTTGTTTTAAAAAACAACAACCTTTATGTTTGGCTGTTTGTAGTTACATTTTACCAAATGTAAATTAATATTCTGTGATTGTAGACTTGGTTAAACGCCATGCCGGTGTGCTAGGACTCAGCGCGTGTATTTTGTCAAGTCCGTATGATGTACCCACCTGGATGCCGCAGCTCTTAATGGATCTCAGTGCCCATCTTAATGATCCTCAGCCTATTGAGGTAAAAATACTTATTTCATTTTTCTCCTTAATGTAGTACATCTAAAATATGCTTCACTCATTCTTAGTTCTACTTTCCTTTAAAAAAAAAAAACTTTTAAGAAACTTGATTTCTGCTTCTTTTTGTTAGGCACATAGTTTAATTCACAGACTTTCAAGTACTTTTGTGGGATTCCTATTCTTGCTTTCAAACTCAAAGCATAAACAGCTGGAAGAGGCATACCTGCAATGAGGAAATATTTGTGGTTTTTTTTTTGTTTCATTTTGTTTTGTTTTTTAACTAAAATTGTCACTTTTATGTAAATCTACAGAGATAGAATTGAGTAGATTTGGGGGGATCTAGAAAATATCAACTTGAGCAAAACAAAAAAAAACGCTAAAATTTTTAAAACAAGGTTTCATAAGCAGCTCTAGAAACGAGTTTTAATGAACTTTGCTATGGTGCATTTTCCTGAATCAAGAAACTGAACTGAGCAGACTTCTAATAATTTAATAATAATTATTTTAGTAACAGAAGATAGCTTTCCTCTCATTTGTTTTTTCTGAGCACCTTATATTTTAGATTCATCCACTGTTTCTCATGTTTTGAGACCTGAGCCATTGCTTTGAAAAACTCAAGGAAAATAGGAAAACCATTTCACTTCATAAGAATCTACTAATTTTTTCAAATTCAAAATTGTAGGTCAAAGAATCCATTTGGTAAGAATGTTGGAGTTGTGACGCTAGTCGAAAGACTAACCAGAACTGAAAAAATTAAAATACTGAATTCTTCAGAGCCAGTGTAGCTTTTGTAGCTGCTCGAACACTTCTCTACTCAGCAGTTACTCTTTATGTTTAACGTTTGTTTTGCCATGGAGCTTAAATCAATAACTGATGCAGATCAATACTGACTGTTTGCTGTGCAGATGACTGTGAAAAAAACACTGTCAAATTTCCGGAGGACCCATCATGACAACTGGCAGGAGCATAAACAGCAGTTCACAGACGACCAGCTACTAGTGCTTACTGACCTCTTGGTTTCACCATGCTATTATGCATAGGTAGGTAAGATTATTTTTGACATAAATTGACAGAAACATCAGTCTTATGAAATCTGCTCTAGCTCTCCAATCTAGCATAGTGTAGGAAGGAATCTTTAAGCCAGAGGGAGAATGCTGTTGCCAAATATAAGTCCCTTGCACCTCCAGTGGTCTGTTCAGGATCAGATTTATTTGGGGTGACTATTGTCCACTTTTTTCACATGTCCCTATATTACACTAGTATTTTGGTAGGACACTCGTACTTGTCTTGAATATGGCTGTTCCTTCTCACCATTTTCTGCCAGTTGGCTGCCTTTTAAATGCCTGACGGTTTCACTAGAGTCAAGGTGCTTGCTGCTTTGTAATTCTGATGCCTGAGGACTTATGCCTGCCACCCAGTACAGTATATCACCTGGCTGTTATGATGGGGAATAACTCCTACCCAACTGTTCCCTCTTCCACAGTATGGCTTTCCTACTTGGTCTCTTCACACAGACATGTCCAGAAAGAGCAAATCCATTCCTGGAGTTTCTCTTTGTTAAGCTGCAAGATTTGGATCTCTACTGTATTGTGATGTTTTGTGATAGTATTCAAAGATGAATTTTAATTTGTTCTCATTTTGGTCTGTGGTAATAGCATGAAGCAGTAATTGTGTTTTGAATTATCTTTATTTCAGGTTTCTCTTGGAAAAATGAAGATGCGGGAGCCTTTCTGCAAAATAAAGGAAACTCAAAGAAATTTATCATGTAGAAAACTTTCTGTTGGAAATCCTGATGCCTAATCAAAACCACTTTTAAACACAAACATAAAGGCCTGGTTCTATTCAAAAAGAATTTCACCTCCCCAGGGAGCAGCTGTGGGAGTTCCATAGTCTCCCTGTAACTGCGCTCACAGAGCCTGATCATGAGTTTAATGCAAGACCCTTTTCATTTGCCTGCATTACACATCATTCTTGTTTCTGCTTTATTGCACACAGTGACTTACACTGCACATTTCTTACCCTCTTTTTCTGACCCTTCTTCCCAGCTGTTTCTGACATCAAAGATATGCAGAACCAGAGAGTGCTGCAAATCAGAATATTCTCAGTGAAGCTCTCCAGTTCTGTTGATGCGTCTTGTTATCTAGTCAGCATAAAAGACCAGGAACCTATCTTTCTCAGAGTTTATTTTTCAGTACTTGGATTTGAGTGCCCATCAAATGAAGGGCTCTGTATCATTCAGTCCACCTCAGGGCAGGATTGCCTTTTTGTATCTTGTTGAAATGTAAATAGCTGATCTTGTCTGTGCAGTACAGATGATGGCAGGACAAAATGTGGGGAGTGAAAGCTCATGCTGTCTGGCCAGGTCTTCGTAGATAGTTTGACCACATGTGGAATAAAAATCCATGATTATCTGCATATTTTTAAGGGTGAAGGACTATGGGTGTTTCTACATAATTACAGCCCACAGGTATGAAATTGTGGACTATGAAGTGAAGGTTGAATTTACAGAATGAGATATATGCATAGTGTGAAAAGGCACTGAATGGCTGACTATTTTTAACAGTGTGCGCTCATAAAGATTGTCACTATTTGAGCAAGCATACCTTGTTCAAAGATTGTGGAAGCTCTGTATTTTTTTTTTGCCTGCAGCTTTGTTCAGAGACTGATATCTATTGGCTATTTAACAACATGTTTAATATGTGTTACATAGTTGTAAAAGACTGTATAAATTGTAGAGGCATTGCATTGACAAAACATTGTACAGTTTGCAACCTTTTACATAATACCATTGTGAGATTAATTTGTAAAGATTCATACTTTAGATGTTAATATGGTAGTAGTTCTGGCTTTTGTATCAAATCAAATGCCATTATTAGTTTTTTAAATTATTTTCTTTATCAGAGTATCTCTTCATGTCTAAAAGGCAGAGGTTTTGTTTTGGTTTTCTTGTATCTCATTATTACTATGTCTCATTCAGATTTTAATGAACACTTGTGGCCATCTCTAAATGCTGACATCACATATTCTGATGTGATAAGTTCATAGAATGTGAGGTACATTGAAATAATGCGTAAGCTGGTGTGTGTTTCAACTTCCATGCAACCCTACAGGAGCACTGATACATTTTGAGTGATCTACCTGCTGACTGTGTGACTCATTCCAAACTTCAAAGCACAGCAGTGTTCCTGGTGCAGTATTTAATGAGTGTCAGCACACGGATGTAACCACTGTATAGCGTAGTGCCAAAATTATTATTTCAATTGTGTACGTAGTTTAAGACCCAATAAATGGATTGTTTGTAACATCTGCATTTTTTTGGTATTTCTAAAGTGGAAATTTCTTATTTTGAAGCTAAACTTAAGGTTGTTTACTGTGCTTTTCAGCTTTTTGTATAAGGTGTGTGTTTATTGTGGGACTTGGCAGTGAGTTAAGGCAACATGAAGGATGAATTAAACATCTAGTTCTAATGACTGGGAAACTAGCTTTTATATTTTTACATGAAAATAACTTGCACCTGGTGAGACTTGCAAAAAAAAAAAATTGAAGTATGCTTAAAATTGGAGAAACTAGTTTGAAGTGGAAGATTTTTTGCTTAAATAAAAGTAATGGAAAGTATTTGCTGCGAAGGATGATCTTTAAAGTATGTGTTGGCTGATTAACTGGTATCATAGCAGATATTATCCGTGTTGTTTTGCCTCCACTTAAGACAGTTAATAATAAGATCCAGCTCTGCTGCATTTTGCCATGGCTGGGATTTTCTTTTCTTGTATGTCCGTAGTCAGTGCAACTGGAATTGATTGTGATGTTGAGGAGCCAGTGCTGCGTAGAGAATCGTTCTGTAGTCAGAGCTATGGTTGCAGATAAGTAGGTGGTATTAATTCACAATAGCTGTTTATAAATTGGTAATAAATTACTGATTGGATCTGATCGAAACACATCCCCCAGAAAATACAGAGTACCTATTCAAAGTACAGTTCTGTAGGGTAAAATATACCTGTGGTAGTATAACCAAACTTGTACTAACTGACTTTTTGTGGGTGAAAGATTAAATTTAAGCCTCTATTCTGAGGACATTGGAACAACTTGGAGTTATTCATCAAATTCTGGAACTTCAGTGCTACTTCAGTTCCCTACCTTTCCTCCAGCAATCTATGCACACAGTTCTGAGCTTACCATCAAGATGTTTGATCACATGATGAAAGAGGAGATCGGACTATAAAAATGCTCAGGACTTCTTCCTGCTTCCCATTACTCACTTTCCATTATAAATCATTGTTCTCAATGGCAACCTTATTCCAAGACCTATGGCTTCCATTTCCTTTCCTCAAGAAACAAGCTTGTTCACAAAGCTTGCTTAGCCTTTTTTGTTGTTCTTGCTCTTAGATTGAATGGTAGTTGAGCACTTTATGACTGATTTTGATGAACCATTAAGCAACATTCAGTCCCCAGACAATATTCTGGCATGCATATTTCTGGGACTTTTCTCCTACGATGGATTGTCTTCTGATGCTTTCCTGTATCTCCTTGCAGCTCTCAAAGTAGGCTAGGCCAAGCTGTCTCTTCCCTAAGGCCTTAGAGATGAAACTGCAATGACTCAGTTTGCAGAGGGAGACATTTCAAGAGTGAGAAGGTAGATTTATTCCCCTTGAACAGTAACGGAGATGAAAAAAGATCTTGGAGATTGTCTAGGTATGTCTTTGATAGCCTTAGTTGACCATATGGCAGTCTGCAAAAGTAATCTCAGTGACCGCCCTGCTCAAAGCAGCAAAGAATCGTGATGCTGTTGTAAGGCAGAATTCATTTTTTGTTGGGGTTGCTGCTTGGGTTTTGGGTGGGTGTGTTTCTTATT
>VXAA01006711.1:387861-417999 GCA_013399115.1 Anseranas semipalmata | reverse complement strand
GCCTCGCTGCTGGCCCTCGTCTTCTGCCTGGGCTCCTACGGCAACCTCATCGTCTTCTTGTCCTTCTTCGACCCGGCCCTCAGGAAATTCAGGACCAACTTTGACTTCATGATCCTCAACCTCTCCTTCTGCGACCTCTTCATCTGTGGGGTGGCTGCCCCCATGTTCGCCTTCGTCCTCTTCTTCGACTCGGCACGAGGCGTCCCCGGCGCCTTCTGCTTCACCTTCCACCTCACCAGCTCCGGCTTCATCATCATGTCGCTCAAGACGGTGGCGGTCATCGCCCTGCACCGGCTGCGCATGGTGCTGGGGAAGCAGCCACACCGCGCCGCCTCCTTCCCCTGCACCCTGCTCCTCACCCTGCTCCTGTGGGCCACTAGCTTCACCCTGGCCACCCTGGCCACCTTGAAAACCCGCGGGTCCCGCCTCTGCCTGCCCATGTCCAGCTTCACCAGTGGGGAGGGGAAGATCATCCTCTACCTCTACGTCACCGACTTCATCTGTTGCGTGGCCGTGGTGTCCGTCTCCTACGTCATGATCGCCCAGGCCCTGCGGAGGAACGCCCAGGTGAGGAAGTGCCCACCCGTGGTGGCCGTGGACAGCTCCAGACCCCAGCCCTTCGTGGGACCCCTGGCCACCGGGGCTGGGGAGGGCATGCAGAGCGCCTTGCCCGCCTTGTACAGGAACCAGAGCTACAGCAAGCCGCAGCACGTCCAGACGCACGGCTACGCCAAACACCTCAGCCTGCCACCAGCCTCTGCCGCTGGCCGGCTCCAGCTCGTGTCGGCGGTCAACCTGTCCACAGCCAAAGACTCCAGGGCGGTGGTGACGTGCGTCGTCATTGTGCTTTCCGTCTTGGTTTGCTGCCTGCCCCTGGGCATCTCTTTGGTGCAGGACATGCTGTCCAGCAGTGGTGGCTTTGTGCTCTACCAGTTTGAGCTGTGTGGATTTACCCTCATTTTTTTCAAATCTGGATTAAATCCTTTTATATATTCCCGCAACAGTGCTGGACTTCGGAGACGAGTCCTCTGGTGCCTGCAGTACCTAGCCCTTGTCTTTTTCTGCTGCAAGCAGAAGACTAGGCTTCGAGCCATGGGCAAAGGCAGCCTGGAAGTCAACAGGAATAAGTCATCCCACCATGAGACCAATTCAGCGTACATGTTGTCTCCAAAACCTCAGAAAAAGCTTGTGGACCAAGCCTGTGGTCCTAGTCATTCCAAGGAAAGCGTGCTGAGTCCTAAGGCATCTTTTGGGCATCAGCACTATGCACAGAGCAGCTCAACCCCCATGAACACCCGAATCGAGCCCTATTACAGTATCTATAACAGCAGCCCTTCCCAGGAAGTGAGCACTCCAAATAGCTTACAGCTGGTGAACTCAACTTTTGGATTTACCAAATCCTACATTGCCATGCATTATCACACCACCAACGATTTGGTGCGAGACTATGACAGTGCTTCGACCAAGCAGATACCGGTACCCTCGGTGTAACCTTGTGAAAGCAGTTCTGACCTCGCTGATGTGGGTCCCCACCTTTGCTTTTGTTAATGGTTATTCTAAACTCAACGATACAGTATTGCTGTCCTGCTGCCAGTTTAAAAAAAAAAAAAAAAAAAAAAAAATACCACTGGTGTTAATATCTAGTTGTTTGCATTTGAAGCAAATACTAGGATATTACTTACGTGGCATTTTCTTGAATTTCTGTGGCAAGTCAGAAAGGGCAGTATTTTAGACTTGTATTTGGAATTGTTACACAAGGGTGTTTTTGTTACTAAATTTTACTGATGGACAAGTTAAAAAAAAGATGTTAATGCTATAAGTACGTGATTCGTTACGTCCAGAGGCAAAATATCTCGGAGAACAATCTGAGGCTATGCTAGAAGCATTGTCTGTTAAATTGCATACTTGCCATATTTTCAAAAAGACAGAATTGGGAGGATGCTTGGTGTTGTAATACTTAGGTTTAAATTTTCATTTGTAGAAGGCTGAAAGAATTGGTGGTATTTTGTTGTAGCAGGTGTCAGTAACAAAAACGTTTCCCTGAATTTCAGCTGAAGTTTAGGATTTCAGCCTCAGCTTTCCAAAGCAGGACGAGGCATTTTACAAACAGCGATATATTGCTACTGGGGAGGGCCTTTTGAGAAGTATTGTGGTACCATAATGAACCTCTGAGGTGTGTGTATGTATATATACATATATATATATATATATATATATATTAATTTCTGCTGTACATTTATTTTAAGGATTGGTGCCATTATATATCTCAAAATAATATATTTAGAGAAATATTTTTTACCTGACAGAAATAACTGTCCGATACCAATCACAGGTTTTATTTGAGGATAAAGATGAATATTGCAATATTATAATACTGACACCTATTAATAATGCAGTCACCTTTGGAGTATTCTAATTCATAAACCGTTACACGAAGAATAGTGTTGCTGGTTGTTTTTTCGTCTGTGACTACTTAAAAGCGGGAGGTGGAGAGATTTGGCTGTGATATTCCTGACAGATAAAAGTGACAGCTGTTAACATTTTTTGAAACATTGATACTGAGTAACAAGATGGCTAGAAGCTTTTGAGATTTTCTTGCAAAGTCTAACATCAGTTTGATTCAAAGACTAATAACACGTCTACTCATACACTTTATCTAGTGGTTGACACAGTGAGCTTGTTGACACTTGTGTTGTGTAATGTGTTGTGGAAATTCCTTATGAAACGGAATGATCTGGAGGCATTTAAATTCCTGACAATTACTGCTTTAAGTGGCCAGATCTTTTCAAAACAAGCAATCACCTTTCATCTTCTCTTGACTTCAGCAAAGCCTTAGTATCTCCAAAATAATCGTGCCACAGACTTTTGGTGCCTCATGATAGGAAAATGCCACATCTTTAACAACGGTAGTGATGGAAAGATGATTTGTTACTTTAGAAACAAAAAACATTCATATCATTGCCGTGTGTAAGTTGTTGTTGGTTTAGGCTATTTGTTAACTAAACTATTCTCAAGATTTTCCTGGAAGGCTATTACATTATGAATACCGTTCTTTGTTTAACACTCTGAATTTTAATTAATTTTGAATAATTCAAGACAGCTTTATTGCAATAAAATGGATGTGAACAACTTTCTAATACAAATGTAAAATTGAAATGATTTCAATACGTCTTTTCTCTCTGCCCAGGTTTTTTTCTCTATAAACTAATAACACGATTCTTACTAAAGTAATTACAAAAGATAACTAAAAGATCTGTCTTGTTTGTTTGTTTTTTGTCTTTGCACATTTATCTTCAGTACAGAGTGTCCTAATTTGGAGGAAAAAAATACGTGGGATTTTGTTTCCTTAACAGAAATCACAGTTTCAGATTGGAAAGAGTATAGGGCAGGGCCCTAGAAATGGTTGCAAGGTGAGGTCCTGTACGTACCTTGTGGGAGCTGAAGATGTGCATTAAGGCTGGTTTTGACATTGAGCAGTTTCTGAGTTTGCAGCATGTATGCACAACTCCATAGTGTGCATTTGTTTTGGATCGCTTGAACTTTATCACGTGATAGAAGACTAAATCCTTCTTACCTTATTCACAAAAGTAATTTGTGTTGAGTATTCACATGGGAGTAAAGGGAAGAGGGTACAGCTTTAGGATAGAAGGAGGTTTTATTGCTTTTATGTGATACATAATTAAGACAAAAGAAATTTAAGTCCCTTTAAAGCACTTTGCAATATCGTTCTTCTGTTTAACCCCTGGTGCCAGTTGTGTTCTTAAAACAACCAAAGTGTTAATAAGTTTATAGTGTCAGATAGGAAAGTATAACAACTTTAATCTGCAGTAGGAACAAAATCTGAATTAAGTTTTCAATTCTCTTTAATAACTGTCTTTTGGGGGAGGTTTATGGATGTAGTAAATAGAAGAGCAATTGGATTTTGAAAATATGTAGCCACAATTTATTTGAAGTACAATTTAAACTCAAGTAGTCATTTATATGATAAAAATTACTTGTTTTAGACTCTTCTGTGGTGTATCTTTTCTTTTTTTCCTTTAGCCCCCTTGTAGTATCAGAACCTTCTTCTGCTGAGCACAGAACCAGTATAGCATAAAGCATGACTGTGAGGTTAAAAAGGCAATCTAATTGGGAGAGGAAGCAACAGAGTGCTGGAAGAAGGAGATGCAAATGTATGGGAAGAGAGACTGAGAAGAGAGGAGATGGGTAAGAGAGTAACGTAAGTATTTGAATACTGAACAGTTTAGAAAAAGGTAGGACTGTAGTTAGGGCAGTCCATACACAAGAGCAAGAAAGCATCTCAGGAATATGAAAGTGGCAAATTCTAAGACTGATAAAGTGCTGCGTTTTTCTTGCTGCCCATACATACGCTGTAGACCTCCTTGCTGCAGAACTGTTAAAAAAGAGGAGGAAGGTTTAACAGGAACTTCACGTGGGTGGTATGACTATCCAGGAACCTGACAGTTGATGCTAACACAGTTTAGAATGGACGTAAAATGTTTACTCCAGGAATTAAAGCATTCTTGATTTCTGGGTTTAGGGTGAACCCATCATGGTGGAATAGGTTATCCAATATACGTTTTCAGTGCACTTTTCAGCATCTTCTGAAGTTCCTGGTGTTGGCCACTATCACAGATGCGGTACTAGCCCAGGTGAAGATAAGTTATTTGGATTTGCTCATTTTATGAACGAATCCAGATTGTGCTACGCTAAATGATTTGTTCTCATCTGATATTTATTTACTGTCATGGTCTGTTGATTTCACTGGAATGTAGAAGTTAGATCAGCTGAAATTTTGTATTTTTTTCAAATAAAATTAAGCATCACTTGGTGATGACAGCGACTATGCAGAGATAGCACTGAGTACACCTGAGATGGATTAGGCTGATTATGTCAAGTGAAACTTTCTTAAATCTAAATATAAAGGGTTTTCTAGCTTATTCTTCAGAGGTTTCTGATAACAGTGTTTAAATAAAGCACACATCAATTATTTAACAGTAGAGGCTGACACACTCAGCTAGCTCTTTCTTGGTTGTCTAGTTGTATATGTTAATCTGCAGTTATAAAAGATTTATAAGTCTGGTCTCTTCTACCATGTAACCAAGTGATGCAGCACTGTGGATTTGCCTCTCTCAGGTGGCTACATTAAGGCTTTAATCTTTTCTCCCTAAACCACATAAGGAAAGTGTTACCTGTATACTATTGCAGTTTGTGTCTTTCCTGCATGTAGACATAGTGTGCTCTATCTGAAGCTGTACTAGAACTGAATCTGAACTACCTTGTTGTCTGTGAATGTCACCGCTTTTCATTATTTCTGCAACAATCTCCAAAAGATAGTTGGGATACGCAGTGTGACTCAAGCTGTTCTTCCTTTCAGGTGACACCTACAGCATTTTAAGAAATGCTGGAAATAGCTGAAGAAAATCAGACACCCAGAAATGAAAGGCTCTGTATCAGTGCTCGGATCTCAGCCCTTTGGCTAATGGATTATTTTTTCAGGCTGAATAATGTGCACCCTACAAACCCGTTAGTAACCTCCCATGGGATTGTTTGGAGACAAACCCCAGTTGCAACACAGAAGGCTTTGCAGAAGGTAATCACAGAACCACTTTTATTTGACTGCAGACTTTCCAGGCACAATCTTTACAAGTTCTTGTATCTCATTCCATCTCATACATATCCTGAGTGGATCCGTTTTCTGCTCTCACAACAAATGGTTCATTTGTTGTTTTTAGGACAGCTGCGAGCTGATGCCAGAATATTTTCTGTTTGTGTTCTTCGGGGCTCCACTTTAAGTAGGTTTTTCTTTTCAATAGTTTTCTGAGTTTGCTGAACTTTTGTGGCACGCTGTTGAGCGGGAGGTCTTCCAGCACAATCATAATGAGGGAATCCTGATTTTCATTCAGGATCCGGTGTTCAGCAAAATACAGTTCATACTGACACCAGCAGCTGTTTACAAAACTGGGAGAGAGAACAAAAAGAACTTTATGGCTGTTCTCTATGCAGTAAAAAATGTTGCCAAGTACAGGATGCCCTGGTTTGAAATCTCTCTCGTGATAACATATCTTGAATCCATCAGTTTCCAGTCTTTCCAGTAGATTCTCTTTCGTCCAATTTGCATCATATTCGCTGTATGAAATGAAGGCATCGAAGGGCTTGTTTTCTGGCCTCTTCTTGTACTGCTTCCTCTTTGCTATACACCAGTACCAACCCATTCTCACATACCACAGTCCATCAAAATGCCAACATAAGCCTGTTAACACCAAAACAACCAGGATGGCAACACAAGCTGTAATGGCCATCTGAACGCCCAGGGAGCAGCGCAGAAGTGTGAGATTACTGCCCTCCACCAACGAGCCCCTTCTGTCTGATGGAAAGCTGCACCTGAGATCTTCTTTGCCATTTATCTGCAAGCGTGGGTTATGGATGTAGACATTCACAAACCAGTACAAGTCACAGTTACAAAAAAAATGTTTACCTTGAACAGTCAAAACGCTCAAACTTGTTAACTGTCCAAAAGTGTCCTCCACTATGGTGGTAATGGCATTGTCGCTAATGTCGAACTCCATCAGAGAAAGTGGGAGAGAGCCACGCTGTAGAAAAGAGATCTTATTCCCTGATAAATTAAAATATTTCAGCATCGGAAGAGATTTCCCAAAATGATCAGGGAGTTCTGAAATTAGATTGTGGCTACCGTCTAGATTAGTGAGTGTAGAAAGTTGGCTGGCAAGTTCCAGTCTGGTTATTAGGTTTCCAGAAACATTAAGAAATTCAAGTTTCCCTAGGGTTTCAGTTAATGACAATACATTCAACTTATTTTTACTAATATCACATTTTGTTAAAGTCAGTGGGAAGTATTCAGGATGCATAGCCGTAATTTTATTATTTTGAATATTAAATACAGTTAAGTTGGAGAGGGATTTAAAACTAGGGGGTATTATTTTAATATCATTGTTACTTATGTCGAGATGCTGCAGGGAGATAGGTAAGTCAGGAAGCATGGAAATCCGATTGTTGCTGAGATCCAAAAATAGTAATTCTTGCATTGTGTTGGCAAACCATTCTGGAAGTTCTACAATGGAGCAGTTGGACATTTTCAGGTGTTTTACTTTTTCTGGAAGGCTTTCGATGGGTGTACCAGCCTGGTTTCTGACAAATGAAATTGCATTAATATATACAGTTCCAGGGGCAAAGTTTGGGGCTGGATTGGTGTTCTTTGAACTTACAGTATATATGAAGTGATTTCCTTGAATGTACATATTTTCTAAGTTAAATAACTTTTTAGCAAAATTTTGAGGTATTAGACTTATGTTTGTGAAGGACAAATCAATTACTGTGATGGCTGAAGGGAGACACATCGTTTCCAAGTTGTTTATGGGATTGTTGCTAATATTTACAAATGAAAGGTTGCTGAATGGGAAGTGACAGATCGCTTCAACATCTATATTGTCAATTGTTATTTTGTTGTAACTGGCATCAATGGACTGTATATTTTCCATTGGCAAAAACAGGATGAACAGCGATAGAAGGCCCATTTCCAGGTCGTTGTGACTAATGTCAAGCTCCAAAACACCATCCAGCTGAGCTTGGCAGAGGTCTGGATTCAGTTTTTCCATCAGCTTTTCCTCAGATAGTTTGCTCTTTGACAGATCAAGTGTCCCATTTATTGGTGCTCCGCAGAAGTTAGGCTTTAATGTGGCTGTTGGAGAGACCGTTGTATTTTTCTCTGCTCTTTGAAGATGCCCTGTACTATGTCTGAGCCTCAGATTAACATTTTGCAGGTCAGATGGACGTCCCGAACGTGGCAGCTCTTCAGCTGATGCAGAAGGCTCCAGAGCAGCCTCTGATGATTTTTCAAAATACTTGTAAAGCTGTGAAGACCCTGAGGCTCCGCTAGTTGGTAGGAGTTTGAGGTGAGGTGCAAGACTAGGTACAAGAAGTTTCTTATCATTAAATGATAAATTAACAGAAACAAGGCTGAGCAGAGTCTCAAATGTGCCAGGTTCGATGTCCTTAATCTGATTGTAGGAAAGGTCTAAAACTTCCAGTGCACCAAAACCTTCAAAGTCTCTCTTGGTTATTTTTTCAATTACATTGTGTGAGAAGTTGAGAGCTCTTGCCGTTTTGGGAGCTTGTGCTTCTGATACAGAAGAGAGGTTTAAATATGAGTAGTTATAAAATGGGAAGGCAGACTCTGTAGGTGTTAGGAATCCATTTGCTCTACTGAATAAGAAAGAAATGAAGTACAAATGAAGACCTCCAATAAGGATCCTCATCCTATAGAAAAGAAATGTAAAATCCATCATTATAATATGCTCTACATTGCATAAGCGAGTATCCTTTAAGTAATAAGTAAATAACTTACTTGCAAGTACAGAAATTGTTTCATTAGTTGTATCTATGAATCCCTTGTTATCTACACAAAAAAATGCATCTCGCTTTGTTGTTATTTTCCAGAGGCAATACTAAAAGATGGTGTCAGAACAATTTAAAGGAGCGTACTATTCATTTCAGATCACTGTAATGAGTCTGACCTTTTTTTTTTTTTCTCTAAAATCCCTTCTCCCCTCCCCAGACAGAGGTAGTAAGCAGCCTTTGCAATAACATCTTTCCATTGCATAATCTGAACAGCACTTTAATAAATGCTGCTTGCGGGTTTTATGCTTCTCATCCTGGCACGCAACAACTGAGCGAGGCTGAAACCTGTTCAGTCACTTAAGCTGCGTATTCAAGAGCGACGTGACAGGGAGCTCCGCGTAGCTGTGCGATCACATATCTTCTGGTGATCACATCCCCTGTAGCACCTGGTGCTTTGCTCTCTGCTAAGAATTTACCACTGAACATTTATTTAGCCTTACCTGTAGGAGTAAGGGAAAGAGTAAATTTGCTTTGAAGATGAATTCCGGAGATTTGTATGTGACACCCTGCACAAGGAGAGGTTGCTGCCTGTGGATCCGCTCATCTCTGAAGACTTGCCCTTGCCTGGTAATATCACCGCTTAGTTCCCCTCCTACCCCGAGTCTCTCCCAGTGGTTTCCTGACATTGCTTCACGCACTTCCCCATCTTGTATTTGTTACAAGAAAATGCAGATGCGCACCATTAGGTGAGCAATTTAGCTTTATCATAATCCCTTTTGCTGTCCGCCAGACTCGGATCCTCACATTTAACTGAGAAGAAGAAAGGAGAGGGAAGCCACAGACCTTCCAGCCTGTCCTCAGCCCTGAGCCAGCACCAGCCCCACCAGAGCACCCTGCGGCCCTACCTTGTGCCTCCACCACCGCCCTGCTCCGGTAAATGAGCCTGGGGCGTTCAACGCCTTACAGCTTCTAAGGATGAAAGGCGACTAATGGCTACCTCGTGCTTCCAGTGCCTTTCCCTGCTGCCAGCCTCTGGAGCCGTGCTTTTGTAGTGCCGGCAGCGGGGCGGGCCGGGCAATGGGGGCGGCTGTCTCTTTTCCCTGTGCTGGGACTGCGGTGTTTTCCCCTTTCATGGTGAGAAAGCTTCCTGCTGGTGAGAGCCCATTGCTGAGGGGAAAATGGGGTGTGGAAGTAGCTTGTTTTAAGGCTTGGAGCCTGCTCTGAGCAGTGTTGTCCCAAGGTATCTGCTGGGCTTTTGGCTGCTTGCTGCAGAGTTACAGCAAAGGTAGGGATGAGAACCAATGGTCAGTGAGGATGTTCTGTTATTAATGTCCTACTGTACCATTTTCAGCTTTCCTGGGGAAAAAAAAGTGTCATTAGACTTACAATTGGAAATATGAGAGCTGGTCACACTACTGGTGGGCAGCTGCAAGCTTCACTCCTGCTTGAACAGCACACGGAGGGGCTGAAAGCACCGAGTGGGACCACAGTGACAAAACTGATCTGCTCCCATAATGTGTGTTGTTGTTTCCTAGGGTGGTGAGATCTTCTGCGCTCTCTTAAGTGTGAACACGAGGTCTCGCATGCCGAAAGTGGTCCTGCAAACAGAGGGATTGTACCTCTCATGCACTTTAACTAGGGAAAAACAGCGGGAGATTTTCTTAGTGTTTGTAGTGCTACCTTGAAAGATGTGCTCTTTGTTTGCAGCTGCTTCAATTCAGGATGTCAGCAGATGGGAAGTCAACAAGTTGCACAATATGTTGAGCGCTGTCATCTGCTCTGCTTTTTCTGCTACTGATTTTTTTTAAAATGTCCACTGTTTTGTAACTGTTAGTGACTGGAAATTCTTACAGTAGCCCAGAGGCTCTCCTTTCCAGTCCTGAGACTGGAAAGCCCCAAGGTTGTTTGTGCTCCCTTTCTAGTCAGACTTGGCACCTTCCTGCCTGTCAGGTTCTGGGAATTGCCCTGAAGTCATCCCTTCTTCAGACAGATCCTAACTTGCTTTAGCAGAAGAGACAGGAAATTAAGAGCATTTTGGACATGTCAGAATACATTCTTGAGGCGACCCCCTGTAGATAGCCATTTCTCCCCAATCAGTCTTCCTTTATCTAAATACAGCCATGTTCTCCTTGAAACTCACTCTGTAGTTCTTTGAGAAAATGGATGAGCTGTATTCTAGCACACGGCTATCCAAACTGCTTTGGCTGGCCAAGAAAGTAAATCACAGTTGGAAATAACAAACTTAAAAAATAGTTTTTGGTGCAAGGATAATTATTCTACAAACATGCTGTGCTGGCATTATTCTAACTTCTGTTTCATCCAGCGTTCCTTTTTTTTTTTTTTTTTTATCTTTAAGACAATCTTTTATTTTGGGAATTGTGGAGGAACAGCAGCACACAAGAAAGCCTTGTGTGAGTGAGTAGGAAAAGTACAAACAATGTGGCTGAGAGCAGAACCAAGGCAGATTTGGGGAATCAAGTTGTTGATGTTAATGTTATAACGTTAACGTTAAAATATTTTTGGGCATAGGCACATGGATGGCAAACTAGATGAACCTGTACAAGACCTACTCAAAACCAGTGAGAATGAGCACAAGCCTTCAGGAGACCAGCCTTCAAAGGAGCTTCTTTTATGAAGGTGGGCTTAGATTTGGATGCTGGATAAAAACTGTAGGTCATATCTGTACAGTTGTACAAACAGGATATTTATGGCCTGGAAATGCACACCTCTGCCTCTGTGCAGGGAGAAGGAATAAGACCCTGCATTTCATTACCACTTGAGAAAATTGTTTCCAAGCCTGATTGTCTTATTTTGCCCTTTCAGCTAGCTGAAACTTTTCAGGGACTGTCTCGCCTCACACACTAAGCCATCGACTCCTTTCAGCTATGTCTACTAGCTGTGCAGATGTCTTATGTAAATATTCTCTTTGCTTCTTGATTCAGTCTTGCAGGTAATTAATAATTTGTGAGTTTAAATGACAATTAAAAATTACCTCTAGAATGAATCCCTATTGTCTGAAGTCTAACGGCTGCTATACCTGAGTATCTTTGAGTGGGGATGTAAGTAAAAACATAGCAATAATCATGTGACTCTTATTTTCTACAGAAAATTCCGATTTCATTTCCTGATAGTCAATTATCAGGTCTTAGCAAGAAGTGAGCGGCACTATTCTACACTGGTTTGGGTTGTATAGGAGGAGTCCACCAGTTACTGACTCACAAGTGAGTTTTAAGCCTTCCTGTACTGATAAACTGGGGGCAGGGGACGTTGTTAGGTGCTTGTTGATGATGCTCATTCTTTTTGTGTGGATGAATCCTGTATTCTGGGGCTTAAAGTAGTTCATTCTTTGAACTCTTCCAATTGAAATAAATATCTTAGATAAGCAGCATGTTTCACTTTCACAAATCTACTTTCCTTTCATGTAATTCCCTTTGACTAATTGCAGATTATATCAGTACCATTACTGCAAATTTGCCGTCTGCCATTCACGTTATTTTCCACATTACTGATTCTTAAATGAGCACGGAAACAAATGCCTCTCGGGCTGAGATGCAAACCTGTGTAATATCTTGGGCATAAATCTAGGCAGATTGGCACAGAATCCTGCAGAGCTCCAATTCTGCTTTGTGCTTTCTGCACACCCAAGTAAGGTTATTTTTCCCCATTTTTGGTACTGAGAGGTTCCCACATCCCAGAGCCTGTCTTGGATAGGGTCAGAGAAGGAAGTTGCTCTCAATTGCACATTTCTTCCAGTTCAAATATATTAGAACATAAACTTATGCTGGAATTAATTATTTCTAGCAGTATCAACTCATGGTCTGTTGTGCCTTTTGGGGATTTTGTGCACATCTTTCCTCCTCTTCCTCCTGCTTTGTTTTTTCTCACCCATATCAGCTGTTGGTAGGAGAGATATGGGAGAGGGTGAAAAAGAAAGGCATGTTCTTTTTTTCTGTTGATTTAAGTCCCTCTGTTCTCCCTGAAAAAGTTGTGTAAGGAAACTTACACTATCTGCTGGACTGTCCCTAACTTGCATTAGGTGTTGCACCACATGGTAGCTCCATTCAGTAAAGACAGAGGAAAGAAGTTCTCATGACTTGAAAAAAATACCTTTTTCTTTGGTTTCTGTGAGCATAGAACAAGTGTGGAGTGGAGCAGTGCTACAACTGGGCTTGGAGCAGACTGTGGTGAGACCCTCTGCTGACCTTTATTGGCAAGGGTAAGTGACTTACACAATGCAGAACAAAAGCAGTTAATCTAAGTTACTAGCATAACGCATGTCGTCCAGTCCCTCTTTATAGGACAGGATTGCACTGTTCCATTGAACTTGGGTGCCTCGACCTGAAACATGACATGTTCTGAAAGGCAACATGTCTAGTTCTCAGGGCCAAAACTAATCAGGGGACAAAGTTCACCAAATGACCAAAAAGTCTCCCAGCTTCGAAACACAATAAATATGTGGTTGGAGAGACCGTCAATGGTAGTCCTCTGGTGGCTGGACTGGTTGGACTGCCTGGCAAAGGAGACGTCTTGACAGAGGAATACGAGAACAATGTGCAGAGTGGATTTGGCTGTTAGTTTCTTTGGGGTAAAATATTTAATCAACCTGAGCTTTAGCAATTGCTTAATGCTTTACTTTTCATCTATGTCATCCGATTAAGCACTTTGCTGACAAAACTAGTCTTTTATTTCTACAATAAATCATTGCAAATCTGGTATTGCCTCATGTATCGTTTTGTTGTTCAGTATCCAAAGAAGCCTTTGTCATGTAACATAGACCACTAATGGCAGAGCCAGAGGCTTTGATTTCATAATTTTTGTGCTTGTGGGTATTTTGGATGCAGGGTAGGGACATTTGTGAGCACATTGCTTCCTGTGCAAGGGGAAGCAGAAGCTGAGGAACATGGAAAACTGGGTACATGGTTTTGGTGATAGTGTGGTTTGCTCATAAAACATCAGAAGTGTTTTGTTGGCTTTAGTGGCACACTGAGATGCTGTGGCTTCTTAGTCAGAGGTTGCACTTCCCCACTGTGCTGGGGACTTCCCTGCCATGTGGGGAAGTCATATTCTTTAAATTCTGCAGACTATGTATCTTTACCTTTTCCTCTGATCTAATTTACCAGAACAAACGGATATGCAGGAAGGTTTAATATGTTGTGATTTCTTTTCCTTTTTATGTGACCTAGCCCAATATATGCTGATAAAGTCTGATACCATCCCCACAAATACTGCCTGTATATATTCTGCAGTGAGGCACAGCCATGACACATACCTCCACGTACAGCTGGGGCTTGAGCACTCAGAGCTTAAGAGCTTGGCACAGCGCTAGGCTGTGTCCATACTGGCTTTCCTAAGAGTAGGTAAGTAGATACAGGGCAGTCTCAACCTCAAAGTAAAACTGTCCTGAGGAATTGCACAGGTCTAACACTTCCACCTACTGTTGGAGCCTTATTAAGATTCAACCAGCCCATTGTAAAGACAGATTAGGGAATTTAAGGCTAAACGTGGTATTTTTTGTTTGTTTTGGGGTGTTTTTGTTGTTGTTTTTTTTGTTGTTTGTTTTTTTACTGTATATTGACTTGAGGTGCATCTTTGCTGCTGTGTACCTGAGGCAGTGTTACCTGTGGCAGTCCAGAAATGGGGTTAAGGCTGCTAAGGGGTAACACTGTAGATGGAGGAGCTGCCAATCTGCAGCTAGGTAGATAGGGAGGTGGGGAGCCCTTCCTGAAGTCTGTGTTGCTGTAGCTGCGCCTGTCAGTACCCAAAGTGGTTTAAAGACAGTTTGGTTGTAGCTACTCAAGCTGCAGTTACACCTTCGGCATCCACACAGATAGTGAGGGAAGGTACTGCTCGAGCCTGCACATCTTTCCTGTCTATGCTTTCTGAGGGACCGTGTTCTGACCAATGTTTACTGCTCAGTTGCAGATACAAGCAACTTGTTGAAGGGTGTGGTGAAAGACAGCCTTTGGTCAACGTGTGGCCCAGCTTCGTATCATCTGTTGCTACATGCTTAATGAGATTGGTCCAGATGACTACTCAGGCAAGTAAAAATACTTATAGGAAACTAAGTTAAATATCTAAAGTTAGAACACTGCTCCTTGTATATTCTCTTTTCTAAAAGCTACTGGCTTAATACAAGATTGAAATATAAGGAAGTTTTGCCTGATTTATCTAATGCTTCCCAAAGAGATTAGGGAAAAAATAACAACAACTATCTGGGTAGAAGACTCTACCCTTGTCCTTGTCTCCTCTTTCACAGTGCCAAGCCATCAGAAATAAGGATATGATCAGAAAGAAAGACTTTGAATTTAAATGCCATATCATCCTGCTGCTGTTTTGTTCTCTTCTGCTACGTAAGAGAGAGTAAAATTAGTTCTTACATTGCAACAGTCTAGCAACTTTACTTGGTATTTCTGGGTAGTACTCGGCTAGTCATATGCCAAATGGTTGGCAGATTTCTGTTTGAGAGAAGTCATAAAACTCCTACACCTTGTGCAACAACTCTAGAAAAGAGGAAACCCATAGTTGGCTTACAAACAAATAATACTGATCAAGACACTGAAAATGCACAATTGCTACACACTGAAATATTGCCCGGCTTTTGCCCATTCCAGCATATGCATCATGACACACCTTGCAAAACACTCCCAAGCTCATTGTGCTGGAACTTAACTCAAGAGAAAGTATCTGAAAGCATTCAGTAAGATCCTCCTCAGTTGCAAACGTGATGTTTCTTGTCAGCATGGAGCATATGCTGGCAGTCTCACTGCAGGACTGTGACTAAAGGACACACAAATCATCTTGTGTGTTTAGTATGGAGAAGGGTTGGTCTGTGATCACACAAAACAAATTATTGATGTGGTACCTAGTAAAAGCACTAAAGGAACTTTCTACCAGCCCTACAGTGTTCTCCCAAGGAAGGAAATCCTTGAGAGTATGTTGGGTGTTGGCTCCAAACTTGTGATTCTCATTTTTTTTTTTTTGTAAGAAAAAAGAACACTACTGTTTTAGAAGTATAATGGAAATCTTCAGATACTGCTAAGTAATATTTCAATTATCTGGTCCCCCAACTTCTAGGAATATATATTGCCATCAGACTAAAGTACCAAAAAGCTTATCTGCAAGGTAGACATGTTACCAGGAAATGCACCTCCATCTCTGTATTTCTATTAAGAGGTTAGGTGGATGTACTGAGTTGTCACTGAAAAAAAAAAAAAATACAACTCAGACGTGCATGCAACACAGACAACTGAACACAGACAAGTGGGAGTCGGGGGCCTAGCTAGTATTGACAACTCTGCCCCCCCCTCAAAAAGATGTTGATTATTGATTGCTAGTATTATACCTTAGCTTCCTCAAGCAAAACAGCAACTCTGACACTCTGACTCATGTCAGTAGGAATGTTCAGCAAAATAAATATATCAAGATGAACCCTATGGAGTTAGTACCTTTAAAAAAAAAAAAAGAGGCAAATGGGTCTTGGAGAGCAGCCCAGGCTGAGAGAAGAAATAACAGCTGAATAGGTACAAGGTAAGTTAAGAAGAGAAAAGACCATGATATTAATACACTTCCAAGCAAACAGAGGCAGTATTTGTTATTGGACAAACTAAGTAATTGCATTAGAACAATTATTTTTGTTATAGTGGCTGCTGAAGGCTCCTGAGCAAGAAGTATTGGTTTCCCTTTTCCCTTCTGTTGGCAGTTGATTCCTCACTTGAAGCTGGACCTTGTCTATTTTGCCTTTTTAAAGTTGGTAATTTATACCTTAATGATGATCGTTGCAGAATACCTTATACACAAGTCAGACAGGAAGTGCAAGACAAGATTTTAATCGTTAAAAGTTTATCGATAACCTCTTATATACACATAGTTATACACAAAGTGGTTCATGAGTCCCTCATCTTAGAGAATTCTGCTGGTGAGGTTGGTTGGCTGAAAACTCTCTGTCTTGGTCATCTCACAGATATGATGTTAATGTGGAAAAAGCCAGCTGGGTTCTTGATGGGTATGGCTTTCTTCATGGACTTTCCTGTTCTTTAGCTGGGCACTGAAAGGAGCCCATATTCATCAGCTGTATCCAAAATTTTACAGATGACTGGAGACTCCACCTTGAACATAAGAGATCAAAATATTAATGACTATGAAATCATTAATAAACTTTACAAGAGACTGCAACAGAGATCACGAGATTAATTACAACAGCATCCAAAAGGCACAGTACTTGAGTGTCACTTTGTAAAACTCGGTACATTTTTTTTTATTTTATTTTTTTTTTACTTTTCTGTATGATCTCTATAGCATATTAACAACATAACTACTAATAATAACCCTCCTTTCCCTAGGCAAATGCAATAGAACAAAAAGCAGTACTAGTTCAGCAGCTCTGTATTTGGGCTAAAGTACACTCCAAGAATCTTTCTTTTGTGAAGAGTCACTGGAAGGAAGGGACTATTTTAAACTTGAAGACATGGATGGGAGATGTCATAGGTCTAAGGAGCACAGAGGTGACTAGATGGAGCAGCAGCTCGGTAAGATTTAGTAAGAACAATGATGTTAGCATTTTTCAGTGCATTTGAAAATCCTGCTGTGTCTTTCTCTATGGTCTTTGTGTTCCGCTGTCAGGGGCAGACTTGCATTGCTAGCCCTGAGATGGTAGTTGTAGAATCTTTCACTTCAGTAGAAAAATCTCTGCTATCAAATTAAAAATATTCCTTTTGCTCTGTGGCTAATGCAAATGACCACTAAAGTCAAAACGGATCACACACTTTCCATAAGGTGGAATTTGCACCTCGAGACATCCTCTACTAAGTGACACCTGATCTTAGGAAATTCAAGTATGCGTTTACATACCCCAAGGATGTATTGGCAAGAATGAGGCTCTAACATATATATGGTTACAGCATGAGGTGAATCAGACTCTTTACATCTGAAAACAGAAATTTTGCAATGTTTAGCATGTAATAAGCACAAAAATGAAATATGCATTTCCTTACTATCTGTATCATCTTTACTAAGCCCAGCTAATGGTCATAGCTTTCTGAGCTTTATGAAAGAACGAGGCTTTCCCCTCTGGCATAGGAAGAAACAACACAAAACATCCGTTTACTAAAAAAAGTTAACTTACTTCAATTTCACAGTCACCTGCCTTGGCCTGTCAGTTAAGTCGCAAACATCTCCATTTCCATAGAAATGAGACACCATCCTGCCCAAAAGTTTGGAATGAAAACATTTGGAAATAGTAAACACAATTCTTAAGCACAGAGCTAACTTACATAATAAAGTATCTCATCATTCTTCAAATATTTAACTCCAATATACAAAACAAAGAAGTAAAATGCTGTATTTCAGTTATTACAGAAACAAATAGTTGCTTGCTATCAGAAGACTTTTCTCTGCATCACATCCAAAGTCTTGAATTACCTTTCCTGATACTGCATGTTGATTAGGGCAAAAATCTATACAACTTGCTCATAATACTTTGTCTATTAGTAGACTGAATATTCATGCATGGCAGAACTGGGCCCTGGCATTTATTTTTCTCCATTGCAAGTATGAGACTAACTCAAGAACTCATAATCAGAGTAGTAATCATGATGACTGTAACCATACCTAACTGTCTGTGTACCATCTTCTCTAAGATGGTAGGTTCTAGCAGCATTCTTTCTGGACCATTCAATGTGTTCCTCCTTGTTCCAGGTACCCACGACCACGGAAGTCTTGCCACTCTCCTTGTCCTAAAAGAAGAAAAGCTGATAATTACCTTGTATTTTAAGTTTAGCAGTGAGGATATCTTAACAAGTAGAACGTCATTTCTAGAGCAACTCTGCTCTTGTCAACACAACATGTTCTTACAAACTATGACAAACCATGATTACGTATTAGGGTCAAGAGTCAAGTTGATGGTCTCTTCAGAACAGCCATCTAGGCTATGTGAGCTGATAAATGTGTTTTAATGACAGAAAAGCATTTCCTCAAAGACCCACACATTTTCAGCTTTGATTATCACTGTGCTCTGTCTGACATGGTACCTACATTCCCCTGCATAAACTCTTTAGCGGCACACTGAGGGTTTATTTTCTGAAATCCATCTTAAACCCAAGATGTAAATCAGCCAAGAAAAGGATGCTGCTTTTTTCAAATCCAAGACAGATTCTCTAACCTCCCCACCACCCCCCACAGCCATCTAGTGGCAGAACATAAAACTACTTAAATGTACCTCGTGATACTGATGAACATATTTGCCGTAGCAGAATTCATACTTCCACCAGCCAACACCCTAGGGAGAGGTATAATCTCAGCATTAAAACCAAACCAAACCAAAACCCCAAAACAGCCATTCCCATTTCCCTCCTGACCCTAAATCACTGGCTATTTTAGCCGTAAAACTCCAGCTTTTATTCAGGTATCTTGATTCATGATTTGCATTGAGAGAGAATCTCTTCTTACACTAATTGGCATAGGGAAGGGATGGAATAGATGAGTTTAAGCAAAGAGGACCTCATTCTTACGTAGACTCATGGAAGAGCCACATAAGGACTACATTCTTTAAACTACTTGTATCCCCCCTATTTATTTATTTTTTTTAAGAAATATTTTCCTCTTTCAAAGACAGAGAAAACTTCAGATGCCTCTTCTCTACTGGCTCTTCTCTCAGTAAGTTTTATCAGTTTTTTTTTTCTTCTCATTAACAAAACTAGCACTGAACAATTCTCATGATCTACTTTCATTTTTCACTGTCTTTTCAATTAAGTTGATTTTCAACAGAAAAATTAAAGATACCTTTCTAGCACAGACCTCGGTATATAAACCTTCCCTATAACAATGCAAGTAAAGGCAATTATTATGTACATAAAAATGCTGTTAAAACTTTAACTTGACATGGCCTGTGTAGTAAACGCACCAGTGTTTTATTCAAATAATGGAAGAATTGTACTATTGCTTCAAACTAGCATTTTGCCCAGCACGGCCAAGCAAAAATTATTTAATGAGGATCTATTTAAATATTTGAAAGTCATGGCACTATTCATGAACATTAAGCTCCAACTCTCTACACTCCAGACCCCAATAAGAATTATACATTTATGCCCAAAATATGCTTTATTCTTCAAACACAAAATAGTCCTGTAACTAGCATTATAGGAGCATCGCATATCCAGCAAAAATTATAGTATTTGATGGGGAGGGTGAACAAAAAACAAATGCAGACCCTACAGCTAGCAGAGCTGACTTGGAGGAAGGTTTTACCACACCACAATGGAACACTGAGATGCTCTAGTCTGGAGGTAGCCATGGAAGCGTATTAAGAGTATCCAGGGCAAGGACTGGGCAAAAGTAGGTCTTGAATATAGATCAAAAGAATACTTTCAGTTAAGGTTGAAGTTACTAGCAATTAGTTTTTTAAAGGAAAAAAACCTCTTTTGTTATGAGGAAACAAAGTAGTCCCCCCCCTCTGCTGAGGGAATAATTTCAACTATCAGCATTCATGGAAAACAAAAAACAAAACAAAACAACCAAACAACAACAACAAAAACCACCATAAAACAGTATGTGCAATTAAGGAGTTGCTATTTGACTGTACACAGCTTTTATTTCTCACCCCATGGAAACAGTAGGAACCACTAAGAAATTCCTTTATAAGTTGGTCATCAGTCAGTTTGGAGATGTGGGTTGTTCCCACAGTTAACAGTTGATGGCTTCCAACAGGAACAGGCTTATGAATGGAAGAAAATTTCTCTTCTTTTGTTGAATGCATTTCTTCCTGAAATTAAAGTACACACAAATACACTAGTTAGACCTCATATGCCCCTTGCAAAATCTATAGGAACTATAGGAAGTTGCTTAATACTAAGTGAGGCAGGCTGTGCAAAGAAGCATGAAAGCATTTTGTCACTCTTTTCACTGTGTCTCAAGCATAGCTGAAAAAAAGACTGATAATCAGAAACTTAGCAACTTTCCAAACTGTAGGCTAAGAAGGCTACAGAAGTTTTCTATTAGTAGCCCAAATTTAGTTGATATGTTTTCCTTCCAAATAAGCTAAGTTACATGTAATTTTAATGAACTTAAAGACTATTTGAAAGACTGACGTGGTCTTATAAAGTTAGGTAAAAGAACTTACTCCACTGAACTGCAAGTTGTGTGCTATAACATGGAAAACAAGTACTTTGCTATTTAAAATGAACGAAATTCTACCTCCTTAACCCTTCTGAAAGGCATCTTCATCATTTCTTGCTGTTTCTCCAGCTGTTCCAGATTATGGGGTTTAAGTGGGGATCCTGGCAGGGACTGGCAAAAGATGTCATTCACAGGGGAAGCCCTGAACCTGTGCAAACAAGTTACGGATATATCACTTATGCTTTAAAGACAAGACATACTTTTTTATTGCTGTACGTTTCTGACTCAGTTGGGCTTGAAGTATTTTTTTTCTTGCATTAGCACCATCACAGTCAAAGCTACCATGTCCTCACAATTACAATTGATGTAAATATGATTTTTGCCCAGTGTAGACTCACTACCAGCACTGCCAGACAACTGGCAGCACAATCTAATCACTCTTCTTCAAAAGTTGGTTATTAAAAGGCAAACTGCATTGTACATGTACTGTGAATGTAATGTCAAGACTCCAAAAAAAAAAAAAAAAAAAAAACACTCTTCAAGCTAGAAAACTTCAAAGATTAAAACTGATAGGTGCAGTTCCTGTGTAATTAAAATAATACATTCCTGTACTATGTGACATGTATGGCTTTTCCCACTGCATATATACCATTATTCCTCTATCACTCTCTTCATTAGCTATGTCTGCAAAAAGAGTTCATCACAGGAAAGAAAAATCAGAAAGGTGAAGCAGAGTAATACAGCTTTCTCCTTGTTTTACACAAAACAGAGGCCTCATTAAAACACCAAACAAGCCTTAGCAGATAGTATTAAAGGAAAGTAAACATCAAAATGAAAATCGTAATGACAAATGATGTATTTGTACAGTTTTTGTTTCTCATCTCATTGAAAAGGTGCTCTTTAGAGGAAGCTTATTTACAAAACAAACATGCAGATGCTGCTTCAGAAGCAAGGTGGTGTTTTGTGATGTCCTCCTTTGAAAAGTCTGTAAGACACAGCAGTAGCTATATGATAATTGCCACTGTAGTTGAAAGAATCTGAACATGTTTCCTAAATAATTATTACACTCTATATTAAATAAGTCCTGTAGCAAAGAAGCCTGTTTTTATCTGAATTTTATTTAAAAAGCATTAAGACTAACAGTTACAGTAGACATACTACTTTTCAGTCTTCCTCCCTGTCCCCAATTCCTACCAATTAAAAAAAAAAAAAAAAAAAAGGTCAAATTGTAACCAAATAAGAATGCCAACTAGTGCCAACTAGAACTAATGGATATTCCTTTGCTAAGTTAATGCAACTGCATTATTGGGTAAGATAACGAGTGTGGTAAAGGGCTGGTGTCTGAAGTACTGCTCAGTGCTGTTTCAGGGAACACGACAGGAAAAGTGCACTTAAAATGAGGTTGGTTTGTCTTCTTCTTACCTCTGCTGACACTGAGCAGCATTTCAAGCCCACCATCTCCACCCATTTTTATTTACTAAGATGACATAAGTGGGAGAGTAAAGATCTAGTATGTTTATTTATTTAGGTATTTGTTGCCAGCGGCCAGAAACCTTCCATGCTTTCAGTTTGGGAGGAAGTAGTGGCTGAAGATTTTATTCTTATCACATGAAAAAACAATTTACCTTGCACTTTCTATTCTTCTGCTGATACAAAGGCTTAAAAGACATTTAACATACAGTATACAGATAATAGATGAGTGCAATAGACAAGTGCAACAGATAACATAGTATTTAGAGATCCATCCACATGATAAAATTGACAGTTGGTACTAAATATTTAATAACAGCATCACTTATTTACCCTAAGTGGCAAGCATTTATAAAATGCACAGTCAAGGATTTTATCCTTTTGACTTTGTTGCCAATTTCAGAACAGCCATTAAATACTTGCTTGTTCTGATGTCTGTGTGTATGTGAAATTCAGAACTCCTGTCCATTATTTCTCTTTTCATTTTTGTCATGTACTTTGCAATTCTGTTTACACCCTTTGTGAGAGGGGAGAAAAAAAGAATCCTAAACTTGACTTTTGGAAAAATAACACAAACTATGAACTCTTCAGATGAAAATGACTTATACAGCTGATGGTAAGGCAATGAACCAGGACAAGGATAGATGGGAGCTTCGTAAGTTTTGAGTACTGCTAAGATAAATGTTAATAAGGTTATGGCTGAACACCATAGTTTTGGTTTTTGAAATGAAATAGAGAAATTGAAGTCTATGCACACACATATGGCATATGTGCAATTTGAAGTATCTGAATACCATGAAGATGATCCCCCAAAGACCTTGAAATCATAAACTAAGAGAAGAGACTGAGTGTTCTTAATCTGCATGCAGTCTCCAGGCCCTGGTTTGCATTTCTCCAGAATGATAGGGCTAGAAACTTACCTGTTGAAAAGGAAATACTTCCCATCTGCTTCTCATATGGGATCAACCAGCACAGACTTGCAAAATGCAAATATTATGCAACTTAAGACGAAAACTCTTAAGACTTGGCAAAACTCCACTTGCCAAAATAAGCATATACAAGTGTCACAGTTCCGTGCCAAAAACCACAGCTGGATATAAGACATATAAACACATGCATGGAAGCTGATGAAAATTTGGAGCGATAATGTTAGCCAAAATCTGGGTACCGTACCTATATTTAGGATGGTTGCATAACAGAGGTGTCAATATAACCACTTCATATTCACAAGTTGTAACTTCTGCTACTGAAAGAATCTCATGTTTAGCTTCTGGATGACAGATGTACATCACTGTACTTGATCTGGGTAGATTTTGTCTCAAGCTACAAGGTGTGCCGTTTCCCATTTCTACAGGATAGTATGGGGTCATCTGCCCTTCTATATTTTTTGTAGGTATCTAGGTGAAAGAAAGTAAAAGTTAAGGATCACAGTAAAGCTCCTTTGACTCTTCTGAAACAGAAAATGATGTAACATTGTGCAGAGCCAGCAATACTGGCTTGAAACCAGCCCCTGCATAGTGACTTGGTGTTGCTGCAACGTCCAAACACATTCCGGTTTATTACCTCCAGCTCAGCACTGAACAGATGCACCGAGCCACGTGAGGTCTGACTACAAACCTGACTGCAAAAGCAGCTGGTTTCTCTGCACAGGTTGCCTGGTAGTGCAGTTCTAAGAAAGCTTGCCAGCTAGGTGCAATGTTTTGGAAGAGCACCAAGCCAGCTGTGTTCACCTTGTGGTCTAGGAGCCAAGGAGCTGTGAGTAGCTGTGCCAGACTCAGCTCAGGTCTGGCCAGGCATGTTACCTTCAGTTCAGTGCTGGGCCATGAAGAATATACAGTGGCCCCTTGCAAAGTCATCTAGGCAGCTGTGCTACAGCCCTTAACATCCCCAGCCCAGGTGTTTCCTTATACAGAGTATCTCACACCATCTGTTATCGTGGCTAACAGAAAGTTAGCAATATATATATAAAGTAAATCCCACTTTATAAAGTTTGAAACATTGGTGTAAAATACTTTACTTCAAAATGCATTTTAAAGTAAAGGTACTTTACAAAGCCCAAGTAAAAACTTTAAGTCCACTTTCCTCCATTTTG
This sequence comes from Anseranas semipalmata, assembly GCA_013399115.1. Taxonomy (NCBI): domain Eukaryota; kingdom Metazoa; phylum Chordata; class Aves; order Anseriformes; family Anseranatidae; genus Anseranas; species Anseranas semipalmata. The sequence goes on along the minus strand of VXAA01006711.1, from coordinate 393,971 downwards.
TACACACTTTAAATAAGTTCTCTTCAGACTTGCTCCTTCATGTTTTGTCCAACTTCCACTTCAGGAAATTCATTCCCTGAACTGGTAGAAGTCTCTCTCCTGGCTCTTATCTTCCAAGCAGCTAACATTCCCAGGTACCAAAAGTCCTGTTTGTGCAAAAGCCATGCTGGAACCCACAAACTAGACCACTTTCAATCTGTTGTTGCTTGAGCTAGTAAAGGTTTTCAGTGCACAACAAATCAGGCTTTGTGCTAAAAGGTGGTGGTGCCTTCCGTGCTCAGGCCACTAACCCAGGGGAGCTGGGACCCTCCTACCTCTCACCTACTGCAGTTCTCAAGCCATGTTACCCTGTCACAGGCCACTGACTCTCTTTTTGACTACTGTTTCATCATGAATGAAATGAGACATTCATGAGGTACAAGAACGAACATGGCGGTAGCTTAATTGCTCAGGCACTCCTTGGCTTCCAGTCACGTATCCACTCTATACCCAACTATTCAGTGGTCAAAGGTGGCAAATGAAGATATACTCTAGTGGCTCACAGAAGGGGTACCAATATCTTTCCTTCCTAGCTTTCTGAATAAAACAACTGACTTTTCCTTAAATATCGAGAAATTATACCAATGTATTTCATTGCCTACTCAAGAAACCTAAATGGAGAGAGCTGCTGTTTGCACAAAAGTCCTATTGAGACCTGTCAGTTAAGATAACTCTCTAGTCTCAACAGTTTTTTGGTTACTTTAAGCAGCACCCAGCTGTGTTATATATTCTTTTCCCTTTCCTGACTACAGATTCCACTCAAGTTGCAAATCTAAATTCTTTGTGGACTGAAACCAAGTCAGTGTACATACATCATAAATACTGTTGAAGAAGTCAGGAAAATATTTAGCAACTTCTGAAGTAACGAATAAAAACCCTGCACTACAAAGAATCAAGTTTTCTTCAGCTTCCAAGAGCTAACTGCCTAACTGCCAGAGCCATCAGAACAGGCCACGTGCTGACTTGAGTCTGCTTCCCCAACTACCTCCAAAACGCTGATCAGGCGTGTGTATTTTCTGAGATCCACTGCAAGAGAGAAACCATTCTCTGCTATGTGAGCTGGTATTACAGAGAACATGCAGATGAAAACTTGACTTAGAATTAAAATAAAGGATAACTGGAAATAAGGTAGGTGCATGTCTGTCCGCAGGCCAGATTTGCTATTGCTTATCCCAAACACCACTGTGCTTCGGGTACTTATGCTGTTTTGCTACTAAGTTAGTAACTCAGAATTGCATTTTGGGGCCTTAAAAATGGAAAAATTCTCTAATGGAAAACAGAAGCACAGAATTTTAAGGGATGGGTCATCAAGTCAGGTGAGAAATCTTCTAGGGAAATCTTCTAGGGTGCTGTACAGTTCTGTTAAGTATTTCTAACCCAAAGTTTATGAAAGGGAATAGGGATTTCTGATGAAGCTAGAAAAATAACTTTTGCTAGACCATGAAGTGACTTTGTGGATATACATATTGTTTTCATAGAGGAAGAATACATAGTTCATATCTCATATAAATTTAAGATTGGCATAACTTTAATGTAAATAAATGGAAGGGTAAGAAATTTTACTAACTAGACTAAGTTTTTTGATGTGGAACTGACAATATAAAGTAAAGAGTGCAGCTCAGGAACAGTTTCGTTTTTTGATACTCATTTTGTTAGGGAACTAATTATATAATCTCATCATATATAAATTGCCTCCACTATTGACGGCAAAAGTTAAAATAGACATTTTTCACTTGCCTCTTTTGCACTCTCTTTTGGATTTTCCTTCTCTTCTTGATCTAGGGAATAATTAAGAATGAGGTAAGCATAAAGTCTGTGAACTTGAAATAAAGTGAAATTATACACAGAGAAGTTTATATGTTTTGTGTATTTGCTTGTACTTTGTGTATAAGCAGTCAAGAGTCAATTTTACCAACTTGCAGGTGCAAAAGAGGAAAGAAAGGAAATAAACAGTGATTTGGGGTCCAGAGCAAACAGAACAAATTATGAGTAAGCATCGTCTTAAAACAATTTTATAAGTTTATAAGACAGGCCAAATCCAGCCCTAGCACCACAGGAAGGCCATGGAGGCCAGAATAACATGTCACCACTGCTGTTCTTTGAAAAAAATAGTTTGCTGTCCCTCGAAGTAAGTGAATTACAGGCTGGGACAGTACATAGGCAAGTACTTCAGCCCACCCACCAGCCAGCCTCAGAGGGTACGCTACTTGTAGGATGAAATTAGCCAGACTGCATGCTATGCTAATGATCGTGAGTATAAGTGTCCTTACAGAGCACGGGTTACAAGCTGTCACAGGTTAAAGCTGTCTTTAGCATTCTGAACTGTTTCAGGAGATAGTCAGGACCCCGTTCAGAATTAGAAGAGCAAAAGACAACTCCGCTTTACTGTCAACCAACTAACTGTTCTGAGTTTGGTGTATCACACTTGTGGATTCAGCTGACAATGGTTTGAGACGCCATCTATTTTATTTTTTAAGAGAAGTAGTGTGAATTGCTGTATAGGAAGCACAGAAAGAATAAAATCTGCCACCTAAACAGAGAGGACAGAGGGCGAACGTACTCAAAGGCTGCTAACTTGACAAGTTATCAAGACAACTTGAAGTATCATCACATGTAGCTTCTCAGCATAATAGCCCACAGAAGAATTCATAAACTCAAACTAGACATCATGTACAGCAGCTTTTAGGGAGAATTAGGCATCTCTGCACAGGATTAATGACAACACAAACAAACACTGTAACTCACTAATAAGAAAAGCCAAACAATGCAGTTTCTGAGGCATGTTTCTTTTTAGCACTAAGATACCTAACTGAAGGTTGCAAGCAGGAATTCAAAGAAATGGGATTAATAGCTCTAAATCCCCTTCAAGATCAAGGCACTCAAATGAAACGCTTTTAGGAGGAAAAAAATGGTGGTGCCCACCTTTTATGTACTAGCCTAGAATTAAAAAAAAAAGTTACTAAATGATGTGTTTTCTATTGTTTCCATCAACTCTAATGAATGAACACAGTCTGTGGATTTTTAGAGTTCTCTTAACCAATATACTGCCTATATAAGGGAAGCCGATATCAGCAGGTGTGAACAAAGAACTTCTGGCATCTACAGTAATTTATGTGCAAAAATGCAAGTACTCGGAAAATTATTCTAAACTGCAGTTTGAGTCTGGGGCTCAGCTACCTAATTTCCACTGAAGTCACACTTCAGGCACTTCAGCATTTCTGAAGGTCTGTGCCAGAAACCCTAAAAAACACTCTCCAACAGTTCCAAGGATCAAATCTACCTGCAAAGGCTATAAATGCGTGGGTTTGCATACCATGTCTTACTACAAAATAGCAGAGCTCAAGATGTGCTACACGCCCTGCCCACTGCTTCCAGTTTGAAAGACACTTCTCCCCACCCAAAAAGAAAGAGTGGCAACAGATTACATTAGCAAACAGACTCATCTGGCATACGCCGCTTCATTTTTTTCTACTATGCATTTTCTTTCCCTGACCCTAATTAATTACTGCAGATTAATCTAATTAATTAAACAGCACAGCAAAACTGACAAAATGGATAAATGTAAAGAGCTGAAAGGAATTAATTGAAAACAATACATTCTGTAAAACAATAATCTACAGAATTGTACTATTATTTTGCATCGGGAATCAGTTTTCTGTGGCATATTTCTCAAACGGTAATAGTTAAAACCAAAAGAACTCATTAGCATTAGCAAAATAAAATAATCTAAGACAAACCTGGTTCTGATAATGGGTTCTTCATCATCATATTCCCAAGATAGTATTCTTGGATGTTTATTTTCTACAATCAAAAGAAGTTAAAAAAAAATCAGTTACCATTTTCCATACTTTTTCTAGCATACAGGATTTCAACTCTTCTGGAGGAGTTATGCATGCATGTGCCAGTGAAAAGGCGACTGAGACTTCCAAACTGCAAGAAACCTACCTGCCCTGTCTCTTTCTCTTCGTGATATTGACGGATGTGTTTTCCATGGCAGACCTCGTAAGTCCAATAAGATTCAATCTTAAAATTAAAAATAATAAAATCATTTTCTGTTTAGATAAACTACCCGAAAAACATTTTCCCCCAAATTTTTGGCTTTTGCAGCAATAAAATGCAGCCAAAGCAGGTGGATGAAAGCACCCTCAAAAACAATAGCACAGTGAACGGTCTCAATGTTCCCTAAGCCTTTTGCCTGTTGTGCTTATTTGGAACTTTATCAAAGTTTCCTCAACTTCTACATAGACAAAGCAAAACAAATAAATAAATAAGATGTAAATACTGAATTTGCTCTAAAAGCACTGGGGCTAAGCTGAAGTGACTCAGCACTGACTGGTTTTGGCAACTGTTGTAGATATGGGCTGTTTACCAATGGGGCTTGACCCGCTCTCCCTTCCTCAAGGACTTGCGCGAGACCTTTTGTAGGTATAATATTTGGCCATTTTTGCTCTCTCTGGTTCTCAGTACCAGGCACAAGTCTTTGAATTGTGATGACAGTTGATGAAAAATGGAAAAACTTTCTGAGTATCTAGAAGTATATTTGTTGTCTTCTAACAATTCATAAGAAATGCTTTTCATTAGACTGCCGCATATTATAGCTTGACTCCTGGAAGTAAGCATTTAAAATCCGTATTTTTAATTTGGTATTATAACAATCCAATTTATTTGTATCCTGAGACTTTCTATGACATGGAATTTTATCGGTTATATAAGATAAAAATCACAAAATTAAAGAACTTATTTTGGACTGAATTAGTACGTGAAGTCTGAGATATATTTATCCAAACAGTTTATTACACTAAATCACAAATGGACTGAATGATAATCTTTTGATTAGCATGCAAACTATCAACACAGAAGTAACATACTCTATATGAACAGCTACTTTGCTTAAAAAGAGGTTCCAACAATTCTCCTGGAGCAGGACCTTTGTAGTCCTTTTCTTCTTCCTAGAATAGAAGGATATTTCATTACATTAAAATTAGAAGTAGTTTGGTGAGTTATTAATCATCTGTATTAGTTTAAAAAAAAAATCTTGTTGCAAAATTAAAAGATACAAAAACTCATTAATTCCTGCCCTGAAGGAGCTGTGCTGTGATCAGAAGAAAAGGTAATTTACTTAAATAAGAGGGACAAATGAAAGTCACAAAATAGTCAAAACAGAAGAGTTCTGTGATTTTAAAAACACATGCATTGCAAAAGAGTAGTAGCTCTCAACTTGTTTTTGTCAAGAATGACAGCTTGGGTTATGAATAGGAAAACAGTATCAACAATCTTTTAATTTGTTCATCAGTATTGATGTGTATTGATGCCATACAATTGCAGTGTCACCCAACTTCCACCATATTAAAAAAAAGATCACAACAGCATACATAATACTGTCAAAGTTTACTTCTGTGTATTTTTTTACTGTATAAACGTGCATGCTATTGAAGAGATTTTCACTGTAAAGTTCTTCAGCACTAAAGGTTTCTCCCCTAAGCTGAAGTACTCACTACTGTCAGTTGCTTAAAGGATGAGGGTTATGTCAAAATGACAAAAAACAACTTGGAAGATGCCGTAAAGACTTGCCTACAGTTTATAATCACAAACAAGACTTGGCTGAACTTACCTCACTGCCACTTGCTATCAGTGGAAGTATACATTTATATTTCTCTTTATCCACGGTGGTCATAATGATGTAGTTATCCTCTTTGTACAGCACACCAGTCGTAGGCTAAAAATAAAAATAATAATAAAAAAACAATACAAACAAACCGCCTATGAATTAGTCGGGGTTTTTAAAACGTTACTAGTTAGAAACACCCCTGAATTCAGGAGCGGTACGGTCAATTCATGGGGAAGGCGGCCCGGAATACTTCCCGGGGCTTACTTCCAGCAGAAGACCGGGTCCGGGCATTCGGGCTGGCCGCCGCCGGCTCCTGCGAGCTCGCCTGACTCCCCTGCCGGGCCCTGCCCTTCCCGCCCCGCTCCCCCACACGCCGCCGCGGTCCCGCAGCCCTGGCGCGCGTGTACCCACCAGGCTGAACTCGGTCCCGGGCCAGTTCACCCTGAACGGGACGTCGTCGCTG
>VXAA01006711.1:371576-387612 GCA_013399115.1 Anseranas semipalmata | reverse complement strand
GACCGCCCGCGCCTCGGGAGCCGGCGCCCAGCCGCTCCGCGTGCGCACGGGGCCGGGGCGCTGGGTGCGCGGGGCCGCCCCTCTCGCAACGAAGCGGCGCTGGAAGCGAGGCGCGGCGGCAGGCAGCGCGGCTCCTCTCCCTGCTGGGCTGTCGAAAGCTGGGGTAAAATCCGGGCTTACTTCTGAGAGGCTTCCTGCGCCTTGAAATGTTGGGCGTTTATATTTAGCCGGCTGAGGAAATGGGGTATTTCAGAGGGTGATTGCAGTAGTTCTGTAATTAATTTATAAATATCTTGCTAAATATCAGGCTCTTAAGAAAGCAGTGAGCCTGTTGCGGGTGTCTCGTTTTATCCATCCTTCCTCAGCGTCGGCTGCTACACGCACAAGCTCCTCCTGCAGCTCCTCTGCACCTGGTGTGGGGTGGACAGCACGCATCCTGGTGTGGTGACAGCAGAATTGGCACCTGCTGTATACGCAGCCTGGCAGCTAGATGGTTGAGAAGGTTTTGTACGGGATTATAATTAAGTCAGGAATTTCCTTCTTTCTCATTTAAGATTTTACTCTCCATTGCATGGACATGGACAAAGACCTGATACACTTTATTTTCCACCTCGCTGTTACGAGTACTAGACAGTTACCTGATAGTTTCACCCAAGTATTTAATTTTACTACTGAAGAATGCCGATGTACCTCTACTGGCTAGATTGTGTTATGTTTTCCTCTTTTTTTCCCCAAATTTTTAGAGTAGTGCCAGCAAGACTTCTATGGTATAGAATAAGAATGGAAGACACAAAGAAATAAGGAACACAATTTCATGTTCAAGTAAATATAATGAAAATACTTTTATCTTCAATTAAGACCAAACTAAGTTGAGAAATGGTTGGGCTGAAATGGACACTTGGGGAAGGGGAAATGTGAGGTTATTTACTGTCTGCTTTGCCAACTGATGAGGGGATGTAGAATGGGGATAATGGGAAAGTTTTGGCAGTGTATAGCAATTCTTAATAACCCCAAACTAGCGGAATGGGGGCTGAAATGTTTAATGAGAGAAGTAAACTAGTAGGTGGCTGGTGCTAGGAGTATGAAGGCAAAGGAAGGAGAAGATGCCAGGAAAAATCTCAGTGGCGGCAGAGAAAGGAAACTGGTTGGCGTGTGGTCAGTTCAGGTGGATTGGTTTCGGATGGTTTGTTCAGGACATTCTTCATCATGTTTGCCAGCAGCGTGATGTATGTATGTACATCTGTGTTTACACTGGGCAAAATGAGCTGAGTTTGTTTAAACTGTTTAAATAAATGGTTTGTATGCCCTTGGTTGACTTTTGCCTTGATCAGAAGAATAATTTCCAGATGGAAATAATACAGGTGAAGTAGCTCAAATCTTTACTAAACGGCTGTCACAGGTCTAGTCAATACTTTTGAGCTTTGCTACCATATTTTTGTTTGTTGGATTAAGGCTGTATTTTTTTTTTCCTGTTAAACATGTGCCAAAGCTGTGCTGGGAAAAGAGCTGTTCTTCCAGTTTAAGTACCTGTACAACGAGAGCACGGTGCCAGGAGAGGAGACCTAGGCTGTAAAAGACCAGAAGGATGCAGGCAAGATGTTAAAGGAGGGGAACAACTGGAGGGAAGTTACCTGAACAGAGCCGCGGAGGAGCAAGGAAATGACCTTAGTATGAGTACTGAGGGAATGTGAAGTTGGAATAATTAGAGCTGTACTGTAGCTGGTAGTTGAAATAAGGGTCAAGTCCTTTGCAGAAGACTTCTAGAGAAGCCTTATTACTTGAAAAACATTCTTTTTCTATAAAAATCATATACTTGCATAGCAGAAAGTCAAGATAGAGGACCCTGCTGGTGGTTTGCTGTCCTGGTGTCTGTCTGTGTAGACAGCCAGCATCCCCTCTGCCAGTCAGCAGCTTGGCTGAACAGAGTGGAAGATCACCTCCTAAGAGCTTCTTTTCTTACCTTTGTTACACAGAACAGACGCAGAGAAATAGGTCTGATGGGGGAGCTGTAGTACTTAGTTTTTTTCAACATCCTCAGCTCCTTAGTTCGAGTAAAATCTGTATCCGGATGCATACTAGAAAGAAGAGGTGGAAAGGGATGCAAATCTGAGTTCATCTAGTGACGTGATGAACTTCAGGAAATAACAGTATAAAATAAAATAGGAATATAATACTGATGGGAGATGTTGCAACCAATTTTGTAAATGTGTTGCTTCGGCTTTAAGGGTAAGTGGTGTTCAAAAGGTGGGGTGTTCTGCTCGTAAGGGATAAATTATCCATGGTATTTTAAGCAAACAAGGACACTTTTTCCTATGCTTTTAGCAAAATTGCCTGGAATGTTCAGACTTGTGGAAACAGGTTTAGAGGTAGCTTATTGTCTGTGTGTTTGTATTAAGCCCTATATAAAATCGCTATCATTTTGTCACAAATTCATATTTAGTTCTAGCAAGCAGGGAAAAATAAGCATGTGGCATGTAAAAAGCGTATTAATTTTTTTTGTGTCGAGTAACAGATCTGAAAGCATGCTGGGCTTTTGTTGGTGGCTGAAGCTGTGGGAAGAGGCATGGCTCAGATCCCATACAGCAAGATTAAGCATGTTTCCAGTGCTTTAATTGCTTGAGTTGGGACAGTTTAAGACTTCATAGTAGTAGCTAGCTCGTGTATATCATTTTTCATCATTAAATCTAATAGCATTGTGTAGCAAGATGCAATTAAGATGCACAGTGATGTCCATCCTATTACTGGATACTCTTTAAACATAACATTTCTGGAAATTTCTTTCTCCAACACCATTAATAAATTTGATGCATTTTTATTGTATTGAAGTTGTATGCACAAACTGGAATGTATCATTACAGATATTATTGCAAGTTTTATGAATCTGGAAAGCAAATGAACCAACAATGTCCTGAATATAATCAAAGATACAAACTGTAGAGCCATACATAATCACAATGCCCCAACACAGTGCTTAAATATAGTTTTAAAGAGAGAATCATCGCTGATATTTTTGGATCATTAGTGAGTGTATGCATTCCCTGTTTTAAGGAACACAGATAAGCCTTTGAGGAAAGAATTACAAAAAATGTATAGAGTGGACATGCCAACTTCTGTGTTTTAACTTTACTACAGCTTGCTTCTATCTGAAGCAAGCAGAAGAAAAGAAATGCTGTTTGGTTTTTCTTTTTGTCTCATTTTGTTGAGGGAGGAACACTTAAATAGTCTTGAAATAAATCATACATAACACTTTCAGTAACAGGTAAGTATCCTGTAACGCTTAAGAGTTACTGTTTAAGTCAGGGAGAATAATGCATGCGTAATGGCGCATGTTCATCAGTGCTCCTGTGGCTACCATTGTCAGTCTTTGGTGTGTGAAGTCACTCAAAGGTTTAATTCCATCTTCAGGCATCTTAATGGCTGTCGTGACGGACAGACACCTGGACGTCCCATCATACTGTCCTGCTGTACAGCTGAATTAGCTGAGGTTGCTCTTCCACTCAGTTATACCGATCTTAAACCAGCACAGTGCAGTGCAGAATCAAGACCTCTGAAGGATATTCCATCAGTTTGCAAGTAACTCATGTACTAATGGAACAACGGGGCCTCGGTACATACGATTATTTTGCTAGTATCATCAGAGGATTTGCTTCTGCAGGTTAGAGTAGTCCATTAAGTGAGACCCTATTACATACTCTTAAAATAGTGGCATTCAACCATTAAACAGTAGCTTCTAAAAACTAATAAACTTCTTTTTATTGTTCTCCTCAACGAGTGCATGTTTAAGAGATGCCAGAAGCATGCTAACATTGTAATCTGGTATTTAAAAAATACAGCTTTCTTGGCTAAATATTTTAAGTGATCTAATTATCTAGAATTTAGGTTTGAATTTAATATCCTACAATCTACTCATCTGGGTGCTTTTTTCAAATGTTTCCTATTCATTAATGTTCTTTTTGGCTTTTGTAGGTGGCCAAGAAAAATAACAGCAGCTTGTTATGCTGATAACCCTAGTATTTCAAGGAATTACAAATATAAAACAGGAAAATGCAGAGAAGGAAAATGGACAACCTGTATGGTAGAAACATACCATTTTTGCGAGAACTGATGCAAAATATAGGCTTCCAAACAACTACTAAACATATATACATTCCCTGTATGAGAAAATATGATGCTACGTGGTATCTGAAACAGGACCTTTCCTATGTTAACATAAAAAAATACCCTTTGTTAAAAGTTAACAAAAATAACTTAAAATTTTGAGAAGCAAGACAAGTCCTTGTTGGGACGGAAACTCCATTTGCCTATGTTTTGCATAAAGTAAGGCTACTAGCCTAAACTGGTGGCTTTCCAACCTTCTTTGGCTAGAAGTCCATACAATACATGTCAGTTGACTGAAAAGAGGGTTCCTTTCTTAATGACCTTTTGTCTGTGAATCCCTGAAACACGGGTTGAAAATTACTGGCTTAAAATCTATCCTCAGAGACTGGTGAGTTTTTAAGAAATAGGGTTACAACAGCATCTAAAGGCAAACAACAAAGCTGAGATCTTCTGAACGTTCCTGCTGCATTGTGGCTTCAAGTCATACTCTTAGTTAATTTTAACATTTTAGTTTTATTCTTTATATTAATCTTAAAAAATAATGAGGCACTAATATGGTACGGCTTGTTTGTGTCAGAGTACCCCGTGCTTTGGTTTTCAGGGGCTTGAGATGAGCCAAGGGAAAGGACTATTTTCTTGACTCTGCAACAGTTTATCCCTCGTGTCTAAGGACAAACTAGTATATGCAGGGTAAGGTCACTAATGCAGTGGAACAACTTAATTTCAATGAAGTTAAATGTTGATGTAAGGTGGGTTTTTTTCCATTTACTATGCAGTTTACAAGAACTACTTAACATTTATCTTTTTAGCTGCACTGAGCTCCATGCCGGTGGTCTTGAATCAGAAAAAAACATGAGTTAAATCAATGGGAGTTGGATCTGAATGCAGATTTTGACCTAAAAAATATTCAAAAGTTTTTGTTTTTTTTTTTTTAAACCTGAAATAACAGAGAGGCTTAAGTGGTTCTCTTGAGATTTCTATAAAGAAAGATGTAATCCTTGGATAAAAAAACAATATACCAAATTCAAACCTAAAACACTTCCCCTGCTCCACTTTCTATAGACTCCCAAAAGAACGGTTTTTAAAACAGTATGTTTTAATGACTAACTACTCTTTTGAATGCAATATTAAAATAAATAAGGTAGCATAGTACAGAGAAACATGCCTCCAAGTCATACAGCCATTGTGCAACGAAACCATTCCTCTGAAGATGAAGCAAGATCATTAAAAGAAAGAAGTTACAGGCAATTTAGGTTTTGATGTTTTTCCAAGAGTTCCTTTACTAGTTTCTCTAAGGAGAAGAGATGCTCATCTACGTCTTCTGGCACGAGATTTCTCATAGAGTTAGCGAGTTCAAACAGGTATTCTGTGTTTCTTCCACTGGGACCAACGGCATTAATGATCTGTTCAGCGATTTCTTCTAGCGGCGCGGGACCAAGGTAGTTAGGGTTATCGTGAGTTCCAATGTACAGTAAGACATCAAATGGTTTTACTGACGAGTCTTTTGGATAGAAAACAACAGTTGTGGTCCTGTAGCCTCCTTTCTCTCTGAAGTCCAGGTATGCCTTGACTTCGCATTCTTGTCCAGCTGGCAATCTGTAAGCAACACCCCATACACACCCCTGTTGAAGGACATAAGAAAAGAAAACCCAAGCAGTGTTTAAAAGCATACTCAGAAATTAATGTATTTGTTTTATTTTGGTAAAACTCTCGTAACATTTTTTCTTCCATTTTTAGTCTTTTTATAGCAATTTCTCACACTGTTCTTAGAAGGAGTCCTGTATTAAAAGGGCTGTTCTATTTAGGAAATCTTCAGTCAAAACAGCAATTATGCAGATTGATCCTCCACCCTCTTCCTGATACCGAGGCCTTTCTTAAGAAACAACTTCTTGTTGCAATTAAATTTGGAATAGTAAATAGCCTTCATGGGCTTCTGAAGACTGACTGTTAAAGGGCTGGCAGAAAGGACGCAAAGTGTCTTCCTGACCTCACAAAAATAGTGGAGTGAAAATGAAAATTGTAAATAGTGCCAGATTCGAAGTAATTTTGACCAGGTCCTCTCTCTGCTTAGTTACATTTTCACTTTTAAGGACAGGGGTGTCACTTCCATCACAACGCATTTGGCAGGATGAGCGTGGTAACGCTCCCACACTGATACTGAGCCCAAGAAGAAAATGCTGAGATGCACCTTCAGTTTGCACCATTAGATGTGGCATAGCCAGCTCCTCAGCGAATGCTGCTGGGGCACATTGCATCACTGTCTTTGTAAATCTGAGTATTTCTTCATCATCCTCACGGATAAAATCTCTGAGAAAGTATGTAAGTGTGGTGTGAATTAGTTATACTCCCTTACAAAGTTTTATGTAGGCAGATGAGTGAGATCTGAGTAGGGACAGACTGACATGTTGTTGTGTTTTGTTTGTTGGAAGTAGCACAGGAAAACGATCACGGTCTGTTACCCGTCACAGGCTACAAGTTGTTTCTTATGAACTCTGTTTTAACCTAAACGATAATCTGTTTTGTCTACTGCCAGCATCAAACATGGGTTCTTCCTGCAGTGAAGATGGTATACATACCAGTGCTGTCGTAACGATGACAAAACAATTAACTTTTTTTTTCATTAAATCTGGACCTTAGTATTTAGTCATGATAATGGTGGGGCGGTGATGTTCGTTCGTGAGAGCTGAATTTTGCAGGCAGACCTCAATAAGCTGGTCAAAGGCATTGCACATTTGATGTGCTGTGGCCAAGAGCAGCACCAGGGAGTACAGATGATGACAAATTAAAAAACGGAAATCTGACAAGCTGGAATTAATGCAACATTACTTGTCACATCATTCGATGTTTGTGTGAGGTGTGATTATCTGGCCGTACCAGATTCTGGAGAAAAGGAAAAAAAAAAAAAAAACAACCAAACAAAACTGGTTTGCAAAGGGGAAAAAAAAGTTTCTATGGCAACGAATAAGTTTGCTTAACAATAGAAACTGAGTGACAACAAACATAACCATTCTTTGTTTATATAGGAGGCTGTGTAACATAATGGTACCCAGCAGTACAGCAACGTGAAAAAAACACTTACTAGAAAGGTACAGAAACTCACAATGAGAGCGCATTGCATTTTGCTGGTTTTGCTAACTGCACAAACAGTTGAAGTTTACGATTACTGTTAAACTTACCTCTATCTGTGGCTGCTATTTCATGGAATAGGTTGATAAGACAACATTATCATAACTGTATAGATAAGCAACTGTAAATAAAAACTAAAGACTGCCAAAACACCCACCCTCCCTGTCTTGCAGCCTTGCGTGGTGTGGCCTTGCTGCAGCTCCCCTCCCACCTGCCCTGGAGGCAGCAGTACTGCACGGACTCGCTCCCTTCAAGCGGTGAGAAGAGCGGCACGGCTGCACTGGGGGTCTGCAGGGGCTGGGGAAGCCCCCGCACCCAAGGTCTGCCACCAAATAATCTCCCAGGGCGTCCCAGCCTAATGAGTCCTGGCAGGTCTGCAGCCCAACCAAGAGCTCTCTGGTGGGCTAAGATCCCTAAAAATAATTGCATATAGTTGTACAGATAAGTTCTTTACTATCGAACAGGATTAGGAATGGGTAAAGGCAAAAAAATCTTAGTTTTCCTACAGCTTACGTGACTGCAAGTGTAGGCCTGGTTTCAGCTCACCTCCCAGACATTTCTCTTGCAAAAATTTCCATTGGGCTTTTCTAAGTGAGACCTAAGTAAAAGGCTGAAAGATGAGCAAGAACGGTAGGCCCAGGCCAGCGGCCTTTTTTCCTCAACAGGAGCTAATTTCACAACATTAGGTGAAACTAAATGCACAGTTGTGGCATTTAATTCCTTAAGCATTTTATCTGTGTAGCAAAAAATAAAGCAAGGGTTATCTCCTTTTTTATCACTGCAATGTCATCTTTCTTTGATTTTTTATTTGGGCAGGCTAAGTTATGGTTCTAACGCAACATCTGATGTCTAATATCGGTGTATCTTCAGCACTATACGTATGCTGAAAGTAAAACTCTGCGTTTTATAGCAGGATAGCTGAAGTGACTCTTCAGGAAAATACTTTAAAATATACCTTTCATAATAATAAACCCAAACTACTTCCAGTTGCTGCGTTCAGATTGATGGATTTATTTGAAATAATGAATAGTCAGTGGTGTAACTCCAAGAAATTTTGAGAGAACGTTTCATTGCAATAAAGATAACTCAATTATTAGCTTGTAGAGAAGCAAAAATTTATAGAGACTTACTACACAGGCTGGGAACACAATAGGACAGTCTGTACACTACAGAGACAGGAGTACTGTACCTCAGGGTCTTCAACCAGAGTCACAACTCTTCCAGGCTAAAATTAAAAGAAAATCATCGTTAGTTCAGTAAGAAGCTTTCATTGTAAATCACTGATGACAACGGTTCATTAACGCAAAACTATCCCGAGTGCACCTTCCTCAGTCACATTGCTTCTCCTCAGTACTACGCTGTATTTTTTCTCTAGAATGACGCGGTGAACCTTCTCACTTGTATACAAAAAGTTTATACACAGGCATGGAAAATAACCTAACACAGAAATCCAGCTTGCATAAACTAAGCAAGATACGACCATTTCTGGCTTGGCTTGCACTAACTGGCTTTTAGAAAATGTTAATTGTACACTATGACACATGGCAACTCCTAGGTTTAAAAGCACCCCACAAATTGCTGTATGTTTGTAAACATACAGCAAAGAAACCTGCGAGTAATTTTTAGAAAGAAAAAACTCTTCCTGTTAGTACCGTGTTACTCAAAGTTGAAAAAAAAGGCTTATTGTGAGAAAGACTGTTTTCCTGCTCTTTTCCCCTCCCAGCTCATTCTGCCTTACCGGGCAGAGGGAGGATACCTCTGTAATGGCTACTTTTTCCTATGAGTTACTTCTTGCAGGAGAGTAAGAAGCCAGTTTGTAAATACTGAAAAGACAATTGCTGATTATTTTTGTATGACTTGGAGAATCATAGAATATCCTGAGTTGGAAGGGACCCACAAGTATCATTGAGACCAAATCCTAAAGAACATTTAAAAGAACAATATTTTAAAGCATAAAACCCTGTGAGGAACTACTCCATCTGTAGTATAAAATTGCTAATTTTAGCATCAGATTAGTGTGCAAGTGTCTTTGGTTAGATGCCGGGGAAAGTAGAGACACTGGCATTCATTCAGTTGTAGTCCAGGATACAAACTCATTTTCGTAGGAGTTACACAGATAATCTGAACTTGGTGTACATGGATGCATGCCTTTCCTTTAGTCTTAGCTAACTTTCACTCTTGAGCTACTACATCATTTCAGTCTTTTTATGACTCATCTGTAATAGTTCCATTGACAGGTCAATGCCTTTCTGTTTGCTCAGTCTATACGTGTATTTGTCTCTCTCACACACAATGTAGGTCGTCTCCTACACTGAGTCTTTAGAAAGCCACACTTCTTTTCATAACAAGCAAAACATGAAATTTAGTTTTTGCAGAGCATTTCATAGATGCCATCAACTGGAGATACTATTTATTCAGTGTTAGATCTTTTATAATCTTAAAGGCTGTTTGTTTATAAGCTCTGAAGTGCTGCATTTTTTCATTCTCATGCCAGTTCTCTCCCAGCATCAGCCTTCTATTTCCGATCTGATGGATAAAATACGGCAACAAAACTGAGTACTAAAATGATTGCTATTTGAGGACGTTGAGGAAACAGCTCTGTACCACAATTAATCAAGGTAACTTAGGTGTTCCTTTTTGAAAAAGATGACATAAGAAACGCGCCTATTCATCTAGTCTATTTGAAAATAGTTTCAATCAATAAGTTACCTGGGGCTGTTTTGCTGTCATTCAGTCTTTAATCTCAAAGGAACTAATTAACACAGTGCACTAATAATAGTACTGAAGGGTTCACCTTGAGTTAGGCTAAATATATCATTGACTGTTTATCTAGAGAGTATATCTTAACAAATCGAATCTGAACAATAGCAGTGAACTCAGGCTAGGTGTTCTCTCCTTTAATAGATGGGAAACTTCTGATGATCAAATATTTTGCTAAATATCTTAGGTTTAATAAACTGGGAACAAACACTGCCAAAATTGCCATACTGAGATAAAGACCAGTGGTCAGTCACTTAAGCATACTGTCTGTTTTCTTAAGCATATTGCCTCTTTTCCTAAGCGCCTGGTGCTGTTAAAGAAACACACCTACATGCAAACACCTACGTAAGAAGCTGTTGGTGGGTATATATGCACACATGGGTATACACACAAATAGGAACGGTTCATTCCACAGTACTTTCTTCTGTCAGTCACAGCATTAAAACCTGTACCTAGGCGTTCCTGTCTTAGCTACCACTGCATCTCTTTTCTACAGATTTGTCCAGATCGTTTTAATCCTTTTATATAGTCTCTGCCAAATCTCATGGCAGTGAGTTCCACAATTTAAATACGTATTTTATTAGTTTTGTTTGTTCTCTGTTTTTTTTTTTTTCTTCCTTGAGCCATCCTTCCTGATAATTTTAAGTGTTTCTCATTCTGTTATTAGGAAAAATAGTTGATTCTTGTAAATACACTTTCTCTATATATTCATTCTTTTACGATGCAACTCTCACTCCTGCTCTTTTTATTTTCCAAACTGAAGAGATTGCTTCTCTTTATACAGAAGCAGCCTCTCTCTGGCCAGGATGACTGACCCTCTCCACACACTTCGTATTTCTATCATCCAGCTCTGCCAGAATCATTCCAAGATAGAGTAGCTGGTGCTCCACAAAATAGTCAAGATATAGGTGTGCTATTGGCTCACGTGCTAGTCACCCCCCAACCAATTATTCATTTCCTAATGATTCAACTTATGAGAAAAGCTGTCTTTACAAGAATAAAAATAATAAAACTATCCATAATGACACTGAGTTTGATTCTGAACTCTGACAGGTAATACGGAATATGTATGTGTATACATATATATATATGGCTTAGTTTTCCATAGTTGTTAACGCTTCCCTAACTTGTCTTCTCAATAGTGGTCACTAAGAATTTGTAAATTGTACATTAAGAGACGTTTTGTGGTGTGAAACAAGTTTCTCTCTATTACCCAGAATGCCTGTATCTGAAGCCTAAGTATTAAATGATCACAGTGAAGTACTGAAGAGTACTTCATCTTCAGATTGGCTGTGCGGTGAGAGAACAAGCTGTTTGTCTAGGGAAGGCAGGATATTTGATTTATTGGTTTGTAGAGTCTGTCTTGCATGGAACTGCCTAAACCAAACACCGTTACGGAACCACGGGTATTACCCTTGCCAGCTAAGTAAAGAAAGTAACGCCTCTGTTAATGACTGGCTATGTAATGTAAACCAGAGTGATTTCTGCTGTGCCCAAGGAGTACTGCCAAGGGCAAACTTGAATGACCTCCTAAATCAGGTGTCTTTGAGGGATTTCTGTCAGTTCTGTGCAGCCTGCAGTTCCTCGGGTCTAGCTGATGTGTCCTATGAAACTGAAGCAAGATCTTCCACAGCTATGCTAGGTTGTTTTCAGCGGTACCATAAAGTGCTCAGATACGAAAACTACTGAATATTTACTGATAGAAGAATAACTTAGTTTTGTCATCTGGGTATGAAAATAAGGTGGAATAAAAGGGAACATTACCTTAGAAATGATTTTAGCTTGACTACCTCTTAAAAATTTTCAGAAAGGGGGATGAAAGTTTGCTAACAAGTAGGAATATAATAACTTGAAATGGTTTCCTTAAAGGCCAAGCTTATTTAAACGAAGAGTAGCTTTCTGCACCTCCTTTTCCTGCACCTAGTGGTGGCATAACAGGAGCTGTCTCTCTGTCCTCCCCTGGCCCCTTGCTGGGGACATCCAGGGGAGCTGGGGTTGATTTCCAAAGGCTGGCAATCCTGGATTTTCACTGCCGCAGAACAGACAGTGCTGAAATGCACAGAGGCTGGCAGGACACTGCAGCACCTTCACAGCGAATCTTATTTGGACAGTTTCCTGATGGGACTTCTTTTCTCCATTTCACATTTAACAAACTAAAAGCCCTTCGTTATCTTAAAGCAATTTAACCTTAAGCTGAATCACTCAGTTTGTATAAACTTGGTAACCCCACGTCAGAGTGCACATGTGGGAGTCCCACGGGGGTTAACAGTGGGCAGCAGGAGCTAAATTAATCATGTCATCAAGTTTCCTTTTTTTTTTTTTTTTCCCTGAGCACATCCAAAGG
Organism: Anseranas semipalmata; assembly: GCA_013399115.1. Lineage (NCBI taxonomy): Eukaryota > Metazoa > Chordata > Aves > Anseriformes > Anseranatidae > Anseranas > Anseranas semipalmata. The sequence goes on along the minus strand of VXAA01006711.1, from coordinate 375,284 downwards.
TTAGCTACAGCGGCTCCGGCAGAGCCAGATAGGCACCGGCACAGCCTGAATGTCAGAGCAGCCAGTGCACCGCACAGCAAAGCCGGGGAGCAGCTGCAGCAAGCGGGCAGGAGCCGGGAGGAAGGGGGTTGCAAGGAGAACCCACCAAACTCCACTGTTTTGGCTGCAGCAAGCCACTGGTTTGGTTCAAACCATGTTGTAATAACAGTGGTTTCACGCTTCGACCCTTGCATGTGTTTGCACTTCAGTGCTGTTCCTATGGCTTATAGCAGAAGAACGAAGAAATTCCGTGTCCCACATGAGGAAAAGGGCATAACCAGAGCGTGCAGTCCTAACGCGGCACAGCACTGAGACACGGCTCTTTTTATCTTGTACGGAGCAGCCTTGAAGCAAACAGGCTCTTCGGAGAGCTGCTGAAAGTTAAAACCGTTCAGATCAATGCATCTGGGTGAGTTTATGCCACCAAATTTTAAATTAGTTGAGGAGGTCTGAATAATTTGAGCAAATCTTGAAAGCTGGGAATACTTTAGAGAACTGAAGTATTCACAAGAATTCAGTATTTTTAAAGTATAAGATTAGTAGCCTAAGGAACTGTAGATTAGGCTGATGTTGTTGAAAAAAATAGAACTGTTGCTTTGAGAATCTCTCAAACAATGCTAAAAATACAATTTGTGAATATGAAAAGCTGGTTATTTTGGAAAAGGAGCTGGGATTATTCTCATAGTACAAGCTCTGTGCTTTGTTATTGGAAAAAGAGAAAAGTTTGAAGTGTTGATGTTTTTAACATCACTCCTCACCCCCCAAAAAAACCTATCCAGTTGAATATAGAAAGTGATTATGCAGGATTCATGCTTCAAGAAAGATTTGGAAACACTGGAAAGTCCAACAGGTGTCCCAAAACAGCAACAAATAGGTTAGAAAGCCAGCTTTCCTAGATGATGTTTAGGAAGCTCTGAACCTTACTTTTAGGAGTGAAAATACTAAAATATGCTTTGGTTATGTTGTATTAAAAAAATATCCAACCCTCCCCCCAGTTCTAGTCTGAGAAGTTTTATGTGAATCGTGCAGGATTGCATTTCTGTTGCCATTTTTTCTGAAGCTCAGACTAAGAAATTTGAATTTGCCATTTATGCAAACACCTTTGTTACTTACTCAGGTCTTTCTAAGCCAATGGCTATTTTTTTCAGGCAACACTGTGTTATTGCCTGGTCAGCTTCAAGCAGCTGTAAAGTAATATTTGGACTAATCGAAGAAAAATCTTACTTTTAAATAGAGCTAATGCAGAAATTCTGGAATATTTTGTAAAATAAAAATTACTCCTTTTCTGTATTCTTACTCTGTTCTAACAAAACTTTTTTTCCAATTTATCATCCTGTAAACTACAGACTATGACACCACGATGAAACATCACTTTATAACTAGTTATCCGTCTTACTACAGTATAAGTTGAGCTGTTCAAAGTATGAGTACAGGGTCAACTGAGTTTTGCACTAAAAGCTTGCAGCCATTGTATGTAAAAGTGCTCTGTATGTTTTTGTTGTGCTGACCGTGGAATGTTGTAGCAACTCGTGTTTTCAGGAGAGCCTGTTTTTTAACTTGCTGGCTAGTATTTCATTGCTGTTCTTTAAAATGCATTAGTACCGAAGGACCAGTTTCCCTTGCAGTTCTCTCCCAAGGGACATCACCTCTGATGTCACAGCGGTTTAATGGTTTTATAGCAGAGATTATTTGGCCTGGTTAAATGGGAAGTCCCCACGGAGTGTTTCTGAGGGAGCCTCTTTGCCTTGGAGGTAGCAGCAGCAACTCATGGACTGCAGCAATACAAGAGGGCATTAACTTGTTGATTCTGAGAAAAAGTGCATCTGTTAATGCTAAGTGTTTCTATAAACAAAAATAAACCAGTTTGCATAAATAATAATATACTATTTCTAAATAGAAATAGACCAGTGCACGGGCACTGGTTTTGTGTTTGTTTTAAGGCTCTGTATGCCTGCAGATGATGGTTCTGGGCATGACCCGGACTGGGGCAGAAATACAAACAGTTAAGCTTCCTGGAACAAAGGTTGTGCTAGTCGGTAGTAACCTGGCATGGCCATTTTGCAAGATTTCCGTATCTGCACAAACACACTCTGGGTATCCCCTGGATTTCAACTAGCCCAACAGAAGGTAATGCAGTGGGGTCTCCAAGGATACTTGCAGAAAGGAAGAAAAACTGGCCTGTGAAGGTTTTACTACTTTCTGAAGTGCAAAGAGAGGGACCTTCCCTATTGATTTTTTAAATTCTGTGTTAAAGCCTGGCTTCCCAAGTTCAGGAGGCTTACGGATCACACACTCTTATGCCCTACCTGAACAACTTTTGCATCTTTTTTTCAGGACATCCAAATTGAAGAGACGAATAGAAATGTCACAACGCTCACAGGAACACTGTTTGAAAAGGGATGACTGGTAGGTGAGGACTCGGGGTTCCCCCTGAGAAAGCACTTGGCTGTCCAGCCAGCATCCCATCTATCCAGCCACGTGCAATTCGGGGGAACGCTTACTCGGAGCGTGTTTGTGCCTGTAAGTACTGTGCAGCTTATTTTGTGGTCTCTGAGGTAGTAATTAGCGCTAGTTAGGACTAAATGAAAACTTCTTTCATGCTACATGTAGCATGCTGAGTTTTATTTGTAAAAAGAATCCTTATGCCTTTGCTGGCGGTGCTCTTTCGAAACCACGTTCCTGTTTTAGAGTGGAGTCACCAAGGTGCAGGTTAGACAGCTGCTTTAGCAAGCATCGGGAAAACAAGTTTCCACAACATAAGAACAGCATTCAAAGTAGGTGAATTGTTAGAGAGCTGAACCCAAGTATCAGTTTCTATACATTATGACCAGTTTGCATTTCTGATGACTCAGTCATGAGCAGCATCTGCAGCTGTAAATAACACAGTCCTGCCCCATCAAAGGCATTCATCTAACCTGCTGGGTGCTTCTGTAACCTATTGTTTCTTTAGCATTTGTCGAGCCATTTAGAATTATATGAGGGCAACAGCCCCTGTACGGGGAGGGTGATACAGGCTTCCACAGCATAGTAAAACTATATTATTCTCATGCCAGTGGCTTAAAAATACATATGTTCCCATGAAATTGCAAGTGTTTGCTTCTGGATTTTGTTGTTGTTTTGGTTTTTCGTTTGTTTTCAACCACTAAATAAGCTTCTTCCTCCAAGTATTTTTATTTTAAAGTAAAAAAGCTGAAAAACAGTGAGGTAGCTACTCAGGTCTGCACTCCTGGCCTTTATTATTAACCAACCTTTCTCTTCAAAGCCTGACACCCACACTGTGCAGTATTTTCCCATAATTATCTAGATTAATGCCTATAATAACTGCGCTGCTAACTCGGTTATTTTTCCACTATTAAAATGGACCGATGGTTATTTTTGTTACCATTCTTCTGTTAGAAGTTCATTAGAAGTCTTTTTTTTTGACAGTACAGAATTCAGGAGGAAATGAACCCTTGAACTTTAAAAAGTGCATCTCCCCACAATAAAATAAATCAGGGGTCAAACTGGAGATATCTATCCTCGGCAGGTTACAGCGGAAGACTGGGCTACCTGCGGTCACAACGCATCGGCTGCCCTTAAGATGAGCGTTTACGTTAGGAAAGATTCAGGGGCGGGCAGCGGCGCTGCCGGCTCCCAGAGGCGCAGCCGGGCCGAGCCGGGGGCCGCAGC
>VXAA01006711.1:333146-371220 GCA_013399115.1 Anseranas semipalmata | reverse complement strand
GCCGGAGGTGGCGGCCCTGCCCTCGTCGGGAGTCGCCCGTGCGAGCAGAGGAGCCTCCCTGCGCGCTGAGGCTCGCGGTTTTTGTAGGTATGTCCGTCGGCCTGAGGAGACTTGTGGCCTCGCCTCGTTAACTCCGCCTCCCGGGAACAGGTGGGTGAAGGCTGTGACAAGAACGACACCTCCAGTGACACGAACCCCTCAAACGGGCACAAGCCTCCTCAAAACCAGACTGCAGCGGGAGCTTGAGCCTGTGTGTCCTGCGTTCAGGCCAGCAAGCTCACTAAAAGTCCTTGTATGTTTCTTACGTTCTCCCTTTCTGTGCGTGGTATTTGTCTTACGAGCACACCTAACCCAGCACCAGGCCGGTTCCATGGTCTGTCCGTGAAGACAGCGAAGCAGACTCAGGTCCCTCAAACGTAGGGTTTGAGGCCAGCATCACACGCTTGGGACGCGCCTCAGTATTTAAGAAACGATAAAGCCTTAACAGCAGAATCATCTGCTTTACAGCTCTGTGAGCACAGAGGTGGTCGTTGTGCGGAAGCGATGCTGCGATGTGTGGGTTCCTAACCGGAGCAGTTTGAGATGCCAGCAGCTCTTCGTTGGGGTGCTGCTGTGAGGCTCGGCTTCAGGGTTCATTCAGGGTGCCTCTGGCCCTGTACGGACAGCTACCGCGTGTTGTAACCTGTGTGTGTTCTGTACTAACAGCCACTTCTTTTTCTTTTTTCTCCTCCTTTTCTTTCTCCCCCCCTTCCTACCACAGAGTTTATCTAATGAAAGGATGGATTTCACGGAGGCGTATTCCGATCGGTGTTCTACCGTGGGACTTGCAGCGAGAGAAGGAAATGTTAAAATGCTGAGGAAACTCATTAAGCAGGGATACAGTCTTGATGTCCCGGATAACAGGGGGTGGATGCCGATCCACGAGGCAGCAGCTCACAATTCCAGTGAATGTCTGAGGCTGCTAATTGATGCAGGTTAGGAAAAAATGATATGAAATAGTTCAATTTGCTGCCAAACTCCAGTGACATAAAATAAAAAATAGGTTTCTATTATTGTATCCTTTTGTAAATTACTTTCATAGATATTGGCTAGACATGCTAAAGTGGCCATGTTGTAGTCTGTGAATGACAGTTGATTTTACTTTGTCTTTTCAGTCCAAGGCAAGTATGTGCGTTGGGCCAGCAATAACTGATACTGCTGTTTGAAAGAGTCTAACAGCACATTCATGGACGTGCTGCAGGCCTCGCATCTCCAATAACTCAGTTATTTTAAGTTATTTTAAATTATTTTAAGAACTGTGTTTTGTGATTTATTGCTAAATATACCCTTTTCATTGTTCTCATCTGTAGCTCCATCTGACAACTACATAAATTCAAAAACATTTGAAGGGATGTGTGCACTGCACCTTTCTGCACGCTGTGGGTCTTTGGAAAGCGTTGGTGTTCTTCTGGAAGCTGGAGTCGATCCTGATGAAGTTACCACTGAAGCAACCACCGCACTCTTCTTAGGTGATGCGTGCTTTTGTGAAATCTCAGACTGACTGATACGTGGGGAAAAGTTGTGGTGTATTCCAGAGTGTATCATGTTTCATATTTTTGTAGCCTAAATACTAGGCTTTGGGCTCAGAGGTGGACTAGGTCTAGAAATTACTTTTTATTTAAAGATAATTCTGTTTCTGATTTTGTTTTAAAAACAAAATTGTAAAACCAAATAGTCGTTTTGTGTTGTCTTTTGTTTCTTTTTAGCACAGAAAAGGAGGTATAGGATTAAATCTGCATGAGGATGTAAAAAAAATATGTTGCCAATAAATTGGTAGTTTCAGTGCATATGATATTTTAAAATGTAAACTGAAAGGCAGGTTTGCAGCCGTTTCATCATCAGAGCTGAATGTGCTGCCCCTTCTTTCCCTCATTCACTCTCCATTTATTTGACTTACCCCGATTAATCTGAGGAGATAATGACAACGGTGAAGATCTTACTATTCAGAAGGAGGCAGTAGTTCTTCAAATCTTCCTGAAGGCTGACGCTCTTGATCTCTAACTCATGTATGCTCAGTGTGTATTATCACTAAGATACTAATTAGATAAATAATTTAGTATTCTGATGCCTTTCTTTCTAATGTACATAAACCAAAACCAGGAGCGCTGTTTACCTCACTAGTATTGATTGGCAAGTTGTTATTTTTTTTCACTGAGCTAAGGAAAATAGTAAGTTCTAAACCATGTTTAAATAAATTTAAATTCAGTTTCATGTTGCTATGCCTCAAACAGCATGTGAATGATGTTAAAATACAGTAGTGTTTGCTGTGTTGGCTCTGGGGTGTTACAGTGGTAAACAACACAAGGTTTGTGGAGAATGAGAGTAATCTTTTTCTAAGCACATCACTTGTCTAAGTGCTGTCTAAGCACTTGTTCCAGGCATATTAACTTCTCATAGTAGGACATGTGAAGTTGCTAAAACATCTCTAATTTGCATTTGGTAATTTAACAACTAAGGTCCCTTAGTTTAATATTTTCTATGATTTTTGTTTACATCCTTAAATGCTTAAGACTTCTCAGAATACAAATTATCTGATTAAATATGCCTATTGTTTTACACACATCATGGCTGCCACGTTAACTTTATTTACAAGTCTATTCACATTTTATTTTTAAACAACTAAGTAGATTATTTGCTTAAAAGAACCTTTAACGGGCAGCACTTGTGGGGAAATAGTCATTAAAGGCACGCTGGATAGTGGTAATTAATAGTGTGTCTAAGTGCTTACACAGACAAGACTGGATCAAGGAGCAGTCCTGGGGTTGTGTACCCAAGGGATTTTTAAAAGGGAAAAAGTTTATGGTCAGGTATCCAAACTGTATAATGGCGCTGTGGCACAGCTCTGTGTTGGACGTTGAGTACTGCAAGCCAGAGGCACCCGTTTTGCAAGCTTGTGCACAAATATTTGAAAAATTAGTGATGATTCACAGGTGTTTTGTCACCATATCAAGCACTTACTGGTATACAAGAAATGTCTCTTGGTAGAATTGGTGGTGGCAGAAACGCAAGGATGAGTCAGGATACTAAAGAAGGCTTTGTCTATGAATATATTTGTATAAACTAAATGTACAAATTATAAATGAATTCTATATAGATTTTTAAAACACGGTTTTCAACTTTTTTATTAAAAAGTTTAAATTTGGGGGAAGTTGTTGGAACATAGCCAGTGGGCTTCATAAGTTCAGGAGGCCACTGCAGCTGTCAGATAGTTAGGTGCCTACTGCAGAATTGTCTCTGTGTTTCACGGGAGAGAAATTCGCTTTTGTTGTCTGGGTTAGCACACAGACACATGGGGGTGGAATTTTAACACATCTAGCTAGAAAATTTGTGACTGAATTTCCATTCTGCACCTGTGTTTTTGCTGTTTAAAAGTAAAAGGCAAGTAAGCAAATATAAAACAAGTATAGAAGAATTAGGATTATTGCGTCGGGAACTTAGTGATGAGACCATCTGAGATTTTCAGTGAGTTCTTTAATTTAATAAAAGTTGTTTTGCTGTTGTTGTTTTTACTCTTTTATTTGAAGCTGTTGAAAATGGACATGTAGATGTTGTAAAGCTTCTGCTCCAACATGGAGCAAGTGTTGAAGGACCTCATTCCTGGTCAGGCTGGAATTCTTTGCACCAAGCTGCTTTTCAGGTAACCTGTAAGTGTATCATACCACTTCCATGTAACTGGAGTATTCTGAGTGGTAGTTTGTATATCTTTTGCCTTTTTATCAGGTGATTTCTTTTTCCTAACCTCCCCTAGCAGTCATAAATGCTAAAGGGCTTGCGTTGGACTGAAGAGCGTATCTGGAACTACATGACATGTTGATGTTGGGAAGCAATAACTATTTAACTATTACAAATATTGCATGCACTTACAAGCTCACTTACTGTATTTGGGAAGTGAATCCGTTACAAGATTTTTTGAGAAAGAGTTCTGTTCAGTATCTCCTCATCCGTGAGATGTAAGACCTGTTTCCAGAATGGAAATATATTAGCTTAATGGTTCTAATAAACTAATTTAATTTCCATTTGTATTTATTGGGTAAATGAGCAAATGTGAAAAAATAAATTAAACTTTAATTTTTAATTTTAAATTTAAATTTCAATTAAACATTGATTTTCCAGTATGTCTCTAGAATATTGAATATATTGCATTTTTCTTATTTCTGTTTAGAATGTGTGGGGAAAAAAACAGATTATGTCAATTCCCCATCTTTTTTGTTGTTGTTAAGAATAAAAATATTTATTTCAGGGATACACTGAGATAATGAAAATACTCCTGGAGAAAGGGGCAAGCATCGAGTGTAAGGATGACTTCGGAATTACACCTTTGTTCGTTGCTGCTCAGTATGGAAAGCTGGAGAGTTTAAGAGTGCTTGTATACCATGGTAATAGCAGTCTTGTTTGGCTTCATTGTTTTTAAGCTTGCATCAACCTGTTGTCAGATATAATTTTAGTTCTACTTTTGTTCTTCATAACTTCACATTTAAATAATGTAATGTAGTTTTCGTTACAGTTACATATGCAAAGTCATCTTCATTACTTAAAAGTTGTTTGGGTAATTTGATGTAGTTTTCGTCAAGTGATAGTAGGAAATACAACTGTGAAAAGATTAAGGATCATCAGGGTCTTCAAAAAACCTTCAATGGGACTACATTAGCACTATTTTGATGGCATTGCTGATATTGTTCAAGCTAAGTGAAGAACCCTCTCTCTGGTCATAAAGTGACAGCAGTAGTTTTATCCACATAATGAATGTCTAAGTGCATGTATCCTTACAACCAAAATTAACCGCGTGACTATTTAAACCTGAGTGTTAGTACAAACCAGAGGAATCGTACTGACAGATCTACTAAGAGCTGAGGGAGAACATCTCAAACAATAGTTGCAAACAAAAGATCACCCAGCACATTGCCTTCCTCCAGCGCGTTTGTCTCTTGTCATGCTGGCATTTGGGTGAGTTAATGTTAATGCACTGACTGTTTAAAAAGTTAGCAGTGAGCAAGTAAATGTTTCCTTACTACTGTGGAAAAAATTGTATCATGAAGTCACTCCATGAAAAAACAATTACTGAGTAATGTTAATTTGTTGTTTATTTTGTGTTGAGTAATCTAAAATGTTGGCTTTTTGTCAGGCGCAGACATCAACTGTCAAGCCAAAGACAGAGCCACTCCGCTACTGATTGCTGCGCAGGAGGGCCATGCCAAATGTGTGGAACTGTTATTATCGAAAGGGGCAGACCCAAATCTCTACTGCAACGAGGATAACTGGCAGTTACCTATTCATGCAGCAGCTGAAATGGGCCATAAAAAGTAGGTGGTTAGAAATACATTTGGACAAAGCATTCTGGTAATAAAAACCTAATCAACAAAAAGGATGTTCAGCTCTAAAAGGAAGAAAAATGAGTTCTCAAGCTGATTTGTACTTTAGAATTGCTAAATCTTTTCATATTTTAAATGTCTGTTAGTAGTCCCAGTAAAGCGAACAACTGTTGTGAAGTCAGCATCTAATCGGGGTCTGATCCACAACTGAATGGGTTTAGAAGGGTTCCCACAGTGCTGAATCGGGTACTAGTTCACTTAGTAGCCATAGTATTTGTGCATTTTAAAATGTAAATAACAATAGCATATGATTTATACGTGACTTGAACGGCTCTTAATTAGAATTACAGTTGAGCTCGTGAAGTAGAAGTTATTGTATGCAAATAATTAATTAGTTGAACCAGCCAGAAAATGAAAGCCACAAAACAGTTCCTTTAGTCCTTCCGGACATATATTTATAGCTTTGCTCGATTCCAATGAAATAAGTCACTTCTGCAGCAGAAAACCTACAGTGGAATGAAGTTCCTGGAGTAACAGGCTGTTGCAGAAAAGCATTTATCAGGAACCCCATGATTTGCACATGTGTGACAGCACTTAAAATCAAATCTATTAATGATGACACTCTTAACTGTTGACAACAGGAGTTCATGAACTGAACTGTCATTAAAGTTTGTGTGTCACATTGATGCCTCTTCTCAAACTGATGAGGAGGGGAGACTGGTAGATACTGAGCTGCCTTTTCTTCATTTTCTTGGAAACGGAAGATGGATTGGCAAAATTATCAATGCTAGAAATGTTTTTAAATCAAATGCTGCCTTCATAGCTGTTGCAACAATATGTAACTGGCAATCTCTGAGCAAAACCAATAAATTCTCGTAGCAAAGGAACTGGTGTTTACCCAGTAATTCTTATTAGCTGGGAAGGATGTGAAGGGTGAAACAGAATGATTTTTCTGCTTCAGGATCTCAGTGAGTGTTGTTGAACAGAAGGAAATACTCATTTTATTTGCAACTCACATGTTCAGTTTGCTTCCAGGCTTCATAAGAGTCTGGTTTTAAATGTGTGCCAGAGGTACTCTATTGCTGTAAAAAGGGTCGCTGGATAATAGGAAATATGTCTCTCATTTGAATTAAAATGTATGTATTGCTAGCCTCCTTTGGATAACAGAATACAAGATTTTAGAGGCACTTGAGTCTGTACATTGCAGTGCAATTTTTTCAGCCCATAATCAGTGTAAATCCATGCCAAAGCACACTGTTAGGGGTCTGTATATGAAATGATAATGGTTCTTCTTTAAACAAATTAGCAAACTAAGCAATGAAAAAACAGGTAGGGTTTTGTTCTTGAGTTGTAATGACCATACATACAACATTTAATTATTGTGTAAGATCACACAAATAAATAGTGTTTTTAAATATTTGCAGTATACTAGAATTGCTAATACCAATTACTGATCGGATTTGTGACAAAGAAGAAGGCAAAGTGAGCCCTGTGTATTCAGCAGTATATGGTGGTAATAAAGAATGTTTGGAAATGTTACTTAAAGAAGGCTACAGTCCAGATGCTCAGGAGTGCCTTAACTTCGACTGCAGATCACCCATGTGTATGGTTTTCCAAAAAAAGTAAGTATACCTCTTATATTTTGAAATTATTCATAACTCCGTTGGTCTTTATTTAACTATTTTTTAAATGTGCAGGGTTTCCCTGCCCTTTTTCTTCAACTCTTGAGCTAGCAGAATTAAACAGTAAGTACCAGGATGGTGCGTGGAGTTGTTGAAGGCTCCTCGGGGAAGCTTTGTTCTTTGAAGGGGACTCCTGTAGAACATAATTGCAGTATTCGTGCTTTCAAAAAGCCTTATCAACACATCTCTGTCATCTGGGAATGTGATTTGCTGCTGTAATTCAATCCAGGGGACTCTTAATTAGCTAAATCCTTTTCAGTAAAGATGAATTATTGGAAAATAGTGTTTTACTTTTCTGTATGCCGGTCTTGTGCGTAAGACGAACAGAATTAATCAGCTCAACGTTAGAGCTGTAAGGAGGACTTGACAATTGAATGATAAATTCTTTGAGATCATGACCCATTTCTTTTTATGCCTGGCAGATAGTGCACACCCCTGATATTCAACAGGAAATAAAATAATGCTTACTTCTTAATGCAAAGGCCATCAGTGTAGAGGAAAAATAATAAGGTATAAAAGCCTTACTCCTGTGTATTCATATGTTATGTCTGTGAGGTGGTCTTCATGTGCTTATTGTTGATTTTTTTCCCTTTAGTAATGAATCTGCTTCTTCATTTTTCTATGGGAAATTAATCTGTGGAGGAGTGGGCTATTATTCTAAGAGATCTAGATGTTGCTGTCCCTGAGCTTGCCTTGCCCTCCTCCCAAACTAATTCAATGCATGAAATGTTATTTGAGGGACTGAATGCTACCACAGCTCAAAGCAAGACAGAGATTGAAATCTCAGTCACTTCTTGGCAGTGCTGAGCTTTGTGCAAAGCTGTAATGTTTTAGATTTTAATTGAGAGCAATTACCTGATAACCGCTTTATGCCTTAAAGCAATGGAGAAATTTCCATGTAGTAGAGAATCCATTTGAAAACAGTTTTTGTTTTCTATACTTCAGATAATTGCTGTCTATCATTTAATATTTTGCCAGAATTGAAGCTAATTCACCCTTTTTATACAGTCCTCAGGAACATTAATGTGAAGTAGTGTTAGTGCCCAGTGTGCTTCATTAAAGCAAATATCTTCATAAAGACTTTTAAATCTTCTTAAAATTAAGATTCTAGCAGAACATTTCATGTACATGGATCAAAATTTGTTGCTTGTGCTGCTGTTTAAATTCATGAATTTTTGGTAGTTGTTAATTTTGTTCACCCCCCATTAAAATGTATTAAAATTCACTTTATCCAGTAGATCCAAAAACAGAGCTTTTGGGGCTGGCTTACATTTGTGATTCACGATTTCACTTTCTTATTCTTGCTTCTTGTCGTCCACACGTGACCAGTTCCGATTGCCTTTATTTAAGGAAGAAAAATCAAATAAATTATGCAATACTTTAACAGTTCCAGAAGTTCCTCACCTGCAAACCTTTGTAGCCAAAAGACAAAGATGAGGGGATGTGTCTTGGTGCCCCGACTCCTGTAATTAACTGAGGCTTGAACACGGGCACGTCCAGCCTATTTGAGAAATTACTTCTTATGAGAAAGCCTGCCCTCATTTAAAATGATAGTCTTGAGGTGATACACTTTTTTTCCCTGGATAAAGCTGTTAAAATAATTAGCTTGGCTGGGATATTCATTGCTGAATACATTTGAATATTTGTGCCTATTATGATTGATAATGATAAAATTGATTTTAGTAAAACAGTTGTTTTTAATTTTATTTTTCAATATAATATTTCAGTGGGTTGCAGAGCTTCCTGCAAACACAGCTGCATGAAAACTCTTAAAATGTTCAAATATTAGGCAGGTCCCTGAGATGTGGGGTGCAATCATTCGGTATTTTCACATACTTGTCCATCAACGCATGTGACATTTTTAAGGTGAACGAGCACAGGACTTTCTGTTCATAACAGGCACACGGCAGATCGGTGGTGTGGCAATGCCTCCGGGCTACAGATACTAGTACATGATGCCTTTGGGTGCTTTCTATTTATCAAAAAGTCCTGCTTTAAAGAGTTGGAAGCTGGAAGGAACCATGGGTTTTTCAGGACAAAAACAACCAATGTGTTAAGTATAAGGACTGGAGTCTCCTAAACCAGTTTTATTTTAAACTGATGCTTTTTAGAAACAGTTGCAGTCAGCATGGTGTGATGGGCTTTTCTTTGGTTTGGGAGGGATTTTTGGTGGAGGAAATCTGCTCTCTCAATGGCAACAAGTAAAAAAGCAGATGCTTTCTGTGAAAAACTAATGGGATGTCCTGTTCCTTGCATGCTGTTCATAGGTTTTTTAACTTAATTGGTATTTTTCTGAAATACGGGATCACGCTGCTTGGGATTAATTTGGGATATTGCCTGTACCATGAAAAGTTTACTTTGTTTCGACGCTTCTTGAAGTTGGGCTGCTCATTGCCTTCTGGTGATCAGCTATCAGAGTTCATAAGTTACGCAGTTAAAGCACACAAGGAGTACAAGGAGTGGCTGCCTCACCTGCTCCTGGCTGGGTTTAATCCAGTGAATTTGCTCTTCAGGTTCTGGTAAGCAGATAACGTTACCTTGTTTTCTTAAATGTTGTATGCTAATCTGTGAAGCTGTTGCCAGTGCTGTTTAACGCTTGCTTCCAGAGGAGAGTACGTGATCATCAGCTGCCATGATCAGGAAAGGCAAGGGTTAGGGGAAGTCTGAAATAAGAGTCATGGTAAAGGCTAGACTGAGTAAAACAGATTTCTTTTAGGAAGATGGCAGAATGAAGATTGTTCTATTGGAGAAAGGCATCCTGTCTTGCTTTTTACATTCAGCATGAGTTTGTGTGTATAATACAGTGACTGCAGGAAGAATTTCCAATACTGGGAAACGTCAGGAGGGATAGGTGAAGCTGGCCCAAGGTTAGGAGCAGAGGAAAGGGATACAGATAGAGATTGTGTTAAAATATTGTGGCAAAAATATTCGTCCACTTATAAATAACTGCTTGGTGGTGGTTTATATTTAATTAGGCACTGCAGAATTAAACATATATAAAATTATGAAGTATTTGTATTTTCTTGTGTTTTTTCCTGTCCATGGAAAAAATGGTTAGATTTGACTTCATATTTCTGAGCTGTTAACAAGATGATTTGAGCTCTCACGCATTACTCAACTGTATGAAAGGAGTAGGATTTTAAGATTTGTTTTTAAATGCCAATTTATATTTAAATGCCACTTAATGGTAAGATATCATGGTTACTTTGTTATGCTCTCAGTAGTTTTAAATGCGTTCATTTATGACTTAGTGAGATTGTGTTGTCCATTAGCAACCATGACGTGCTGAGCAGTAGAGGAGTATACGTAAAGCACGGTATGTCTGTGCTTCTGTACATCCCATTTATACACAGGAGACTAAGTGATTGCAAAAGTAAACACACTACCAGCTGACAATTCAGGGAGTAAACAGATGTCCATGCCTGTTTATATGATATGTGATGCTTTTTAATATTTTATTACATTATCCACAAATGCTTTTATGGAGTTTACTTCTTTTGTTTAAATACCCACTTTTTAAAAAATAGTGTGTTTCACATCATAATCTACAGAACTGATGTTGTTGTTAAGTTTAACTTCAATTTTAACTGTTCCATCTTGGAAAATAACAGGAGGATAATAGATAGAGCAAACGGTATGCATGTGGCTGATGAACTGCCTCTGGCTCACTGTGCAAAACAATCGTATAACCATAAACACGGCAGTCAGAGCACTGGCAATTTGAATTACCAAGGGGAAAAGTAAAGTCACCACTCTCTTAAAGAAGGCCAGGCAGTCAGACCTCCCTCCTGTATGCTTTTCAGTATAAAAGTTCAGCCAAATGTGAAATCTCTCCATGTTGAAAAATGAAATAATAAAAACCAGAAAGGACATAAAATAACTTTTGACATGACTCTAAAAAAGGAAGTGTATTAAAAATGTTTAGTATTTTTGTGTGTTTAAAGCATTTATATTTCCATTTAGATGAAAATTCAGGATTGTATACGTGAAATTGCATGGCTGTTCGTCGTGTAATACTAAAACAGTTGCTTTACCTGCTGTTACTTTAAATCTGCTTGTACGCTCCATCCAGTTAAGCTATTGCTAAAAGTTCTTCCTACGTTCTAAAGATTTGAAATGTAGGAGAATTTGAAACATGTGCAAATTTTGTTGGTTTGTTTGTTTGTGTTTAAATAAGTAGCTAAATATTTGCTATGACTCTTTTTTTTTCCCAAATGTGATGTTAATGCTAATAATGCCCTGGTGTCTCGACACCTTACTCAAATTTAGGTGTAAATTGGATAAGAAATAAGTGCAGAGAAGAGCGATGCCTGTTACTAAGGCATTTATATTTCAGGGCAGGTAATTTTCTCTTGCAGTATAGCTTACTTCTGAAAAAAGTACTGGAGGAAGATAAAATTATGTTATTAATGGGACATGCTGTCAAAAGTACTTTGAATTTCTCTTTAATGGTTTTCTGTTTCTGTGCTTGGAATATAGACTGTTAAGAGTTTGTTAGAAAATGGGAAAGCTTTCTGCGTGTTATTTCTCTTACTATATTTATGCTATTGTGTAAAGTGATATCTTATGGGAGTTTTTGTTATGCAGGATTTACTCTGTGAATGAGGATGTCCTTAATTTCATTCTGGAGTTCACAAACTGGAAGAGACTTCCTCCAGCTGTAGAACAAGACCTTTCAGACTACAAAGAGAAATTCAGCTGGACTCCCAAGAGCCATTTTGGTAAGCAAAACAATTGGGGAAAAAAAAAAAAAGTCTCTGTGTATACCAGTCTCCAGGATGTAAGTGGGAAACAGCTCTTTGTCCTAACGCATGAATGCAAAAAAGGTCAAATAGTCAATAGAAATTGCTTGTCCAGAAACTGGGCAGCAGAAACAATAGTTACCTTAAACAAACAAACAAAACACACTTGAATGAATTTTACTCATTGCATTGTTCAATTCATAGTTTGCATGGTTCTGTTTGGGTTATCTTTTTCACTTCCAATTAACACGTACACTATAAAATATGGGCAGTGCCTTTAAGTTAGTATTGCATCTTCCTAAAATGATATCTTTAGCATCTTGGAAGATTTAAGGGAAGATGATCAATATGACTTGGTTACATTTTCTAGACAATATCCCACTGACTTTGTTTTTAAATTTGATTTGTATTTCCAATGAAGTGTCTGTCTTGTTCTGGAAGCAGTTGACAGTAATTAAAATACAAACCATCGAAATCATCATACTAAATACCTGTAAATCTAGTTTATTATCACTCCTACAATTGAAATAAGGTCAGCCAAAAAGATTCAGTAACAGATTGTCCAGGAACAGCAGTACTTGATGAAAAGCAGCTTTAACATAGAGAGTTTGCACTGTGACCTATGCATTCTGTTATGAGAAAATTGTGCTTAGATTTGTTAGTGACTCAGTTTAAAACATATTCTTCTTTAAAAGGGACTGTAATAATTTTGAAAATGTCTAAATTATATTAATGTTATTTAATAAGACTTTCTCTGGAGTATTTAACACTAATTAGGATATCTTTTTGGAGTGGAAAAAAAAAAAGGCTTTACTTGGGGAAATTTATTTGGAGTTCTTTTGATTCCTTTGCTGTTAGTAAACGTATATGTGTTGTAATAGTACCCGATACCCTGTAACCAAATAGTAATATTTGTAATATAAGTATTATATGTATGCATTATATTTATATTTAATGCTATAATAATATATTTAATATAAATATTTAATATAATTTTATTCTTACTATTATTTATTACAAATAGTAATACTAACCAAACTTGCTGAGAGAAAGCAGAGAGGAAAAAGGTGGGAAAAAAGTTTGTTTCCACTTTTTCATCTTTCAGCCAACAGCAGTCAGGGCAAGCAGGCCAGCTGCTGTGCTGAGGCTTTCCCACTTGAAGAGTGTTAACTACTCTAATTGAGATAAGCTGGTCATGTGAGTGCACACAGGAAATTAAAAATGAAGGGTTCATACTGAAAAACTCAAGAACTGATGTTCACACCTCCAGCTGAAGGCTTACAAAATGTATAGTCCCATAAAGTTCTGTATTTCAATATAGAAGGGTGAGTATGGCAGATGCATAAATGGTTGCAGTTAATATTAGAGCAAAAATGCTGATTCTAGCAGAGAAGTGTCCTTCACAGTCAAGAATTCTGCCTCGTTACCTGGCAGAGGCTGTGGGGTTTCAGATGGACCTGTCTAAACCAGGCAGACAAGCAGCATAATCCCATGGTTCTGCTCATTGTTTGACTCCTTTTGTAATTTTTCAGCCTTCATTCCTTCCCTGTCTCACCTTTGTCGTCTCGAGATCCGGTCCATTCTAACAAGCGAACGTCTACGATCGGACCGGTTTATCCGGGACCTGCCCTTGCCGGCCTGTCTCCAGGACTACCTTCTCTACTTAGACGTGCTGCGCCTCAGCGCCGTTCCGGAGGCAGAGGATTACCTGGGGCAGAGAGAGGAGGGAGTTCCCTCTGCTGCTGCCTCCTGCTCTGAAGACGCAGAGAGCGGGGACGCCTGTAACGCCGGCAGTAGGTGACGGCACCGCCAGCGACCCAGCTCCGTGGCTGCAGATTTTGTGAGGGCAGTTAGCAGACGCCAGAGAAAATCTACTCTAAGTAAGTTGGTAGGGATACATCTTTTCACGCCGTAGTTTTATACCATATTGGGAAGTTTGTTACAAGTTCTATGATTTGCTCATTTAAAAAGTCTGTTGTAGCCTTCTAGGTCTGCAAACGTTTTTTGATTTTGAAAGGAAGTGTTTAACTCTTGCGGAGTGAAATTAGCTTGTTCAATGAACAGAGCTTATGGCGTAGCTGAAATCTATTTGGTCAGACTGTTAATAGACACTGTATGCTGAGTACAGCATATACTGAATGAAATATCTGAAAGGAACACAATAGTGTATTATTGTTATGAATTTGTATGTTGGGAAATAATCTAGCTGAACCAGAGATAGAAAATTAATGAGAAAGGAAATAGTTTCCTAAGGGAACATTGATTTTTTTTTTTCCCCTCTCTTTCCTTGTTCATCTGTATTCAGCACTTGGAGAGCTGTGTTTTTTTGTCATGATTGTCAGTCATCTTTCAGTGCCTCTTCCTATGCCGCTTCCCTTGAAGCTGTTCTTGCCTGTCTCACTGCACTGTTGCTTTTAGTCAATACTTTTATAGTTACTGAAAAGCAAATCATTGCATCTAAACAGTAGTAAGTTAACGTGACCTGAAGTCAAGGGATTTGTCTTTCTTACTTGGTAACTAATATACCACTGTCTTTAAAACTGTTTGCAACTTGGATTTAGAGTAATAATTTCTTAAGTATATTCCTAACACCTCAGATAAGTTTACAGTTAGCACTGAAGCCTATACGAGCTGCAGCTATGAGTTGGAGAAACGCTTGCAGTTTTCTGCTCAAATTTACTGTAGGGTGTGGGTCAAACTTTGTGTTCTTCAGTAACAAGCTGAATTACAGAGTAAATGAGATCCTTTTTCTGAATAGAATTTCTTGCATAAAATCTGATTAACTTGTGATTTTTTTTACAATGCTATATCAAACTGCACATTTTCATTATTAGAGTACAACATATTCTGCAGTCATTATAAATGAATTTTCCTTGTGTTAGCAACCACTTTTCTTAACAAAGGATATACGAGGAAAAAAAATTATGTTGAAGAGTTCTTACCGTTTTCATGCTGTTCTCATTTATGCTCCATCCATTCCTAACTAGGAAAGGGTCAGCTCTGTCATGTCTCCAACCCTCTCCCAGTTTGGTGAAAATGTCCACTGGGAAGGCCAAGACAGCCTCCCTTCTCCTCAAAGGAACTTTCCACTTGAAATACCAGGAAATTCCCACTTGGAATGTGGGGAAAAGTCCCCTCCCTTTGGAGGAAATTCCCCCCTTTTGAGAAAATTCCTATTTCCTCTCTGGAGGGAATGCCCATTGGGAATTGCCAGGAAATTCCTTCCTCATGTCCGAGGAAATTTCCACTATAAATGCCAGGAAAATCCACCTCATTTTGAAGGAAATTTCCCCAGGAAATACTAGAAATTCCTCCCTTGCTGTGGGGCTAATTCCCACTTGGGACACCAGGGCATTACCGCCCACCCCCTTTGGCAGAAATTCCCACGTGGAAGGCCAAGACCGCCCCACACACACACGCTTTGGATGAAGTTCCCACCTCACATAATAGCTATTTCCCCCAGACTTGGAGGCAGTTTCCCCTTGGAATACCAGGAAATACCCCCTGGCTTTGCAGGAAATAGCCACCGCGAATGCAAAGAAATTCCCTGTGCACTTCGGGGGAAAATTTCCCCTTGGAATGCTGCCAGGAACTCCCTCCACCTGCAGTGCCAGCAGCGTCCATCGCCGCCCAGCTCCGTGCTGCGATTC
The DNA here is from genome assembly GCA_013399115.1 of Anseranas semipalmata. Classification (NCBI taxonomy): domain Eukaryota; kingdom Metazoa; phylum Chordata; class Aves; order Anseriformes; family Anseranatidae; genus Anseranas; species Anseranas semipalmata. The sequence goes on along the minus strand of VXAA01006711.1, from coordinate 355,798 downwards.
CCCAGCAGCCGCACGAAGGCGCCCAGGACAGCGTGGGCAGCGCTCCCCGGCTGCGCTGCGCGCTCCCGCCTGTGCCAAGGTTCAGCAGCAATTACCTTCACCCCTTGCACTGGGTGCCCTCTACATGTCGCAGCTCGTGAAGAACTCTTATTTCCCAGATATTGTGGCACCTGTCTATGACCTTTGAGCCTGCAGGAGGATGGAAAATGAGATTTTCTTCATTTCCAAGGGCTGACTTCATACCTAGAGCTGCATCTGCTCTCCCCCGGCTCCGTTGGGCGTGGCGGGGCTGGGTGACAGCTCGCAGGGGGAGAGGTGTCCCAGGTGAACAAGAGCCATTGCAGCACAAGGGGGGTGCTCCTGGGCACCTGGGTCTGGCTCTGGGTTCTCTGGGTGGATGTTGCAGAGGGCTCCACAAGGAAGAAGGGGCTGAATGGCTGGGGCAGGACTGCGTGCACCGGGGTTGGGGCAGGATGGGCTGGGCTGGTGATGGGGAGGCCCCAAAGGGCAGCATGAGGTGCTGGCAGGGGGGTCGTGCTGCTGAACTCTGCCTGGCTTCCCCGCTGGGCTTAGCGGGATGGGGGCCGGGGAGGCTGGCTCCAGGCCCACCCATAATCTCCCCTCACGTAGCACGCAGGCCCTGACGTGAAACGTCCCCACAACCACACTGACACAACACCGCTGTACAAAAATCCCTCCTTCAATAACGTGAAAAAGCAAACGCGTCTCGCCCGGGTCGGTGGAGGTGCTGGGACACCTACGCGGAAGCCAGCTGCTGCGCCCTCGCCCTTGGAAGCCCTCGTCCTGCAGAGGTGAAGCTGACACCGTCTCCGCCACGCTCACTGGTAGTAGATGCTGAAAGCGTGCAGGATGTACAGGAAGGTCGTGATGAAGGCAAAGAACTGCAGGAGAGGAAGAGCAAAAGCTGGAGTCAGCAGAGTCCCTGCAGGGTGTAACTCTGTCGTCTCGCGGTGCTCTTGACCTAGGGAAACCTCCCAGCCTAGAGCTCTCTCCAGCCTCAAAGAAGAGGCAAAGCACCCCAAATTTCCCAGGAGGCAGCTGTGCAAGGCTGTCCCTGAGCTGCTGAATCCCCAGAAGCCTGTGCCAGCTGGACGATGTGATGGAGAAAAGAAGCCAAAGCTCTAACCACTGTGTGACACTGCTGGGCTGGACAGGCATGGGTTGGAGCGCCTCTGCCCCAGCTGCAGTATCTGCTCCTGTTCTCCCCAGGGGAAACTGCAGGGCTTCAGCCTGCCTGGTGGTTCGGGAGTGACTCACCGATGCTGCGCAGTTGAGCTGGTAGCAGAGCAGTGGCTTGATGCTATCCTCGGACACGATTGTTGCGTTGGCTTGCAAGACAGCAGCGCTCAGGTACAGAATGGCTGTGGCACCATGGTACAAACTATCCTGCAAAACAAGGAAGCGGCACGGATCAAAAACTGCTCGGCATTGTCTTGCTCCCATTTGCCCTGAGGACAAGAGACGCCACCATCCATCCTCTGTGCGCAGGGGTGCGCAATCGGGACGTGCACACCCGGGCAGAGGCAGGGACTAGGCATTGCCTGGGTGCTTTGTAGCATGCCAAACCCTCCTGCTGGCACCCAAGGGAACCCAATTCCAGGTGGGAAAGCACAGAGCCCAGCCGTGGGCTCATGCATTCGTGCGGATGAAGGTGGGAATAGCTGATCTCTTCCCCTTCACCCTGCCATCCAAATGGGGCCGTGTCCAGCCACGAGCCACACAGTGGCATAGCAAAACCCCCTCCAGGCATTTCCAGTAAAGGCCTGGCCATGTCCCCATCGAGGAGAGGGACAGCTGTTTGCGGATGGGCCGGCCAGCCCATCTCCAGCTGCTGCTGCCACCAACATCTGCCCGTTTCTGAGCCCATCCTTACCAGCACTTTCCAGTTGTTGCTGTTTCTGTGAAAGCCAAAGATGTAACTTAGGAGGAGCATCAAGGAGATGAGGCAGGAGGTGAGGGACACATACATCACCCATCCCTGCTGCAGCGGGAAGGAGACGGAGGTAGCAGCAACGAGGATCCAGACCCAGGTCCCGCAGAGCTGCCGGGGACAAACAAAGGCACCTCCGGTGAGCCGGGGATGGAGAAATCCCCTTCTCCTCCCTGAATCCCACCTCGTCTCTCTCCTTCCCTCCCGGGCCAGCCCCAGCGGCCAGAGGAAGCCCTTATCTTCGGGCAGCTTCTGTGCAGGGCATCCTTGGGCTGGCAGCAGCACCGCGAGCTGGCACAAGTTTCCCTGAATGCTCTTGGGAAACACCTCACAACGTTTCTTACAGAACGGAAAGAACTGATGCTGCGTTCGACACAAGGAAAAACCGCGCCCCAAGGGCTTTGGCGAAGAAGCCAGAAAGCATGCTTTTATCTCGGAAATGTGAACCACCACTGTCGGTCCAGCCCTGCCCGCACATTAATCTGGGCTTGAAATCACAGCACGAGGAAGTCATCTCCTGACTTCACATACCAGCCCAGAGTGAGGCGCTTGCTCTGGATCCACCTCAAGTATTTACTGGGCAGCAAGAGCACGAAGGGCTGTTTGGATATGCTCCCGCTGCCCTGTGCCACACCAGCTCTGGTGGATGAAACTCTTCCTGATCTACACGGACTGCACCCACGAGGTGTGGGTGGTGTGACCGGGGTTGTGGCTACAAGCTACTGTGCCGTATGTCAAAGTACAGGAGCAGCTATCGCAGCCTCCTGCACCGGATGCCCTCTGGACTCAGACACAGTGTAAAAATGTATGGCATTTTACACCTTCTGAGGGCTGGAGGGCCACAGGCAGGTTGGCTTCTCGTTAAGTCTTAATACGAAGAACGAAACTCCCTTAATTTTAAGTAATTTCCAATTTCTATTTGCTAACTAGAGCTGCTCCTGCTCCCAAGGCAAGCAGTGCTCTTCAGCCCTTCCTAGCCCTACCCCTGCACAGGCTCCGTGGTGGTGCTGGAGCTTATCTGGGCCTCAGGCTGTCCCAAGAACAATTTAGTCCAGCTCTGTGTGTTTAGTAAAAGCTAAAAGAAAAGAAGTTATTTCGCAGTAAGGCTGTTCCCAGGATCCTTTTGAGGGCTACTCCCAGATTTCTAAGCCCGGGATCCCCTCGAGCCACTAGCCGTGTTACAGCCCAGCGAAGCTCGGCGTACTCACTATCTCCGGTAGCATGAAGGCATAGGGAACGGTTTTAAAGACGGCCGGTCCGGAGGGCAGGGTGGGCTGCGTGGTGGCCGCAGGGGGACACGCCGATGCCATCGCTCCTCAGCTGACGCCGCTCCGCTCCGCTCGGCTCGCATGTGTCTGCGCCGCGCCGCTCCCCTGCGGGGCTTTAACCGACACACCCGCGGGGACGTAATCGCCGAGACCAGCCCAGGCTGGCACCACGCTGCTTCCTCCAGCTGAAGGAGCCCTCAGCACCCCCAGTTATCGCTAACACACCCTGCCGCCAGCACAGGGACGGGATGGGCTCCCAGCCTTGTCAGCACCGCCACCGGCACATGGTCAATTCAGTGTCTTTAATGAGAAAAGAAAAAAATCCCACGCCACACCAGTGCAGAAATGTTTCCTGCAATCCAATTTTGTCCTTGGCACTCTCTCAAGTCTGAAATATTTTCGTTTCCGCTCTCCTAGCCTCCTCCCCTTTTTGCTCAGGTCTCTGCTTCTCGTTCACGTAAGAATCCCCCACGCCCATGGGACACGTCTGTCCCTCAAACACTTTACAGCCTGCCACGGCCTTGACAAACATTTTTACAGACAACTCAATGCGCCAGTAAAAGATGGGAGAGTTTGTCCGTGTGCTCTTAAGAGTCCGGAAAGGTCAGAAGGACAGCCACCAGGACAGCTTTAATTTCCACCTCCTGGTAGATGTGCTTTGGATTCAATGAACACACTATTTTTTTCTGCCTCACCCACTCAAGAAGTCTAGGAAATAACTGGAGGAATAAAAAGCTGAAGGTGGCATCTCTGCCTCGTGTCCCAGAGTGGACAGGAAGACTCCACTAACTCAGGCAATACTCTGCAGCAAGAGGAGGATGATATCCTAGTAAGACATTATGCATCTCTATTAGAAGAGCCAAATTATGCCCTAGCAATTTGGCTTTTATGCCAGGCTCCTGAACAAGACAGAATAAAATCAAATCCATGATGTTTCCCAGCATCCGACCCCAGGGGGATGTGCTTTGCAGGATTTCTGAAGGCTCCAGATTACAAAAGCTGTCAGCGAGGGCTGGCCCCGGGCTCCATACAGCGTGCTGTGACCTTTGAAAGGCCTTGTTTTAAAACACTTCAGACCAGACACAACTAGCGACTGGTTGGGATTTGAATTGGGATTTGACTTGGTGCCTGGCCACTTCATCGGCTGCTGTGGCAATGTACCCATCACCACAGACAAAGCATCCAGACATCCGGATGCTCCAGCACAGAAGGGAAGCCAGATTAACGCCTTTCTACCAGCAGTGAGCAGCACGTAAGGCCTGTGGTTACAAACTCCTCGGGAAAGAGAAACCTTTAACATCTTGTCCACGTGAGAAATACCAGGCAGCTCATCAGCCTGCACGCAGAACTCAACGCAAAGTGAGCTAACCTATGCTATAGCCACACATATGGGAAATGCAGCATTCCCTGAATTCTCTGCACCTCTTATTTGGACTAGGTGGGGTCAGGCACATTCCTGTGAATAACCCAACCTTTTCCTGAGTGGGAACGGAAAACAGTAAAACAGTCTAAATAAAGAGCAACCTGCTGTCCGCTGATTGGACAAGAGATGGCTTTTTTCCTGACCTTGTTCAGCAGCATTCTTAAATATATCATTGCTGTTTTCCTTGCCTGTTGCCAGTCCACTTGGGTGCTGTAACAGAGTCTTTTGTTCATCCTGATCAAAACAAAATTGGAAACTAATTGGAAGCTGCATGAGAGGAGGAAAGTGCTGCCTCCACATTTGCTCAGCTTCAGCACAGAACAACCGTGGCTACAACAGGTACACGTACCAACAGACATCCATAGCCTTGTCTGACGTTGCAAAGGGGAAAATGGAAAATATAATTTCTATTAGTTGAACCAATAAAATAATATTAGTCTCTCTCAAAATGTTAAGTGTTAAATGTGTTAAAATATTTCTTACAACCCAGATAGTACACATAATTTCTCTTTGGTAAGAATTTATCTATATTGTTACCCCATAATCCATTCACACTACAGGATTGTTTTTCCGTGTTTCTCCTAAGAAATCGTAGGCCAGCTCTGAGATATCAAAGGCTTTGTGAGTGTTTTCTGACGACAGCAGGGACTGAAGTGCACCATCGTTCTCTCGGCTCTTCCTCAAGAAGTCAGCGATCACCCTCCAGCGACAGGCTTCAGACTCCTCCTCGGCCCACTTGTAGCTGGGGAGGAAAGTGGACTGGAGGAGGGGGAAGACAGAGTCGTGGTACACCAGGACGAACAGAGACTTCAGAAATTCTCGGTCTCTCTGTGAAGAAGAAAAGTATTTGAAAAGATTTCCATGCAGATATGCAGTGCTGTCAAGCACTTCTAAAGAAGTATTCTGCAAAGGAAAACCAAACCAAAACAAAGACATTCAACTCGCCCTCAGTTCCCAGGTTAACAGTGGGAGGAAATCTGACCTCAAACTCAGCACCAGAACAATACGACATGAACTACAGATCAACAAATCTGCTCTCCAGCCCACCTACTCTTCCAGGCAACAACGAGCAGTGATACACAGCCAAACCCACAGATGCTGCCACATCTGCCGAAGAGGAAACTTGCGATGCTATCTTGCCAGTCACAATGGCTCTCGCACCCAGGGGGGTTCTGCAGAGAAACAGACTGCGCTTCTGAGTGAGCCACCAAGTGCATCATGAGCTTCCCAGTACACAAAAATTCCCCTCAAGATCCTTATATCTGATTTTCAGATAAAATCTCTCACTGCCATCTGCCTGAGGCAGCATTACTGTGTAGTCTGATACTAACAGTTACAACTTGAAGATAAATTTCTTCTCAACCTACCACAACCCTCCTCCCCCCTGGTGACCTGCCTGTGTGGAAGCAGTCTGAACTGTCAGACTTCCTCTTGGCCCTACTGTCATCCTCAACAGGCCCTTGTAAAAGATGTTTATTTTAGGCTGGGTGAATAGAGGAAACAACACACCAGAAAGTCTAAATAAAAAGTAAAGAGCAAATGTCACTTTCTTTTCTTTTATGAATATGTAAGTATTTAATATTTTAGTATTAATTCAACTAGTCTTCATGACAGCTCCCTCACCTCTCCCTAGTTATGTCTGTAGTCACATACATTTGAAATAAAAGTCATTTTGTTGGCAGTGGAAACCCTGAGACCTCTGGTATATCAAACACCTCAAAACCTCCCTGATTTCAAAATTATTTTGGTTCAAGCCTTTGCAAAACTAGAAGAGACCTTTGCACTTTTTCACTGCTTTGCATGAAGTGACTTGTACTGCCAACATTGCCACAAAATGGTCACCTCACGGTGTATTTATATTTCTTCCTAAAAACATACACTTCCTAAAAGTGTATGAAGACTTTCCCTCAGAGCCTGCGCACGTACAAATTGGTACTGTTTGCTATGGCCCCTGGGGGAGCGCACGCATCCTGCCTGCCTTGGAGGCCCAAACCTCACTTGTTTCTCCAGTGCCTTAGGCAGAGAGCTGCAACAATCCCAGGCTTCTCGCAGCACGTGGCTCTCAGCAGGAGGCAGGGCCGTTCTGTAAATACTGTTACTTCACATTTTGACAGGACATTCTGTGAGTGGAGGGAATTATACCCTCCCATCTAAAGACCATTTTGCAAAACCTAGAGTCTAAGAATCACCCTGGTCAATTATCGAGCACTGAAAGATCCTGACCACTTCAAACAGACAAGATTTGTATGCCTCGTTTTCCAAACACACACTGGAAAACACCCTTCCATGCAAGGAAGACAGAGCACAACCTCCTGGAAAACTCACTGACCACTGAAGCTCTGCCAGGAGTGTCAGCTCTATGACTGCACTGGCACCTCTTTGCTACCCTGGGAAGATGAACAGTTCACGTCTCAGCAAAAGATTTAGCAGCTGAGTGTCATAAAAGCACGCAAGAAGGAGCAAGAATTAGCTGTCATGCCAGGCAGCAATCCTGCCATGGGAGTGGCACATGACAAATCAGGTAAAACTGGATGGTTCTGGGATACTGAGGAGTTACTAATTCTCTGAGCAGATCAGCTTACATTTTGGATGAATGGCCTCGAAAATGCTGCTCTGATGCAATGGTGTTATTTTGTTTGCATATGTGGGGAGATCTCTTTGCGTACCTATCTATTCAGTAGCATGCACGGTGAATGAAATAACCTTCTGTTGCTCCCAAGAAGCAAAGTGCCTTGCATCGACACCCAGTGCCCTGCTCATTCAGTTATCTATAGCTTCTCTCTGTTCAGAGGATAGGAGACGGGACCAGACACGGCTAAGCCTGGTGACATGGCCAATTCAGTTCATCTGCAGCTGTCTACGTGCCAAAATGGGAGACGACAAGTGTTTGACGTAAGGAGACTGCAGAATTTGGGGGCCTTCCTCCAGGCAGACTGGAGGAGGAGAGATTGTTTTGCGGACATACACAGCCCTTTTGTACCCGTGGAAAGTTTTCACCAGTCAAATGTTGCAAGCACATCATGAAAGAGAGCCACATTTTGGGTACAGACCTACCACAACTTCCCCATTAACAACCATACAGAAACACTGACACTAGAAGTTACAAGTTCATTTCATAGTCCTCCTAGTTTGCTGTTGTAAATATGGTAAGAAATGTGAAGAACTTTATTTAGCATATCTGCATTTTCTAATTATATGGTGATAGGAACAGTTAACTAGCAATAACACTGAAATAAAGCTTCTTGCTTGAATTAGATTTAATATACGTCAAGAAAAAAAAACGGTAATTTCTTACCTTTTCTGATCTCCTCAGATTTCTTTCTCTATCTGCCCAAGCACTCTAAAATTAAATAAAAAATATGCCATGTAAAATCAGACTGAGATTGTGGAGATCTAGAGAAGTTCCATTTTTACCTGCAGAAATCTCTCCTATTGCATCCCCACAGTAGTTTAAGCCTCTCTTGCAGTCCTGCTTTCCTCATATTCCCCACTCCTCCCTGGTGCCAGTTTAGTTGATTTAAGTAAACAGCCATTCCACTAAATTTTACAGATGCAAGGATTTGGAGATCTGCAATTATCAGAGCCATTTAAATGAAATCAAGGGAACCACTTTATAGAAAAATCAATCACAGCTGAAGTTGACTTCTTCCACCCTACAAGCACGGGAAAATACAGTGTAACCCCAAAGGCTGACAAGTTTTAACAGCAGTATCATTTGGGCAGGAATAAATCAGCTGTTGTTGTCTGGTACCATGACACCTGCAAGGGACCGCACTGTAAATACAGCGAGCGCTGTTCTGCGGCCGCCAGTCAGAACTAAGCCAGCTCCCACCTGTCCTGAAAGCAACACTGTCCTAGGAGCCGGGCGAATAGTCAGACAGCTAGTCCACATGGGCACCCTCTGGCTGAGGCTGCGTGGCGAGCAGGGCTCAAACTAAGCAGTTCGAGTCCTTACGTCCCTTTTGAATGTGCTCCAGTGGTCTCTTGCAATTTTGAAGGGGCTAAGGCACAAGAGATCTGCACGTACTTGAAACATAACTTTTCTGCTGTTTGGCTTTTCCATTTATCTTTTCACAGGATAAATAAAAAAGCCCAAATTTTGCAAACTACCTGGAAATCCAGACACATCAGATGTAATTGAACGCTATGTAGATAACATACCCGCAGTGCATCCATCAGGTCTGGTTGATCCACGAGTTGAGGGAAAGTTGCTAGAACAGGATTACAGATTAAATCTGAAACAGAAAACAAACACGTTCAAGGCTAGGGAAGAAACAGGATGGTTTTCAAGGCAGAAGACCAGCTCTGCCTAGAAATAGCCCCCTCCCCAAATACTTCAAAGGGAAAATCAGCTGTAACAGTACTCCAGAGCATCAGAGAAGGCAGAAGAGCTCTCTAACAACCTTGTTCTCTTGACAAGAGCTTTCTACAGCGAACTCTCTAATGGCTGAGACACAGTTAACCAGAGGGAGAAGAGATGCACAAAAAAAACGATTGCCACTTTATTAGGAGAAGCCAGCAAGTAAGAGACCTTACTGATTTAACCCAAGGGTAGATTAAGGTGTGTTCTCCTCATTGCTGCACCTGTCTTTTTTATAAACATCTGAAATTGTGATACCCCATTTGGATGTTATGAATAAACACACTTTCATTCTACCTTAATCTGGCTTGTGCTGTGTGCGATTCTGAGATAACTGGATAACAACTGCTTTTTCAGAACAGAGCAGGCATTTTAAGTTGCCTGTTTTTAAAAGTGTTAGTTGATTTTTAAATAAGAGCAGCAATTTTCCTTTGTTACATCAGAAAAAAAGTACAAAATTGCTAGCAGAACAACCTCTGAAATGTTGGGGTAAAGACTTTAAAATATTTCAAACCAAGACTGAACCCAAATGGAAGCAATTTAACTCCAAGGGAGGTCATCAGCCTGATTTAGTGTCCTATGTTATAAAGATCAAATCAAATAAGTATGGTGGATCTCAGTTGGCCTTGAAATGCTAGCATTTTCAGTTTCTCAGTGATGAGTTTAATAAATAAAGCATAAATTTATTAAAGGGTCTGACACTCAGAAACTGAGTACTCAGAGTGTATATTAAAGTTCAGGAAAATCAGGAAGGGAGTTAAGTTCTGAGTATCTTTGAAAGATGGACCTTTAATTCAGATGCCTCAGTATGGTATCATATGGATTGTAGGTTAAAAAGCTTAGTAAGTACACAAGCAAATTTATTTGCTATAGGAACAAATGATACATAATTCAGTCTGGAGAAGAGACAAAGAAGAACGCACAAGAAAATTACTTTTCAGTACCAATATAAATTCACCTGTAGTATGGTTAAGAAATGTAATTTTCTGTATTTCAATTGTGATTTTAAAATAGAGAAGTCTATAAACTATTACAATTCTGCTGAAGGAAAGATGTGGAAGGAATGACATACAGACTTCCAAAATCGGAGCAAGATAGAGTTCTAAAAACAGAGGTCTTCTACTTCCATCTCTCCCCAGTGCATCGGCCAGTAAGTAAATAAATAAATAAATATAAAGAATATAAAGAGGGTGACTTTGCCTCAATGACAGAAACATCTGCCTAATCCTTCCTATAACGCATGAGAACGTGCATTCACTAGAAATGAATGAGTAAACCTGTGAGAATGTCTAATCTCTCATTGCATAGGTGGTGAAAAGGAAACACTTATCTTCCAAACAATCCCTTTACCCTTTATTATTTACTTATTTAGAAATAAGTACATTGTCTTTGCCTGTCCACATTTTTTTGATGAGTTTCACTGAAGACACTTCATTCATACTTCACAGAAAACAAAACTATTCTTGTGGTTTCTGCATCCTGCTGTGTGAACCGATGCCAAACAAGGCAATGCATTAGATGCGAGTTGAAATATTACTAGTTTGAAAGGCATACACACCGTGTGGTGGTATTCACGGCAAGAGGCTGTTTTCTTTTATTAACAGGGACAGCTTTCAATTTGTTCCCACAGCACCTGCAGACCGAAAGCTTAAAACACTGAAATCCTCTTCAGAGGGTGCTTGACTTCCTAACCGTGCAGGACACTCACAGTCGGTCAACCCCAGCAGTACCAGGGAACAAAATCTGAGGAGTACCCTGTATCAGTGAGAGCTGCTCCTGCAGACCCCTGCTTAATCTTACAAAAGGAAGATTCTGGAGAGAGTAATTCTCTTTGGGAGCCCGATCTTTCTTAAACACACTCTCCACTACTGAGCTCATCTCTACAACAGCGCAATTCTTACCTGCACTTTGCATGTTTATTCTTTCTTTCAGGAGTGCATCACCAAGTATTTGTCGATAAAATATCAAGAGATGGATGTAGCACATACTGCCAATTAATGTTTCTGGAAGCAAACTATTGGGAAAATAAAGAACATGCAGAGATTTTTATTCAAAACTGCTCCTGCAAAGCACTGTTCTCCAGAACATGAGAATTACGGCAGGTTCATGGAGATACCTGTATTAGCTCATTGGTGTCTCCATGAATCTATCACCTTCTGAGAGCACAGATCGATACAGCTATAACAGCCAGACTCCTGCTGTTGCAGGTGATGCAACCCTCAGATTTTTCCATAGCCGGTGTTCCAGGGAAGGGGAACACTTTAGATCTTTGGGATCATTCTAGGCTGAATTATGTTTTCATTTTACAGCACACACACAAATACTTACTTCAAGATGTCTTTTGACTGTGTGCTTAATGACCTCAGTTTCACTAGAAGGACAGGCTGCTTCTTGAGTGTTATAAACTGATGAAGAACACCACTGCCTGCTTAAGAAATAAATACCCAGGATGAAATTAGTCATTTTGAAAGAACATTAAGAATTGTATTACAAGAACGGACATTTAAATTTGGTAAGAGATGTTTTTTCTGGAACTGTAATGGTTTAAGGATGGTCCAAAAATCAGGAGGAATTGAATGCCCGAAATATCATGCCAGGTGCCGTGGGACAGGGACAGAAACAACCTGGCCTGGCAACGGAACTCTCTTTAGACCACTGTTACTGCTGCTGAATCTTGTAGCATCGCTCCACAGCCAAGAAGTGTTCAGTACAATTAAAGAATAACAGAATACATTTATCAGAAATAATCCTCAACCTGCAAACACTGGAAATTACAGAAACATTAGCACCGACAGACAGTTCTAAATCCGACTAGCCCTAACAATCTCATGCAAAACACGAGCACACAGAACAGCACCAGGCTGTGTTGACTGCATGCTACTAAGAGCCCCGGCTGGGCTCTGTATGCTGTAAAATAGGTATAACACGTATCATTTTGTTTATGAAGTATTTAGGAGAAACCACACCTCTTCTTGATATTGATGGGTCAACCTCGACGCCTCTCTCATAGGGAGTACCGCCATTTAATAGCAGCTCATACATCCTGTGAAGGAAGAGCAGCATAGTTAGAATAAAATGACATAAGGATACGTGAGAACAGCACATTTGCTCTCCGAGAAAGAAAGAAACCTGCTATCTCAAATAAAAACCTGCCACAGTGCTTGAGGTTATGACTAGTATTTTATGCGAAATGAATCCACCTAGTTACTAAGTAGCAAAACCTCTAATGATAAATTTGAAACTTGTATTATATCAGGAAACTAGTCAATTATTTGAAAAGAAATTAGCAACAATGATTCCTTTCCACATGATTCCAATATTTTTCTTGTATGAAATTCAGCAGCTGCTTCAGTGAAATGTTTTTGAGGAATCATGGCCAAAGCATCATGAAGATTTTAAATGCTGAAGAAGAATGTAATCCCAGTTCTGTCAAGAGTAAGTCACTGTCGAAGTAAGTGTGCAATTTCACTCTCTAGATGTTGTGTTTAACTTACTGGAATAGAAAAACAATGCCAGAGATCAGAATTAGAAGAGATTTAGAGGCTTATAGAACAGTAGAAGTCTCCCATGTTGTTTGGTTGGTTGGTTTTTTTTTTTGCTCTGTAATCCAAATATATTCAGAATATGCATATAAATATGTTTCTGGTAAAAATCAAGTATTGCAAGTCTGATCTACGATGAATCATTTCTGTAAATTAAAAAAAATCTGTCTTCCTACACTTAATAAAATAAAAATATGTACATTATTCTTTCTTTAAAACTGTTGGACCCATCAGCTAAGCTGCAAAATAAAACCTTATTCACATTCTCCAAGTGAACGGTAAGAGATCCATTCACAACTCTTATCTGGTTTCTAAGACTTGGAAGCAATCTCCTAACTTTTAAATGATATACAGCAAAGCGCACATAAGGAAGAAGGTAGAATTAAAAAGGACATTGTCACCTTCAATTTTGGTAATGTTTTTATTTCATACAATAAGGGAGTTTTCATATAAAAAGTGAGTTATTTAGAGTTTTGTTTAACTCAGACATTTCTATCGTTTTAAAAGTCAATTGAAGAACATTTTTAAACACAGATTAACTTGCAACAGTTCAAACCTGAATGTTGAGTCCAGGGAGCACTTTTTAGTGGAATGCACACTGGGTGTGGAAGCAGAACCAACGTTCTCAGTGGAAGACTCAGTACAACCTGGATTACACCATACTAAATACAAACTTTAGTCCTAGCCTAAAATATATGTATATACAGACTGACAGAGAGAGAGAGAGAGGGAAAACATAATGAACTTACTTGGAAGGAACAGGCATTCCATCAGAAGTAAAAAGCTTCTGAAATGCCCAGCCACAGCTTAGCTCTCCTCGCTCACCTGTTGACTAGAAAATAAAAGAGAAAATGTAAACTTGAGCAGCTAAACCAGAATGAGTAACTGAGCAACAAACAATTATTTAGAATAACCCCATAACAATGATAAAATGGTAAAAGCCCCAAATTCAGGGTAAGCAAACACTGACTATGCCACATTTGCAGGTGTTTGAAGATGTTTTACCGTACAGCAAACACAGTCATGCTGAAGTTGATAATTCATGAACATATTTAAGAGATTTAAAAACCCCAGGTTCCTACACATATTAATGAAAGAAAATACAGCAATACTCCCTTTGTAAGTTCTCTAGCCAACTGTTCATAATTTTTCAGAATTTTTCTAAAGTCTGCCCACCATTTAATACCCTGCTTGCTAACCATTGTCGTTACCCCATTTTCCATCTTTCACCCTTGATTTACTTGACTGACAAAGTTTATCTGAGGAAGATGGTGACAGCAACGAAAAATGTTCAGAAAGAGGCAGCAAGGCTCAAGTCAATCCTGTAGACAAAGCAGCTAAGATCTTTTGGAACAGGACCTCTTCCAAAAAAACACCATTTCCTCCAAATACTAGTGTTTCTTATCCCTCTTTTTATTACACTAGTTCTTATGGGGAAAAGTGCTTTACCATCTATTGTGTCACCAACCGCTGTACTTTAAGAAGCAAATCCTAGACGGATAGAAGGATATATCTCTATCAACTACAGATAGAAACTAGTGTTGAAACTAAACAGTTAACTTTTTAGTTTCCAAACTATATAGCACAGTAATGTGAAATGAATCGCAGAAGTCAGAAAAAAACAGCACAGGAGTGAAGAGAGAATTGGGCCTTTCTGATCACATTACATGAAATCTTTGGCAGACTACCAGAAATTATTTCAGTGTAAGAAAAACTACATTTCTGTCCAGTAGTCAAAAAGTCTTTTATTCTTTAAATATTGACTAGAACTAAAAGTTCCCAAAACCAACATCTCTCTCCTCACTCCCAGACGCCAAAATGAAGACAATCTTGCAATAAGCTAGAAAAAAAATCAGCTAAATTTCCATTTGGATCTCACAGTTCACTGTTGAGATACTGCAGCTTAACATTGAACACAGGACAGCTGATCTACTTTATAAATGTGCTTGGAATGATTTATTCTGCAGCTTTATACACTTACATTGCGAATATAGGTGATGCCAAGTTCAAATAAGAAACCAATGTCTGAAGATGGAGAATTGGACCTGACAAAACAGTCACCATCCAGCAAGCTGGGTAAAATGCCTGTTACCTAATACAGAGGGGAGAAAAAAAACAGTGAATGTACATATTAAAACAAAAACCCTCTGATTTCTAAAGGCAATTGAACACGTCACTCATTTACATAAAAACTCAGACCCAATCCCACTGCATACAAGAGAAAACAAGAAGTAGACAGCTAATTTCAGTTGAAACCATTGTTCTGTTTATTCTTTATCTTGCCATGAACCACAGCTATGCTACCAAGGTACATTTTTTGTAATGACAAGATATTAGAGAACTTTAGAAGTCAAAAAACATTTAATTTTCTCTGAGAACACAGCAACAACTGGGGTAAAACATGATAACAGCACTGCTGTGAGCGTGGCTCTGCACGACACCTGAAACATGGGACAAGACGTGCTTTTTTTTGTTTTAAAAAAATGAAATTGAAGCAACAGCTTGCATGTAAAGTATCCAGTCCCTTCCCTTCTTTATGAATACGGTATAGCGTGTGCCTGGTATCAATTCAAAGTTAACCAGTGCCACTGGCTGAGTCACCAGTTCCTCCCACTACTTTTCCTTCCACTCAACTCTTTTCTCCAACGTATTTTTGCTAAAACAGTTTATCTTGAATCGATGCACTTCAGCAAGTCTTTTCTGCGTGTTTATTTTGGTTGCAATACATGTTATTTCAACAAGAATATCAGAAGTAATAGACAAATAAGAAGTAGTAAATAGACACTGTAAATAGCTACTGGCTATATTACTTCCTGAGTGAGATACCTACCCTTGGAGAGAAGGTCCACATCTGGGGATTTCTAGGTTGCCATGTGGCTCTCACTGTATGAATGTTACTCAGTACCTAAAACATGACAGTGGGGAAAAATGCTAAGACAAGTTTTTCAGCTTTAAGAAAATACAGTATTATCTGAGATTAATCCAACACTCTGCATGCAACACAGATAAAATCACACTTGCTCTTCAGATTTATCAGACAGTTTCAGTTTAAAACACTCCAGAGGAAGGCAGAATCATCAGCAGAGCACTTTCCAACCTTTCCTGCTTCCTATGCACCAGTAACAGTCCCTTTGCCCCCAGGAGCATTCAGCAGAAGGAAAACTACCAGACTGTCAGCATTAGATTATCTTATAAAAAGCTGCTCTATACGTGCACAAAGGCGTGCGGAGGAATGATGGCGGGTGGGGAAACCTGCGTATGACCCTGACCCAGCTATTCGCAGGCCCATCACGGGGAGAGATCAGCCCAGACAAAGCTCACCTCCACAAACGTGAAGGGGCAAAGAGCCACAATGGCAGGTGGGGGAACCGAAATTATGGACTCAGAGAAACGGAGCCCCCGCCCCAGCCCCTCCCAGGGCTGCCCAGGAGCCGGGTGTGACACTTATGAAGATGAGTCAACAGGAGCGGCGCTCTGCATCCCCTTGCAGACTGAGAAGGGTTGCCGCTTAAGGCTATGAGACACCACAGCACACAAGGGAGGACATTTTGGGACTGCACGTGAATTACTATGGGATGTTCGGGGAGGAACCAAAGGCAGAAAGAGGGCGGGTTTGAGGTGGTTTGTGGAGCAAGACAGGTGGGAAAATAGAGGGATAAGGGGATAAAAGGGTGCGTTTGTGAGCTGGCTGGTATGCATGCCTGGCCATGCCCTGCACCTGATCAGTGCGGTTTGTCCTGTCTTCTCATTGAACTCCATTTCTAACTCTTTTTTCTGGGTGAATGGGCTCTATTCTGCATGCATGCATGTGGAGGTCTAAGTGCCAGCAAACAGAGGCAGGCCACGTGTTGCAGGGAGCGTACGTGTCTGTGGTGACCAGAGAGAGGGAGGGTATGTACATCAGCGTGTGATTGCATGTCAGTATCAAGCCAGACTAACTGGCGAGTAGGTTAAGCAGCTTGGGAGCCAAATATTTGTGTATGCCTCCAAGACAACTGGAGGAGTTGGCTACCGGATGGACCAGGGCATCATGTACACCTTATCAAGACCTTTTTTTTGATAATAAAACAACTACTCACCCGATTGCCATCAAACAGACAGAGTCGAACATGTCTACTGAGAACCTGTATGCTGACTGCTGGGAGAGGAATCATTTTACAGCCACATAAAGTTACAATCAGGGATACTCGAGTTGGTCTAGGATGGATCTGAAATACAGACAACAGAAGAAGGATTAAATCTAGAAGTTCCTCCTGCATGTGGTTATCATTTTGTGTTTATTTACTGAGATGACTGACTGTAGTGCTCACTGGACTGGATTCTTCGTCCTAGAGCTTGTATAGTATTAACAGCAGCAGCAGCATTTCTTCATAAGCCTTCACACCTCTCCTAAAGAGAGTGCTTCAAATAATTTAGTGACAGATGGAAGGTCCTATCAGAAAGGAATGCTGCTGTAGGGTCCTTCCCCGAGTATTTCAGGTCTTGGCAGCAATTAAATTTTTTGAGCTGTTTTTCCAACAGTGTTTTGTAAATAGTTATTCTAAAAATGGTGTAAATCAAGACATAATCATATGCCAAAATGAAAGAAGACAAATGAAACTGGAGGTTTCACAGTGCCTAGTAGAAGTTCATGGTTTAAGAATTCAGACCCAAGCAGATTTATTTCAGCTCAGACAAGGAAGGAACCACAAGCTTAAGATGAAACATGACTCAAGAAATACCCAACATGGCAACTTGTAATGATTGGTTTTTTTTGCCTGTCAGGGAGTAGGCTGTAATAACATTGACTGCCTAAGGAGTCTAGATTGACATTGAAGAAGTCTATCATCTATTTCACAGCAATATTTACCCACCAATATGAAATATTTTTTTTAGGTTGCTGACAATTCACATCTACAGATGCTGTCATTTCTCTTGAACCAAAAGCATCATAGCTTTCTCACCAGTAATACTTACAGTATTTTTTTCGGAGTCCCACACCAAGTCTTTGAAAGCCAGCTGGGATGGAGTAAGTTCAGGCTGTAAGAAGTAACTTGCTCTAAACTGATTACCTACAATAAATGAAATTAAAAACAAAAAATCTTAAAAGTTTTTTTATTATTTTTATTTCCACAAAATGAATGATGCCCAAAATGCAGAGGTGGCTAAGGTCCATTCGAATATTTGACTGGTCCTAACAAAACTATGGAGGTATCTACGACAAGTACCCTCTGAAAGGGGCAAAACTATTTGTAAAAGTGTTCTGTAGTATTTCATTCTAGAAGCACTACAATTTAATTAACAAAAAGAGCTACTGACTGGAGACAGTTTGAAATGAAAAGATTAAGAAAATATAAGATGTGTAGTATCATTTGAATGCTTTTCACAAAATATCTC
This sequence comes from Anseranas semipalmata, assembly GCA_013399115.1. Taxonomy (NCBI): domain Eukaryota; kingdom Metazoa; phylum Chordata; class Aves; order Anseriformes; family Anseranatidae; genus Anseranas; species Anseranas semipalmata. The sequence goes on along the minus strand of VXAA01006711.1, from coordinate 337,878 downwards.
TGAGAAAAAGGGAGGAAGACTACTAAAAATTCGTCATCATTTTCTGCAGTGTCAACAGGAAGAGTCTTCCAAAGAGGAAAAACTTTGAGATCATCAGGAAATTTGTCACCGCCTTCATGGGGCCACCAGGATTTCACTCAGATAAATTAAAACATATTTGATGAAGTAAAAAAAAACTTTTTATACATTATTTGACTGGTCAAATATACCCTGCACAGATTATACATACCCTGTACCAAATGTAATAAAACAATACTGATTTTAGTCCAATAGGCTAGTAACTGGGACAGAAACTCACCATAGACACTTGCAAATTCTGCACTGCAATTATTATGAGAAAACCTTACCTTCTTCTAAGAGCTGGAAAAGTGTGGACAGACGGAATCCTGCAGGAACTGCTCCCATAGTTGCCAATACCTCTACTGTATCATTCTGTTAAAAAACAAAATTGGATATTAATGTTCCTACTATTTAACAGCGAATTCAATCCCAATTTACAGCTCTCACACAAAAAATACCAAGACCTGAGGCATCAGTCACCTCTTCTAATCTGAAGTTAGTTTGGCCCAACACCAGGAATGACTTTTACTTTGTTTTGTGTATGACCCCAGACAGACTAATTTTGGTAAATCCCCCTTTTATTTGAACGCAGTAGCAGAGTAGCCAGTTAACAAAAGAAAATCACACCCTTGAAAAAGAAATGTAGTACTTCTAATTCAAAACAAGAGACACCTCAGTTGCATCTTCATTCAGACACACAGACTGGGCTGCAGCCTATTTCTAAAGCAGTAGAGAACCTTACCATTTCTTGCTACAAAAAAAAAAAAAGAAAAAACAAGCTAGAAATGTTAATTAAAAACATTGGTCTGTACTATGAGACATGGTGCTTGGTAAAAGACAAATCTTTTCTACAAAATAATTAACATTATGGTAGATGAAGCTGCTATGTAAGAGATACACCTACCTCTGTGATAGCTCTTCTTACAGCACTCCAGTGAGAATCTGTTCTGGAAGAAAAATAATATTTTTCGTTTATAATACATTATTCTTGTGTGGACAAACATTTAAACACTAAATATACATTTGTCTTCAAATACCAGCAGCTTAATCAGCACTTCTGAGATAATAATAGCAACATGTTTCTAGCTACTAAGACTAACCGCTAGAGTGTCTCATAAGCTGAAACATGACTCAATACGCGACTCAGTCATACTTTGATTTCATGAGAAAAAAAAAAAAAAAAAGCAAAAATCCAAAACAAACTTACTAAAGTAGAAGTGTGTCGCCAAATGGAAATTTGTAGAATTGAGGGAATAAATAAATAAATAAAGTGACTGCTGTATTGAAAAGAAAGATGCAGTCACAAAGAACCAAATACATCTGCGAGGTGTTTTCTCTGTAAGAAATGTTTTGCCATATCTAAGGAAGAGAAGGATGAACACTTTTACGCTTATTTGCTTTTGCATCATTCCATTTACCTTTTTTTAATTTCAGTTCCATCTGCTGTTTCATCCACCACTTCTATGTGTTCATCACTTTCCTCCTGGCTTTCTCCATCTTCATTACGGACCTGTAATTCAGATTCAGAAAGGGCAAGTGCTTGCTTTCCTCACAGTTCTGTTCTCGAAAATGTTTTCTCCAACTACGGCACATGTGAATAGTTTAGAAGAGGAGATTTTCTGTCTGTAACGACCTATCACTCCAGAGCACTGTAACTGCAGAACACTGCCCGTAGTTCTGCAGCTACCACAAGGGATTGGAGTACTCCTACGAGGGCACACTAAGCAAAAGAATGCATTTGCAAAGCAGATTCTTTAAAAAGAGAAATACATCAGCATCACAAAGTAAAAAGTTCGCTACACACTCTACGTTCTGAAAAGCCCTTTTCCACAGCGTAAAGATCAGACTAACAAGACTCACTTGAGCCAAACTGTGTACCCACATTTAAACGTTCATCATAATTGTACACTGAATACAAGTCCATGAATAAATATACCAACACAAGTAAGCCACTCTAAAAATGAAAAGCAAAAAAAAGCGTACAAAACTTCAAAATCCATTTTTCTAAAGGTTCTTTAATGTCAAATTACAAAATGCTGCAACTGACATTTCATATGAATCACGAAAAGCATGAATTACTCCATAGCAGCTTGGAACCTTCAGAGCTGACCTTTAGCAGCAGACTATGACTTCCATATTCAAGAAACTTCTCTGCAAAAAATCACTTATGTCACATCTTCACATGGCACCAAGATACTGCTTTTGATAGCTATCAGCATACACATGCATACAAACATGCTGTTATTTGCAAATAACTGGCTAAAAACTGCTGGGTGTGCCCCCTGTAAGCATTATCATCATTTCCATGCACTTATGTTATCATTAATATACATAAAATAACAGAGGTGAGGCTAGAATGGAAGAAGGTTGCAGCACACTAACCGCAAGATAGGTTCTAGGCACGAGGCCTCTCTCCCCTTTTGAGTTTTCGGCTAGCCACCAGCCATCTGCCTTCTTATCATGTATAAGCAGGACTTCACCTTTCTTTGCCATTAGGAGAGATGGAGACAAAAGACAACCAAATATTTCAAAATGAAGCCAGACGCAGTTTGAATAACAATTCAAATTTTCCCCATAACACAGGTCACAGACTACAGACTCTGCTGCTACTGAAGGTGGCAAGAGGACGCTGGATTCCAGTAAGCCAAATGGACACTAGGAAAAGCCATTTTTCCCTGAATTCTGCTAAGAACTGACTGCATTCCAGAAGCACAGGATTTAATTGTTGTTATTGCTTAATAGAGAACGATCTGCAGTACCAACATGACAATAAACTTTTGCAGAGACATATTTACCGTAAACGTGAGATCCCCTTCCTGCTGCGCATTAAAGTTTCCAACTGCAACACATTCTTTAACATTGGGATCATCCAACAATTTATCCTCATCTTCCTCATCTGTTTCTTCACTGTCTTCTTCCTCACTACTTTCTCCATCGTCATCATCACTCTCATCCTCTTCTTTGTCTTCATCCTCTGTTCGAGGATCTTTTTGACGTCCCTCATCCCTGCCCAAAATACATCAAACTTGATTTTTTTGTTTTCATTTTGACAAACCTTCTTGAAATTGCTGTAGAAGCCTTGCAACATGGGCTTCTCTGCAAGGACGTTACCCAGATACAGAATTTTTAGTCCTGCGTTTTACTCTCTGGCCTGATCTGAAAAAGCTCTCAAGGGTGTTTCATCCCTAAGCATACAGACCACAGTGCATCCTCTCCGCTCAACAGCTACGTTATATTTCAGCCATTAACCGGCACCCTCAGAAAATTCCAGAGACTCCTTCTTGACTGCCTCAGTAAAACAAGCCCCAGAAGAGCTGACTCTTCAGCACTTCGTTTTTTTTTAAACTAAATGTTAAGATAATAAGGGGGATAAGCTTACAGTTTTTCAGGGTCCTTTCCAGCCCTGCATGTACAATTCCATTAACGTGCAGATTGTATTTGTTTGTCTGGGCTACTTACACTGCGTAATTTGTAGCTGCATTATCCTGATCCAAGACATGACCAAGTTTCCGCAGCTGTTGAGATAGCTTTAGCAATAGCTTTTCTTCTTCTTCTTTCCTCTGATTATAATTCCCCACAGGTGCAGGCTCATCAGCCTGAGAAGGAAGAATACAACAAATTGCTCAAGGAATCAAACACAGGTAAAGTTTCCCTATAAAGACAATTTTCCAGACATGTCTTATGAGTTTCCACCTTCCAGAGCTGCTGTCCCTCCCTGTTTAGTGACATCTTTCTTGCCTTTTACTCCGACAAGATGAAATTTCATGTTAAATTTCAAATCTCCATTCTCCACTCCCAATATAATGCATTGCTTTGATAAACATTTTAGAATGTATTATGTTAATAAAGATTTTAATGTACACAATAAAGCATTAAAAATATGTTTTTAAATAATATTAATGGATCACAGCGATCCCCGTCAGAGGTTATGCAGTGCTAGGCATTACTTTTGTCCTGAGGCATTTACCACTGAAGGAGGTTGGTGTTCTCTAAACATTCACTGCACTGCATTTGGGAGAAAACCATTAACAAATTTATGTATATACCTACTTTTTTCAAATTGTGAAGAGCATTTGTGTTCTCATCCACCAATTTCTGCAGCTGCATGCATCTGCATTGAAAGCAAGACAGGCCACCTAAATCATGCAAAATCACTGAAACGTGTAAATTTACATACCCACAGCTGTATGAACACACAGCTTTACAAATATCAATACAAGCCCAGGCGGCACTTCATAAGCCGAGAACTTAGTGTTTCCTTACAAGAGGCATTTTAACAAACCTGAGAAAGAAGAAGCATCGGTAAAAGCCCCGGATCAGAGGGACGTAAGGGGATCATCACCTGGCCCTGACAAGTTCTTGATAACAGTCAAACATTCACACAAGAACCTTTTCTCGCTGCGTACTCAGCGCTGTTTACCGACGCCTTACCGGTGTTTACACCGTTTCACAGGCACCTGCTGTCACACCCCAAACCCCGCACCGGGCAGACCGCTGGCCGAGTCCGTCACCGCTGCCCTGGCCCAGCAACCGGCGCGGGGGGAAGGCGCTGGGCCCGGGCAGGGCGCGGCCGCCCCCTCCCTACACCCGGGACGCTGTGGGGCGAGGCCGGCCCCGCGGCGCCGGGCCCCTCGGGCACCGCCTCACCTCCGCGACAGGGCCTCCCGCCGCC
>VXAA01006711.1:289210-316308 GCA_013399115.1 Anseranas semipalmata | reverse complement strand
GAGAAGTACCACCAGGATCCACGATTTGTTAACCACTGCGTTAAGCTGGTAGGCGTAAGCTTTCGTGGCGGTGAAGCTGTCCCCAAAGGTTGAAGCTGCCCCGCCGTTTGGTAGCTCCGTGGCTGCACGCAGTTGTCTCTCCTTGTCTCTGTTTCCTGCGATGCGTGTCCGCATGCACACTCGAGCTGGGTCCCCTTTCCTGCGGTTCTCTTGGCCCCTGCTGACCTGCCCCGGGATCTTCCCGCCCTGCCCGTTCCTCGACGCCTCCAGTTCGCAGCCCTGCTCGCCAGGCTGGGGAGCGGGTGAGCAGAGGGGCTGTTGTGCTGTGTCAGACAGATCCCACCTCTTACAGCGCTTCCTGTTCCTCACAGAGGGTCTTGTGCTCATAAAAACCAAAGCTCTGCTTATGATGCCAGCCTTGCAGCTGGGTGTTAACTCACAGGAAGTCTTTGCTCCTGCCCCAGCCTTTTCCCTCCAGCCATGTGGAAGAGAACTGCCTGGGTCACCATGCTCTTCACCCCAGAGCTCCATAGTTCTGCCTAATTGTCTGAGCTCTCCCCTCACAGTGTCGTTGGTGTCCACGTGGATAAGCAAAAAGGCATGATAAGTTCTTCATCTATGCAAAGAAAGTTTACGGCTACCTCCAAGCGTTAATTACAGCGTAGCCTGGCTGCCTTTAACCTGGTTTTATGTGTTTTGAAACATAGTCTGGAACAGATATTTGCCCTGTTCCACTCCTCCAGTGCAGATTAACCAAGTCTAGACAAGGCTGTGGGAGGAAAAGAAGCCCTCAGGGGTGTGGCATGGAGTACAAATATGTTGATCTAAGAGCTCTGAGAACTTTTTAGTCTTGCTGGAGGGTAGCACGCTTTTTTTAAAAGCTTTCTTATTAAGCTGTTTAGCTTATGAAAAATATCTACCAACTGTTTTTATCTTTAGAAAATAATCCTTTCCTACCACGGTAAATATGAAATTGTTATTGTTTTTTGCCTGTAACTTCCTTGGATGTTTTTGAAATTGCTTATGGGTTATGCGTCTTTGTCTTGTGCAGGCAGAGTTCATCAGTTCTCCTTGCCAGTATTTCGACTACCTGTATGGACAGGGAATTGGTGTAAACGCATCTGCCTTCTATATTGCTTGGGCTCAGCAGCTTGTAAATGAAGGTAACGTGCAGTGTGCAGGAGCTGTCCTTCAAAAAGGACTTCACAGCCAGGCACAACCACAAGAGAACTTGCAACAGCTGTATTGGTAATTCTGACACATCTTTTACTTACTGAGCTATTTAGATAGTGTTCAGTTGTTGGTGATTTTTTCTTGTGTATGTATGCTCTGTGCTATAGCAGAGGTAGACCAACGATTATTTTTGTGAAAGGTGGGTATAAGCTTAAGAATGATTCTTCTTTGCAGTTCAATATTTGATGGCTGTTTTGGTGGGTGTAGCGAGAAAGCCTGTACCATAGTGCCTTCAGTGAAGTAGGGCCCAGAAAGAAAATCCTGAATCTAGTTGATTCATTTCCTGTCTATTCTCTGTTAAATAGATCCAAGTTATAGTGTATCCTGGCCCAGTTCAGGAAGCCTACTCTAGATTTATTATGTGTGAGCTTTGTTAGTTGAAAGCTGAAGCATTTGGCCATGCTAATGGCACCCAGATTGTCAAATCAGCGATGTCGGTATACTTTCCATGGTGTTTTAATTGGCTGTAGGTCACCCTGTAGCTACACGTGCTTCTACTAACACTGCCAACTGGATGTGCAGTTCAGCTGCTGGCTAACTTGGACCCTCTTTGATTTTTGGTTTGCGGCCATAGCTGGAGCTGCATTAAAAGTGGACATCAGTTCCTGATCTGAGCTGTTTTTTGAGTCCTTGTTGGAGATACCTTGACAATAATGCATACATCCAGTTTCTTGTGCTTGTTACTTAGCTGAGAGTGGGCGTATGCTGGAGCTTAGCATTTAGCTGTTGGAAGCACTAGAGGTGGTGCTCATCATGAGATGTATTCCCTCTGCTGATGATAAAAACATGAACGTGATTTCCATCTCTTGCTGCATATTGCAGAGTTGTTTTATTTTTGAGAATGTAAAACTACCAGGATACGTCCAATACCGTGTTCTGTAACTAACCTGGGTATCTCGGTGTTACATTTCTAGGCATGATGGCTGTGCAAGGAAATCGAAGGTTTCTGGGATAGGTGGGGAGGCAAGTGACTTAATGATAATAACTGATGTTTCTTGCAATTTAGCTGGCTGCAGAATTACGATCCTCAGAATCCTCCTCTGCAAGGTGAGGCTATAGATACCTGCCTGTGAGCTGTACCTCAGTTAGATGAATCTTTTCTCTTGATCAGTGAGTTTTGGCACTGTGAAGGAAGCTGTTTCATGCTTCCTTTCTCTCAGCTCATCTGATGTCTAAGTGGAGTTAATAGAGCTCTACATGGGAAACCTACTGTGTTGATTCTACTCTAGCCAAAGCGTTAAGACATCCAGGAGAGGTTTATTTCAGTAAAGCAGTTGAAGGCTGAGATCTTATAATTTCAATACAAGAATATTCTTATAATTGGGAGTATGAACAATTGAAATAAGAAAGAATTTGAGTAACAGCTCTAAAATTAGAGTAAGAGTTATTTAGAGTAATAATATTTTAATAACAAAACTTAAAAAATTCAGCTTGGTCACGAGCTTGTGCTCCTTAACAGACATAGGTGGTAGCTATGTCTGTTAAGCTCGGATACCACCGAGTCTTCTGTCATTAATACTGCAAATGATAGCATCATTTTCTTTGAGCATGTAATAATATGCACTGTAGAAGACCCAGCTGAGAGCTTTCATTGAATATCAGGGCTATTTGAGTAACTGCAAAGTGTAAGTTGCCTGTAGAAACTGATTTTTTTTTTTACTGTTTTCCTAAGATGAGTGTATTCAAAATATGAGGTACTAGTTTTCCAATGCTTAGAGCTATTAATAGAAATTAATAAATGAGAAAAAGATTTCTACTCATTAATGCAAACCTATATAATCTGTCCCAGGTGCTGCTGTTATAAAACCACTTCAAACTTCACAAGCTGCAAATCAAATGGCTCCTCGAAAAGACATTACGAATCTTAATGATCCAGCATATACTTGCAAAAACCAGGTAACAGACTTAAGAAGTGGATTAGTATGGGGAAGACTGTGGAACCCTCACATAAGGATTAGATCAAACAATATCTCCCTTATCTCAGAAATGTTACTGATGTGTTTTAGGCTCTAAGCATCGTATTTTCATATAAATATTTTGATTAATAAACATTGAGACACAGTTACTAGTCTCTGAACGTATTTCCAGTATAACAGGCAAAGAGTGATCCATCCAGCTAGCCAGTATTCTTTGGCAGGATAGTATCAATAGTATTTTGTGTCTGTCATGCTTCTTGAATATTGTCTACACTGAATTTCCATGAAATTCAAGCTACTTTTATACCTCTTGAAGAATGAATAAAAAATAATGCCAGAGGAAGAAGAGAAACTTCCGGACTGGTCCTCGGTGGGATGGTGGCTTCATATAGAAGTCAGTCTGTTGATATGGGAAATCATTAGGAGATGACTCTCTCGCAGCTCCTTAGCCCCTCTGTAGAGGGAATGTCAGTAGAGCACTCTGTAGTTTGCTGGGTCAGTCTGTAGCAAGTTCCAGCTGAGGTTCTGTTCATACCTTGTGGAAATTTTAGTTAACTTTACAGTCCAAATTCTGTCACTCTAGTCGTCTTCCTTCACCCCCTTCCCCGCAATAAAACCAAAAAAGAAACCATGCTAATTCTAACTCAGATAAGTACCAGAATGCAGCACTGTAGTTCTGAGGTTTGGCAAAGCTAGTTATGATTCTTTGCATCCTTTCTGACACAATAAGATGAAAGGTGAACAGGGGGGTGAAATTTAAGACTGAAAGACTGTGGGTAGGAAATTGATGTCAGCTTTCTCAACTTTGTCCTATATTCTAAAGTGCTTGCGACTCTTTCAGTTTGGTATCGCCTGCAAATATTGAAAGGTGTCATGGATGATGGAATAGAGCTTAAAGCTTATTAGACCTTCTGCCTGCCCCTTAGCCCTGAAGTTGGATAGCTTGACAAAGAAAGAAATTGGAGAGGGCCATCCAATCCGTTCTTAACAAACCCAAGTGATCTATAACTTACGTTCCTGTTTTTTGGAATAGAAAATGCCTGTTCAACTAGTCCCAGAATCCTTCTGAGGACTGCAGTTTCCAGAAGTACATCTGTCTGTCTGGGTTTTCTGGCATCTTGCTTGTCTTCCAAAAGCTCTCAGAGCTTACAGCAAGCTCTTTTACGCCTAATTCTTCAGGACAAACTTCCTCAGGCTCCGATGGCTTGTATACCTATCCTTCTGATCTGCTCTTGCTATGCTCATGGCCTGAATTGTCTTCTCTTCAATCAGAATTAAATATTAGGGAGCTCCTGTTTGCTAGTCTTGTCAAAATGGATGGCTAACTATAATATTGGATTTCTTTCTCCCCACCCTGCAACTTAAGGGTCCTGATTGTGCTGGTACTCAGTCCTGCTCTTCTGGTGAAAGAGAAGAAGTGTAAGTTTAAAAAAGGGGAGGAAAAAAAAAAAAAAAAAGATGGGGGGCTCGCTGTGGGGGTAAAATTAACACGCTCCCAGAACAAATCCAATTAACTTCAATAGAACTTTTTTTATTTTTCCTCACAGAAAGTACATTACATACATCTCCAAATCTGAAGTTCTTCCTAAGTCATCGTCTGCTGCTGTTGAATGTGAGCAGGTTGCAATGTATGATAAAAACCTGCTCATATGTGAAGGCTCTGAACTTTCATTTGAGGAGCTCAGAGCCAAGCGATACTTCAAGAAATATGAGCGCCTCAGAAGACAGAAAGAATGGGGTATTCTTCTTTTCCATCTAGCTATTTCAAAAACCTGTCTGTATTCATGTCTTTTCAAGCTCTCTGTTTAAGTCTGAAAACTTTCTCTAAGCCCAAGTTAGCATCCCTGTACAAAAACAGGCTGGGGTAAGCTGGGAAACATTAGTTAACATGCTGACTAACTGATATGTAATGGTGTTAAGTTACCTTCAAACCCTTCAAGAACCGAATTCCAAAACTGGCAGGACATTGGTATTTAGAGTTTAAGCTCATCCTCTGGTTTGTCGTTTGAAGCCTAGATTTTCATAAATGTTGTTCCTTCCAAGGAAACTGGAGGCAAGTTTAGGCAACTCTTAGTAGTACTAGTTACCCTGATGTGAGTTATGGCTGTGGCTATCTGCTTACCAGCTGATACCTGTAATTCAAGATTAAGAATATCTTTGTTCCTCTTAGTAGGCTATAATCAGAGAGAGCCCAGAGTATGCTTTCAATTGTATTTCTAAATGCATTTTTCAAACAAGTTTGTGTGTGTGTTTTTTTGGTTGGTTGGTTTGGTTTGTTCTTAATGCAGTAGTTATGTATGATGATTCCCAGCAGGGACAGCTCTCCCACTGGGGACAGCAGGCTCCATCCCCACCCAAATTTTACCAAAGGGTCATTTTGGTAGAGTCTTTGAGTTTAGTTTACTTTTGTGCTGAGGATGGGTGCCATGAGCATGCTTGCAGTAGTAGCACTGGGGCTGGCACTATAAGTACAACCCAGGTGAGAGGTATCCTGGCCTGTGAATTCCATTAAAAGTGCTAGGGCTGCTGCTGGTTGCCAGGCTAGTGTTGAGATAGTGTTCTGTAGCCCTCCTTTTTTATTGTTTTATTTAATATCAATACTTTATCATTAGAAGAAGAAGAGAGGGACTCCATAAGAAGAAAAGAGTCAGCTGTCCTTGAACTGCAAGCCCTGCAGCAGAAGCTGGAACAGCTCACTCAGCTCACCAAAAGCTTGGAGGAAACTAGACTGGAACCAGCATCTACAACGCCAGCTGAACGAAATAAGACAGTGGTGAGTATGTACTATGATCAACAGGAGTAGTCCTCATGAACTTGCCTCATAAAACTTAACTGTGCTTTAGACAGTAACCCAAGCAGTGTGTTAACCAAATCTGGAAGTCGAGGTTGTAATATCTGACTTGTATAGGTACCTGGCATAACTTTAAATACATGATGAAATATATTTTTAATTGCAAAACCTCAAAGATCGGTTTTGCTTCTCTGCAGTCTAGTTTTAGTTGCATATGAAAGTTCTTTTATGCATGGTAAGCTCTTGTAGTTATGCAAAATAAAAGGGCAAATGGCAATGTTTATACACGTGTCTGGGTTTTTGAGGGTAAAAGAATGTTTCCTCATCTGTAAAGGGATATCCACATGTGGCACCCAGCACAGCTGTGCAGCAGAACTGGATGGCATCTTGTCAAAGCTCAGGTCTGCATACCCCTCAGAGTCTGATGCCAAACCAGCCTCAGTCAAGCACTTTGTCATCAAATGCTCTTAGACTGAAATCTGTGAAACCAGTTGGCCACCAGATGAAATCAGCCTCCCTGTTGGAAGCAACATACAAGAAGGACACAATCAAAACTCAGCAAGAACTTGGAGAAGTCCAGAAGAGTTTGTTACACCCTCCATTCAATAATGTTTCAGCTCAAGAGCAGGTGCATCCTGACTCGACTTTTAATTGGAGCACTGGAGAAGAGTACGTATAAACAGGCTAATTCTTGCTCTGCGAATCGTGTAGTCTTCTGTATTTACACTTTAGCTGAGAATTAATTAAAAAAAAAAAAAGTCTTTTTCTTCCTCTTCTGAAAAAATCTGAAGTAGCCTGTGGAAACCAGTATTTAGGCAGGTCAAACTCTTAACATGTATGATCCTTATTTCGGTTTTTAATTCCTTTGACCCTGTGTCTTAGCTTTAATAACTAAGAACAAATTCAGTGCATAACCAAAGTGATTATTCAGCATTTGTGTCCCTGGCATGCCTGAAATAAACAATGGAATGTGCTTAGTTCATGCAGATCCCAGATGTTACATCTTGGCTGCAGAGGTCTCTGGAGAAGAAAAAAAGTGCTTGTATTTATTTTTCACACTTTGGCTTGTGTGACAGAGCTAATGCATGAAACAACTGGGAGGTGGGGGGAGAAACCTAGGTTAGCAAAACGAGCACGGCTGAGCAGGTTTGTCCAACAAGAGGAAACGGAAGCAGTTGTCATTCACTTACATTAGGGAATTACTTGGAGACGAACTGTACCCAAGAAGAATATTTAATGCCTGCATTTTATCTTTTTTTTAAAGGACTCTGCCTTTTAGGTTTTGTGTCTATTGGCAACGGTGTGAGAAACTTTGGGGGGTGCAACCTAATGATATTCTAAAGGATAACTTCATTTATGTGTCCTTCATGCGGAAAAAGTAGGATCACTGGTGGTTGTGTCTGCGATGTTTCTTTTGTTCTAGGCTGGGAAAGGCCCCTTTACTGCTTAGAGTGCATTACTATTAGTCCTGAACTGAAGCTGGAATTTAAAGAAAGGCATTTATTTCAAGCTAATGTTTTTAATCTTTCATTTGCAGGCACTCTAAAAAGAGATCCACTGGACTAACTACTTGTGTGGACACGAAGGAAGGTAATAAACTAAGTTTCGACAAAGACTGATGCAGCTGGCAAGACTTTACTAGCTAGGGTTGAGTAGCACATAGCTTTTCAGTTTTGGTAGACCTAGACTATCTTACTTGAAAGTTCCTAATATTCAACATAAATGTGTACGGGACTTTATCATGTAGCTGTACCTCATGCCTGAAGTCCCACATCAAATGTGTGAGATGGCACTATTCCAGTATTTGCATTTCCATTCCATTTTAAATGGGACATAATTTTCTCTGATAACTACAAAGAACACTTAACTATTGAAATTCCTTCCCAAATTAATTCTAAAAACAACCTAGATTTTTTTTTTTTAAAGCAAGATCCCGATATCTCATCTGTACTGGGAATTCTGTAGGCTGGGTCTTCATTACATTTTTTTCCAGAAGTTTGTTGGATGCATACCTGAGATTATATGGGGTATGTATGATGTAGGAGCAGAAAGTGAATAGTATAATTTCTTGAGCTTCCATTGCAGCACTCTACTACTTGTAGTTCTGCATTAAGATGACCAAGATGAAATATGTTTTCAGTTTCAAAGGAATTTCTGTATGAGTTTTAATACCTAGGTAGTTGACTCTTGCTGATTGCCTTCTCTTCAGACATCAGTGACTGGTCACAATTGCCACCAGTAGATACTGGTTTTAGTGGACCACTGCTTTCCAGGGAAGGTGACCCTTTTGCTGATTGTTTTGGGATGCTATCTTTCGAGTGGCTAAATGATGATTTGCCCTTGGGAGGGGATTTTCCTCAGGTTACTAGGAGCATGTTTTGTCTTCCTGCATAGATGATGTGACAGAGAAATGAGACCAAAATACTGAAACTTAACACAGCAGTAACCTGGCTGAAACAGTGACCCATAATACAGAGGGAAATAGGCTACAAGACTACTGATCGCTTCCAGTTTTAAACTGCTAGCGCTTACAGGCTGTTTCTAATTCACTAGCACTGTGTAAATTAACCTCAGCTGGCTGGGAACTCTTGAGGCCTCTGACATGATGCTTCCTTCCCCCTAGTTTCTGCTAGAACCTGCAGGGACCTAGGACAGGCCTTAGAGTAAGAATGTGGGCAAGACATCCTTTTCTATGTCATCTTTCACTAGGCCCCCTACCCCATGGAGCAGTGGGCCCAGTTTCCTTATTTTTCCTATTTTTTTGTACAAGAAGCCCTTGTTGCCCCACTCTCACTAGTTCCAACCCTAGTTAAGCTTTTTGACTTTCCTGACTCTATCCCTGCATGTTTGGGCAATGTCTCAGTACCCTTTCCATGTAGCTAGTCCTTGTTTCCCCTTTCCATGCAATTCCTTTTTGTTTGAGCTCGGTCGGAGTTCTGTGTCCTCCCTGGCCTCCTGCCTGCTTGACTGTCTGTGTCAGAATGGATTGTTCCTGTGAGTTGAGAACGATGTCCTCAAAGACCACCCAGCTGTCCATGGTCCCTTCTGGTCCCTTGGCAGGTCCCTTGGGAACCTGCCAAGCAGATTGCTGAACAAGCCAAAATCTGCTCTCCCAAAATTCTGCGTGGTTGTTCTGCTACTCCTCTTGTTTATTTCTCTTGCTAACGTTTTGCTGGCTACTGAAATGTTAATAAACAATCCCAGGCTAGCTTAGAAATGATCTTGCTGTTTTTCTTTTCTAGCAACTAGAGTTGGAAATTCTTCCTTTGCTTCTGGAAATGCTTCTCAAGCTACACCAAATACCTCCCTGGGAGGAGCAATGCAGGCAACACCATTCAAAGTGCAACCTTCGCCTACAGTTCATACAAAAGAAGCATTGGGTAAGCATCTGAAATAACATGCTAGTTTTACTGGAATTAATGGGATCTTGCCTCATAGTTTTAGTGGAGCTGAATATATAATGAAGCCATCTAGCAGTGGGCATTTACACCATTCAAAGAGGAAAATAACATTAATGGTATTGGTACTCTTCTTTTGCAATTGACTTGGTGACCCAAAACACTTTGACCGCATTCTTCCAAGATAGGGGCAGTAGAACTTAGCTCAAGAAATAAATGCTTTACTAACACCCCAGCTGCCAGATACTGTGAACTTCCGGATAAGTCACTGGTGATGCACCTGCTAGGCTGCTTTGGGCAGCGTGTTCAGTTGAGCTGCTCTTGTCAGTACTCTCAGTGCCTCTTGTTTCTGAGATGATGACTTACAACAGGCTAATGTGGAAAAATGATAGGAAGTTAATAAGTCAGCTCTGGTTGACATCAAGCTTCCCCCAAAACCGAAACGAGGGTGCCTTATGCAAAAGGTTTTTTGTTTTACTAGATGGACATTGTCGATTCTAAACACTGCTTTTTCAAAATCTTAAAATGGAAATTGCAATTTTTTTTCTGATGTCAGATGTGAAGTGATAATACCCTCGTGCTGTTCTATCCCTTTTTGTACACTTCTGCCATGTTCTTCTGTTTTGATAGTAAGCCTGTTAACTACTACCACATAGCAAACAGCTGAAGCTGAACATAAACCTGTAAAAAGAAAACAAAAAACTTGTGGTATGTATTAGTAATCCAAATCTCTAAAAAAATAAAGGAGAACTTTCTCCTTTAGGAGAACCTGAAATCTCATCTTTGAGTGTTCTGTTGTTGTTTTCTGTTGGTTTTTATTTTTTTTTAAAGGAAAAAAAAATCATGGCACCAACAGATGTGTTGGTTAAGTCTAATTTTCCTGCATTTGTTCAGTTATCTGGAGCGTGTAAATGCAATAACAAGGAATAATCGATCATTGGCATTTGATAAATCATAAATCTTAATAATTAATTTGACTACTACACAGTGGAAAAACTTCTGTTTTTTTTTTTTTTCTTTTACTGGGTGGCATTCTTGTGATTTTCTTTTTTATTTCTAGGATTTCTAATGGATGTGTTTCAAACACCCTTCTCGCCTGAACCATCTCCTCTTGGAGAAAGTGAGGAGCAATTTGAAGTCTTTTGCAGAAAAAGTGGTATGTACTATTTATTTTTTTGGTCCGTGGTATTTCACTCCTTTATTTCCTGCTTACCCCTACTACTGTTCCTCATAATTTTGAGGTAAATAGTTGTGTGAGTAGGTTTAGAGTGAAGAAGCAACTTCTTAACCTGGTAGTGCATTTTATTTACTGACAAGTTCTAAATGTAGGTGCACAGTCTAAGGAAGGCAGAAGTACTTTACTGCTAGCAGCCTATTAACGTCCTTATTAAATGTTGCTTCTCTGTAGACACTTCTGTGGTATTTAAAACCTGACTTTGAAAAGTGCACAGCTCATACTTCATATTAGTAAAGCTTTTTTTCTAGGCTGGGTGGTTTTTTTTTGTTTTTGTAGGCTGGGTGTTAGTCTCTGAATCGCCAGCTTATCGGTAACAGTTAAGACTGTCTGAAAGCCAGGCAGTGGTTTACAACAGTGAGCTCAGAGGTATTTCACAACTGGTCAGATGCAGCCAAGGAAGCTTCTGTATTCCTGGCCACTCGTGGTTCTGAGATGGAAAAATCTTCCCCATTTCCAAGCATTTATAGGAAAGACCAGTTGAGCAGCAGTTCTGAGGACACTCCTGGTGTAGCCATGACTGCATCTCTTACTCTGGGTTCAAGCACTTGCATGTTTGCCTTGTCCATCTGCTTCACTTTTTTGCTTTTTTTAAAGTTTCTATCCAGGCTTTCCAAGAAAATAAAATGGTATATCTATCTCAGGTCCATATGTGTCAAAACTAATCAATTCATCAAGCCACTGACCTTCCTCAAAACAAGCATCTTTCTACTAAAGGGTGTGTTCCTCTAGCATGTCTATGGCTGACCAAAAATAAGTGTGCAGTATCCTGAAAGAAAAGCTACAACTTCAAGCCCATCAGCTGCTTGGTTAGGGGAAAAATGTGACTGTTAATATAATCTCAGCTGGGTGACAATCAATGTTCTTTTGTTTTTAAGAGCCTGATGGAACCTTGAAAGTTAATGTTGCTGCCCCTGTCGTGCCTATGTTTTCTATCTTTGAAGATGAGAATGAAAAAGAGAACAGCAGGTAAGGAGAGAAAACTGAAAACTAACAATGGAGTTGTGCTTATTAGGAATCGCATATAGGATTGATTCTATTCTGTATAATTTTGCTATGACTGTATTTGCAATATGAGGATTGGCTTGAATAAAATCAGTAGCAGCTGTGGGGAAGTGGCATGAGAAAGCTGTAGTTACTTCTCTGTAGAATTGCGCAACTTTCCTGTTTGGACAGTGTGCTTAAGATGCTTAATTTTCTGGACAACTGAGGATAGCTTGTTTCTTTGAGCTACTGCAACTTCTCTAAGTGTCCACAAATGGGTTTCTTTTTTAAAAAAATAATAAATAAATAAAAGCAACAAGTCTTTGTTATGATCAGTCTGCCTTGGAGGGTTTCTGGGGAAAAGTTATTCTAAACTACCTACTTTGTCAGGATCCCACAGCGTAAAAACAAGTTGGAAGAGCCCAGAACTATTGGAGAGCGTCCCTTGACTGACTGTACAGAAGTGAGTGTTTGATCTTGCTGCAAGTATTAGCCTTGACAATGTGTTAGGTAGTTATAGGGGATATACCTTTGTTCTGTCCCAGTCCTGCAACACTCTTATAAACGATACCTTGTTAAAGTCTAGCTACCCCTCTCTGTTTACTGGCAATAGGATGAGCTTTTTCAGTTGTTAATTTTCATAAAAATTCTAGGAGCTTAATAGGGGAGACCTCTATTTCTAGAACAGATCTGACTGCGGCCGATGTGTAGATTTGGCATCTGTGTGGGGGAGGAAGGGCAGGGAGCAAGAAATGCCTGAAGTTGTGCTAACCGCCTAACTGTTTTTTCATAGTTGAGTTGATCCATAAAACTTTAGGCTGCTTGGATGCAAGCGATAAGCTTCTTCAGACTCCTACGGCAATTTTTTGATGTCTAGCATTTTGCTGTGAAATTGATTATTGCCAACATGCAGTCTGATACAAAACTACGTAAGCCTGTGATTTAGGTTATGTTGCCATTCCTTTATTTTTCTAATAATGTAAGTTGACACGTGCAGACTCTGCATTATTGAGACTGACTGCAGAGGCTGCTAGTATGTACAGTACAGGTCTGACAGGATGGTTTTGATGGCTTAACTTAAATCTGTGTGTTTATTTTCCTGTCTAGGAAGAAACAGGGACACCAGAGTTCTTGAGGGATGATTATACAGTGTGGAATGTACCATGTAGTAATAAAACATTAGCTGCCAGTCCAAACAACACAAGAGACTTTGCACGAGCTGCCCAGCTTGTATCAACACCATTTAATTACCTGTCAGCGCATTCGCGACAAGCTTTGGAGGACAAAGGTAAAATAATGAATACTTCAGGTTCAGAGCATCTAATTCAATGCTGCTTAGCTCCATTTCTGTGCTCTACTTACCTCGCAGTCCTTGCCAGATACAGCATAGGTATGGTTCCAGTGCTGCAACTTCTGAATGCAAATTCCTTGCAGAACAGCAGTTGGGAGCATGGGCAGGGCCAGCACTTAAGCTTTCCAAGAATTTTTTAATTGGGGATGAAAAAGAGAAGGTGGCAAGGGACAGGAGAGCCTTTGATGGTGCTGTTGAACGCCTGTTCTGAACTGTTGCAGAGGGTTCTCCAGAGTCTGTGAACAGTTAAACACTTGACTGAAGTGTTGTTAGCTTGGAGAAGAGAAGGCTCCGGGGAGACCTCATTGCGGCCTTCCAGTACCTGAAGGGAGCGTATAAACAGGAGGGGGAACGCGTGTTCACACACGTTGATAGTGATAGGACAAGGGGAAATGGTTACAAACTAAGACAGGGGAGATTTAGGTTGGATATTAGGAGGAAGTTTTTCACTCAGAGGGTGGTGAGGCACTGGAACAGGTTGCCCAGAGAGGTTGTGGATGCCCCGTCCCTGGAGGCATTCAAGGCCAGGCTGGATGTGGCGCTGGGCAGCCTGCTCTAGTAGTTGGCAACCCTGCCCAGAGCAGGGGGGTTGAAACTAGATGATCTTTAAGGTCCTTTTCAACCTATGCCGTTCTATGATTCTATGATTCTATGAAGTCCCAGCATCACCCTCTTCATTGAGGACCCTTATGCTTGTCTGCCCCTCTCTCAGTCTTGGAATCCTCTTTCCAAAAGAAATCAAGCTATTGTCTTTCCTTGTGTATTTTAAAATAGGCTTGTTCAATTCTTGCTCTTGTGATACCTTAGCAACTTCCACAGCTGCAGTGACTTACTCTTCTTGTATTGGTAATAATACTCTAAATGTGCTTGCCTTTTGAGAAAGTAAGCATTGTTGCTACTCTCTTTGTTCAGCTTCCAGGGATGACTTGCTGCAAATGGATTTGGAGTTTTCTGAAGAACTGCACAAGCAGGCAAAAACTAAGAAGCTAAAGTAAGGCATTGACTTGCTGAGATTTTCAAGACTTCAAGTTGCAATGCAAATTTATGCCAGAGTAGGCAGCTCTGCTGTGCCGCTCTTGGTGCAAGTTTTGCAAGGAATCTAGAGCTAACATATTTGTATCAGGTTGACTCTGTTTAGCATACATCTTAGCACTTCGTGGAGTTCCATGAACCTGGGTGTGGTGGTAATATCCCTGAAAATGCTCCTAGGATTTAAGTTTTCTGGCACACTGTATGGGTATCAAGTGCTCGAACAATTGTACTGATTCTTTAAATGTGTTATTGCCCCTGGGGGGCGGCAATGGTAACTGCTGGTTGATAGCACTGCTGCTGCATTTGGGGAAGCATTGTTTGCAAAGTTTGTGGGTGAAACTGAGACATTTGGCAAATGCCTGACTTGCAATAATTGAATTGCTGCAGTTAATGAATTGGTGTGTGTTTGACCTCCCCATAGAATCTTTTGTGAAAGTTTCCTTGGGAGGCTCAGCGGTACCTTTTCTGTAATGTACATTTCACACCCAAGTGTGAGAAGAGCCATTTTGAACGATTCTGTAGAGATGATCCAGCAGAGAACATAAGCATCTGAAGGCAAATGTCACCTAGTCAATTCTGCCAGCATTCTGCCTGTCATGGGATGCATTGTTCAGTATATTATTGATACAGAGGCTAGAGCAGCTCAGCAGAACTGCTAGGTGTGTGAATTAGCTTCAATCTAGAGTGCCAAGATACTCTACAGAAGGTTTTGTCAGAAATAGTCTGCAGGCATTACTGTAGAGTTAATGAATGCAATGCATAATGGAATCATATGAGCAAATATGAAACACTGATAAGTCTGCTAGGCTCTGTTGGCTTTGAACAGATTTAATTGCTGCTCAAAGTAAAAGATGTAGATAGCATGTGGAGGTTGTTCTCGATTGTATGGATAACCAAGCCCAGAGTTCTTAAGGTTATGGCAAGGGTTGCAAGCATGGATGTTTGATGTATTTGTGGCTTACTGAAGATGTCAAAATGCCATGTCAGTACTGTCAATTAATAGTATTTTGTTTTAAATGTGTAGCCCTGCTCTTGAACACATTTCAGAACAAGGAGACTGTCAAGGAAATGTCATCTCTATGGCTGCTTCTCACAAATTATGTGAGCAGACTGCCACTACTAGAGCTGAGTATTCCTCGTCTGTTGGGGTGGACAAGATTTCCGAAGAAAAGCCTGGAACTGAGCAGGACAGGACAGCCAGGACTGGTAGAGCTTCAGGTATGGAGCATTGGCTACAGTTGTCTTCTGTGAAGTCTGAGACTGGAGCAGTGCCTTGTTCCAACGTGAAGCATGTTGCAGTGAGCAAAGTGTCTTGTGGCTCCTGCAAGGAGATCACTGCTTATGTACAAGATAGAAGGAAGGACAAGTGTGGATCAATTATACTCATTCAAGTATAAGCTTGTGTTACCTCTTTGAAATGACACTTCTCTTATAGCTTAAATATTTTTCTTCTTTCTGTGAAGTCCTTGTTGAGAACCCTTGGGATAAGGAATTGATTTGCAAATTCTTATCAGAGCTTCCTAAACCACTCAATACCCATGCCAACTATTTTGAATGGAAATCTGCTCTTCCATCCATCAAACTGAAGGCTGAACTCCCCTTGGGTAAGAGCTACTTCATACATTTCACTTTGAAGCACTTGTTGCAGGTTTTTCTGGGAATTTGTGAAGCATTTTTCTAATCTAGTTTACTTATGCATATATCCAAATAGCTTCCGGATTATCTGAATGTCAAATTTGAAATTAGATCTTTTTTTTTGCCATTTGTAATTGGAACGTAACCATTTTGAGTAGGTATTCCGAGAAGGGAACAAAGAAACTTATCCTAGTTTTCCTTTCCTGATAACTTGTGACACAGCTCTTACGCTTTGTATAGATCAGCAGCAGTCCTCTGTCAACAAAATCTGTACGACAGGAATTGCAACACACTTCCATGACTTAGACATTAGTGTTTACTTTCTAAGGAATGCACTTTGGAATTTGATTACTTCTAGGGAGATGGACTAAAATAGAAACACTGCTTTTTAGTATATGGCACTTCACAGCACTCTTGTTCTCTAGAGTGATTACAGTCTCTCTTTTATGGAAAGCACGGCTAGCCAGAAGAGCAAGTAGAGAAGGACTAGCACTAGGGTTAAAGGAATAACTTGTATATGGCTGGTGCTTTTTTTTTTTTTCTTCTGTGAAGTTTGCAAGCAGGACTTAGTGTTGTTAATCTCTTCTCTTCCATCTTATAAAGGTTCCAGCTCATTCCATGTGGACTGCTTGGTTGGAGAAGGAGCTTTTGCTCAAGTCTATCAGGCTTCCATCCTGGATGCAAGTAACCCTAGAAACAATCAAAAAGTAATATTCAAGGTAAGTTGTGTTGATTCAGAATTGCTCTGCTGGAAAATCCTGAAATATTGCAGTAATCTGACACCTCCCCTGGATGGATTCTGCTGCTTTTTATTTATTTATAAATATGTAGTAAAGCATATTGGTCTTTCCTCAAGGCCTTGTTCAGTCTGAAATGTGTGAATGCTCTTAGTCCACAGCAAATGAGAATGTGTATGGATTAATGATAAAACTGCTCTTACAACTGAAAGGGCCCACGCTTTCTGCCAGATACATGCCTGCTAGCTTTCCAAAGCATTTGTGCACTTTGTGCAGCCAGCCTGTTTGGTGGCAGCTGGCTATTATGTACTCTGCTGGGTGATGCCTCTAGGGTGCAGTTTTATTAATAAGCGTGTCTAGATGGCGATTGTAGATTGAGCAGCTCCTTCCCTGCTCACCCCTTCTGCAGGCTGCTTCAGTGCAGGAATGAGCAACAGATGATAGGATGTGCTTTCATCAGAACTACTGCCAAAAAGAAAGTCTGTGCAACTGCAAGGTCAGCTTGGCCCAAGAGGGTTATACTAGATCATGCAGCCCTGCATCTGCTGCTGGCTGAAAGCCCACATGTACTCTTACTACAGCCTGGCTGAAATGTGGCTATGTGATTGAGTTGACACCCTACCCACTTCAGATCTTTTTTTTCCTACCTTTGGAATCTTTTTCTGGATCTCCTCTGCAGCGTTTTCATCTTCCAACAAATAAATGTTTTTAGTATAATACCTTAACTGAAAGCTTTCTGGTAGGTAAAGGTAATGTTTAAGAAGCTTCTTTTTGAACATCGTATTTAGTGTAGGGGGAAGAATCGGAAAGGCTTTCCTGTTTGGAACTCATCATAAGCCTTCCCTTAAACAAAGTGTATGTTGCCAGCAGGAGGTTGAAACATCAATGTTGCAAAAGACTGCCATGTTAAATAACATTAAGGAGCATATAAGCCACAATGGAATTGTGGTGTGTAGTTGAAATACTGATTCAAGAGGATTATTCATTGAGTGCATTGACCTGAGGTTAACCTCTGTAGATATAAGTATTTTATTTGATCGAGAGGAAAAGTGCTTAGGAACTTGAGTCTGATGTTTAAGAAAAAAGCCAAGAAGAACTTCTGCTTTAATGTTAACAGATATACCTAATAAATAACCTCTTTGGTTACAGGTCCAAAAGCCTGCGAATCCTTGGGAGTTCTACATAGCAACCCAACTGGTAGAAAGACTCAGCCCAAGTATACGCCATCTTTACATCCACTTTTATTCTGCTCATTTCTTTCAAAACGGAAGTATTTTGGTTGGTGAGCTCTACAACTATGGAACATTGCTGGTAAGTGTACTCAACTCGTGCCTTGAACATCTGTGTTCATTTTTGAGTGGTGTTATATTACAATATACGGAAGTCTCTTCACTTTATGGAACTTCATCGTGAGAATAGTCTGCGCTTATCAACATGGACATGCAATCCATATTGAGCTGTTTTTATGTAGCTGATGGTTCTTCCCTATCTTTGTTTTGTACACAGAATGCCATAAACATTTACAAAAAGCTTCCTGAAAAGGTGATGCCTCAAGCACTTGTAATCTATTTTGCTGTAAAAATTCTTTATATGGTAGAAGAGCTGCACAGCTGCAAAATCATTCATGGTGACATTAAACCTGATAATTTCATACTTGGAGAAAGGCAAGTATTTCCCTTAGCTACATGAGATGCCAGCATATCATGGTATTACAGTCTTGATACTTATCTGATCACTGCTTCTTGCCTTGGTTGAAGGTTTCTGGATAATGATACATGTGACATAGATGGTCTCTCTCATGGCTTGACGCTCATTGACTTGGGACAGAGTATAGATATGAAACTGTTTCCTGAAGGAACCGCATTTACTGCAAGGTGTGAAACATCTGGGTTCCAGTGTATTGAAATGCTGACACAGAAACCGTGGAACTACCAGGTATGAGGTTGTATAGACAGCCTGAGCATTTGGAGCTTAATGTGTGCATCTGGCATGAATAGATGGAATACAGAAATATTAAACGTTTGCATTAGTAGATTCAGCTCAGTGCTCCAAGGACATGATCCTGAACCCTCTTCTTATGGAGCTTGCTCTGTTGGCTCCAAGGAGTGTGGGGGGTTTTTTGTTTTTGTTTTGAGTTTGTTTTTTCTTTTTTGCTAATTTTTAGTGGTTCAGGTATGTGCTTTTAATATGGAGCTTGTGTATACTTTTATTTAGACAGACTACTTCGGCATTGCAGCAACGGTCTACTGCATGCTCTTTGGTACCTACATGCAAGTGAAGAATGAAAATGGCATCTGGAAGCCTGAAGGAGCCTTCAGAAGGTTGGTGTCAAAAATCTTTTCAACAAAAACTTCTTCCTGTAGAAAGATATATTATTAACCTCAAACAAACCTGGTAGTGGTTTCTGTCACAGCTTTCAGCATTGCTTACGCTTACCTCTCAGTGCTCTAAAAACCATGGGTTTAGTGCACGGGAACTGCTTCACAGAACTTACTGACTGAAGCACAGGAATCCTTTTGGCAGTGGATGTGGTGAATTGCACGGCATCCTCGGCTTCTTGCTGCCTGGAAGGAGGAAACAACAGCTAATGAGGAAAAATCCCTCTGGTTCACTAAGCAGCATGCCACAATGGAAGCTGTGTTATGTTACAGAGATGGTCTGCAGTTGCTCCAACCTGTAGATGGGGAGGGAACGGGTAAATACAGGAAATAGTATTTTAACAGTTTAGACTTAGAAACCTTTTTTGATGCTTTTTTTTTTGGTTGTTGTCGTTGTTGTTCCTTTTCAGGCTTGCCAATGCTGAACTGTGGAAAGAGTTCTTTGACAGCATGCTAAACATACCGAATTGCCATAGCCTGCCTTCTTTAGGAGTTTTGCGCAAAAGGCTGAAGGACTTATTTTGCAAGTCATATGCAAAGGAAATAAAGTTCCTTCGGAACAGACTTGTTGTGTTGCTCATAGAGCACAAACGGTCACGAAAATAGGCATGTAGCTTGCAAAGTGATTGAGGATTGGAATGTCACGCATGTGAAATCTTTTTGTAATAACTTGTTTTAAAAAATAAACGTTCTTGGGTTAGCTTCAGGAATGGTAACTTTCATCTTTCTGTGCTTTCCTGAAAGAAATTGCACAGAAATTTTACTTTATGAAAACTAGATTAAGCGTTAATTGAACTTGTGTAGTTTCAGTGTGGGAGGCACAGGCGTGCTGGAGACTGTCTATAGCTGTAATAATATGTTGTGTATTTCTAACCTCCACTGTATAGAGGATCGGAAGCATGGAGGTAATAAATGTAGTCATAGAATCATAGAATGGCCTGGGTTGAAAAGGACCTTAAAGATCATCTAGTTTCAACCCCCCTGCTCTGGGCAGGGTTGCCAACTACTAGAGCAGGCTGCCCAGTGCCACATCCAGCCTGGCCTTGAATGCCTCCAGGGATGGGGCAGCCACAACCTCTCTGGGCAACCTGTTCCAGTGCCTCAGCACCCTCTGAGGGAAAAACTTCCTCCTAATATCCAACCTAAATCTCCCCTGTCTTAGTTTGTAACCATTTCCCCTTGTCCTATCACTATCAACGTGTGTGAACACGCGTTCCCCCTCCTGTTTATACGCTCCCTTCAGGTACTGGAAGGCCGCAATGAGGT
Source organism: Anseranas semipalmata (assembly GCA_013399115.1). Lineage (NCBI taxonomy): Eukaryota > Metazoa > Chordata > Aves > Anseriformes > Anseranatidae > Anseranas > Anseranas semipalmata. The sequence goes on along the minus strand of VXAA01006711.1, from coordinate 296,353 downwards.
CTCCCCGGAGCCTTCTCTTCTCCAAGCTAAACAAGCCCAGTTCCCTCAACCTTTCTTCATAGGAGAGGTGTTCCAGCCCTCTGATCATCTTAGTGGCCCTCCTCTGGACCCGTTCCAAGAGCTCCACATCCTTCTTGTGCTGGGGGCCCCAGGCCTGCACTCAGTATTCCAGGTGGGGTCTCACCAGAGCAGAGTAGAGTGGGACAATCACCTCCCTCTCCAGTCAGGTAAAGGGCAGGCTGATCTTTGAAATGGAAAGTGTGTGTGAGGTGTTCAGGATGCATTTTCTCCAACATGAAGAATGGTGAACAGAGCCTTCTGGGAGCAGCAAGTTGTTGGAAACTTGAATGTAATTCCAAACTGAGATCCTACCATCACGGAAGACTCCAGAATCTCTTCTAAGAGAAGTGAAGACAGCAATTGGAAGTGAAATAGCCTACTCTAAAGGCTACAAGAGGGTGAGCTCGTGTAACTTGCTAGACTTCGTTATGGAAAAACCTGTGGTTGGTAGGTGTAAGGAGGAGAGGTTCTCTGTAGGTCCCTGTTCTCCTAAAAAAAGCCACCGAAGCCACCTGCAGATAACTAATGAATACGAGGGAACGCTCTTTCGAGTTGGTGACAAGATGAGTGTGCGGATGAGCAGTAGCGCTCAAGAGTGCTGTTACTGCAATTCTTTGAGGTTTGTGGCTCATACATTCACATCTCTTCTGCTCTACTCTTTCTCTCAGGAACTTCTAGGTTGAAAGAAACTGAGGTTAGCAGATGAGATTTAGATTAGATAGAACTTAAGTCACGCTTGTCAATTCTGTTAAATTCACTTCTGACCAGTCACAAACAATATTATTAGAGACATGGGGAAAACCAAGAGGCAGATGTCTCTCACTGCTGGAACTGAAATGGATGTTTTCTGGTCATTACGAGGTTTTGTTTTCCCTTACTGTGGCAAAATGTTGTGTTGTGGTGTCTGGCAGCTTGCTTTGGAAAACTCCAGAAAAGCATTCCTTTTACAAGTACCCTTTATTGTCTCTTTTTTTTTTTTTTTTTTAATCTATTTCTACATGTTTCTTAATGACAGCAGCCAATATACCAGTGCACTGCATGGTTACTACCTATGCAACTTGCTCACTTGAGTTTGTGTGAGGTTAGTTTGGCTTTATAGATAGATACCTTGTCAAATACAAAGTGTTGAACTAGTTTAACTTTGGCCCAAATGACACAAACTTCAGAAAAATCCAGCAGGCAGCTTGACCACGCCAGCTCCACGGGAACACCTGAGCTGGGATTTCTTCCTTGACTTAAGAGCAAGCAGCGTGTAAGCTCTGGCAGGCGAGCACAAACATTTCTTATGTGGAGCAATGTATCCGCGTTCACTCATACCAAGCAAACTCCTCAGGTGGAGGTTTTCTCTGCTTTTGCATTTCTTCAAAGTAAGAATTGTTCAATGTATTCATTCTTGCAGTTGAACATTTAAAAGGAGACTGGGGACAGCTGGGGCTGGACGTGGTCTTACAGGCACCATGAAGGCAGGAATGAGCTGCAGCTTGTGTGGAGGGACGGTGCCTCTCGAGCTCCCCTTGCCATGCAGTGACTTTTCGTTTTTGCGTCCTTTAGCATTGCTCAGCTGAGATTTGCTGCTGAAACATCTCTGTGACTTTCTCCTAGTGCCATAGCTCTGATCACTCTCGCGGCATTCCCAGCTGCACTCTCGCACGCTGAAGTGCCCTGACCTGCCTTCGCTCTCCTCCTTCAGGGTTCCCACGTGGTGGTAAAACCTCCCTGGCTGCCCCACCTCGGGGCTCACGAGGGCACCCGCCGGGAGCTACGGCTGCGCGCAGCAGGTGTGCCTTTGGCCACTTGCCCGAAAAGCACACTGCAGCTTATTGCTGCCTGCCTTCGAGCCTCCGTGGCTGCTGATTGATCTCGAGGAGTAAATACTGACTTTGTTCCTCGCACGCTGGCGGCACTTTACGTTAATGTCGTACCAGCTGTGAATAATGGATCGCTTGCAGCGTGCGTTTTGCTGTTGAGAAGCGGGGATTGCTTGGAGGTTCCCAGCAGCGAGGCGCTTCTCTTCCTGAGCACCTTGCTCCCGTGCAAGGATAAAATGGGAAGCTGTAAGCAGGGGCTGCAGGATCTGGAGTGATTCATAAAGATTCACAGCTGATGGGAAAGATGAGAGCCAGCAGTGCTACCTGCCTGCCCCAGGAAATTAGTGCTCAGCAGGTGCGTGGCATGCGAAAATACCGGCGTTCAGACTTTGTCAGCCTGACTGTGCTGCCTAGAGGATAGAAAAAGGATGTTTTATTGGCAGGATGGAGGCTGTTTTAAAGGGTCTAGATAGGTGGGAACAGGTCTGTATTCTACATGCAAAAATGACAGTAAAAAGTGTGCTTATATCATTTTGGAGCCTCAGACCTTAAAAGAAGGGGCTGATTTGGTTCACCATGCTTGACTTTCCAAAGGCTGAGTGTGCTTGGATTCTTTGTTGTCTTTCAAAGTCCCACCAGTAATTTGCCTGTTCGTGCTTCTTCCCCGGGTTAACCTTTTAAGGGGACCTTCGTCCAGCAGAAGTGCCGAGGTACAGCTGCCCCCAGCTGCTTTCAGTGCCAGGTCTGTTTTCCAAAACCATGGTCCTGACCTGTGAGGCTGGGGGCATCCAGCAGCAAATGTGCTATGGGACAGAGCTCTGCTTGGGCACCCGCCCGGTTTTATTCCTGACAGCCCCAGCAGCTCCGGGAGAGCTGGCTGGAAACCAAAGTCCCCCCAGCTCTTTCGGAAAGATGAGGGATGAGCTGCACAAAGCCCCAGGTACAGCGAGAGCGTTACTTTATTTGTGCATCTATCCACAGGAGGGAGACAAACAACAGACTTTCATAAATCTCCCCGGTTTTACTGTATTTCAGGGGTATTTTGTTGTGTTAAACTTGAAAAACACCCAGCTGTTGGATAGGTAAACTAAACACAGGCTGCCCAATGTGCCGCCTGGATGCTGAGAAAGGGCAGGGATATCTGTTCGGCTTGTGAGCTGAGACTCGCCACAAACAGGGATGTAGAGTTTGTTTTTCATGGGGCTTGCTATTCTGAGACAGCATTTTGGCCTGGGGACCGCAGTGGGAAAGGCAGCCACGCAGTAAGCTGAAATTGCAGACTGCTTTGCATGTAGAGGTACCGAGAAACGCTTGTCCTGTTGTTTTGATAAATGAAATTGCACTGTAGAGAAGCCTGTATTGGCGGCAGGGGCGTTGACCACAGCACATGTGTGTCATTTTTGGTAATTCCCTCGTTGTTTATCTTCTCCTCCTGGCTCCGCAGGGCTCCGGGGCTGGCGGCTGCACCGTGCACAGCGTGCTGCTCTCCTCCCGGGGCACCCAGCCCATGCTCCCCTGGCTGCGGGACGCGGCGCTGGCACGCTCCCTGTCCCGCGCCGTGCTCCGCCTGCTGTCCCGGCTCTCCCTGTCATGGGGGAAGCCTTCGGGTTTGATCCCAAACAGCCGGCTGCCCCGTCAGCTGGAGTGCATCAGCTGGAGCAGCCTCCTCGAGCGGGTGGAAACATAAACACCCGGCGCTGGGGATTTTTCCTCCTCCTCCGTTTAATTTTCTTACATGCGGAGTTGGAGCCAGCTGTTCCCCATCCAGGCACAGATCTCTGCCAGGGCTCACGCGCTCATATAATTTCGTTCATCGTAGTGCAACCTCCTACAGCGCCTGTGCGTGCAGAGTAGGACCTGGGGATGCCCAAGTTGTCCCTACTCGCGTGCATCACCCCATTCCTCCTGCCGCATACGACTGGCGCGGCTGGGGGGGGTTCAGGTGCACACCCCACATGTGTGCCCTCCCCGGGGAGCACAGGTGGGGCCCCAGCAGCTGCGTCTGAGCCTCCAAAACCCAAATGTCAGGGCTGTGCCCCCAGCACCAGAGCCTCTGCCTGCGCGCGTGGGTGTAGGAGTTTCACATTGTTATCTACAGCGGGTAGGGGGGAGCTGAAATCCGCCCTGGCCCCCGGCCACGGGGGGCTCACCGAGTCCCTCTGCTCCCTGTGGCCACCGAGGATGCCCGTGGGGACTCATCATAGGGGCTGGGGGTCTGCAGTCGCTGTGATTTTACCGTCCTGGGCTCTGTGCTTTGCTGTGAATTCCTATGGCTGTAGGCTGGTGGGGGGACCCCAAGGGCAGCACAGCTGGTGGGGACAGCTGGGGACACTGCCCACGCTCTGCAGGGCTGGGTGCAGGCTGCCGCCACCCGTGGTATTTTCCATTGAAAAGGGTAAAAGCATCCCAGGGTGGCGGCTGTGCGAGCAGGGTGACAGAAGAGTGGTCGGGGGGGCAGCGGGGGCCTCCTGTTTTCTAACCGACTTTAAAACGAGCTGCTAAAAAAGAGCTTTGAACAACAAAAAAAAAATAGTGCAAAACCCCAAAACCCCAGCTGGCAAGGCTGATGTTTCCTCCTCTGTGTGCGCCGAATCCACGCTGATGAAGATCTCTAGGTATCCCCAGAGTCGCCCTTTAGAGATAACTCATCTTGGGGCCTCCACCACCCACGCCCAGAGGAGAGATTTCCTGGCGTGTGGGTGGCTCGCTCTTTCTTCTGCAGAAAACCCAACTTTACTCATTTTTCACTCTGTGCCATGGTGCCGGTGGCAAGCCAGGGCCCCCCCGGGGTCTGGCACTTGCTCTTCCCGTGTCCTCTGGGACTTGCTGGTGGCCACCTATCACCAAGCACCCATGGCCCGAGCCCTTGCTGCCAGTAAAATCTCCCTACCATGGCTCACCAGGCTCCTGTTCTCAATTGCTTTAAAAAAAAAAAAAAAAAAGGCAAAATTTAAAGTTAGAAGTCATGGGCACCTCCCCAATTAGCTAGACGCACGGTAACGAAGCAGCGATTCCATTTCCCATAGGGATGTGGCACTAGCATCACCCAAGGCGCTGCCGACCAGCCCCATTGGGAACAAGACCCAAGTGCCCCTAAAGCGGCTGGGGGTGGCATCTTCAGCCATCGCCCTGCACGCATCCAGCCAGTTTGGGGTTTTTTGGGTGCATGAGGGCTGCCGATGCCACTTGCAGGTGCCAGCGCCCAGCGCGTGTCCCACAGCTGCTGCTGTCCCTGCATGTGTCCTGCTGCTGGAGCATCTGCCTGGTCCTGCGCCCCTGCTGCTCCCCAGCACGCTGCTTCTCCCCGAAAAGCCTCCTCCTCCTCCCAGATAAGGATCTCCCTCTTTTCTTCTCGCCCCTGTGACATCTCGAGGCTCTTCAGATGATTCACGAGCAGCTCTGCGTTTGTTCAGAGGGCTGAAGAATGACAGCGTTTCGCATGAAGCACGCTGCTGTGCCGCTGCGCTGCGGTAAAGGTCAGGCTCCAGCACCGATTCAGATAAACCTCGTATTTAAGGCATGTGGCTTAAACTGATTTTATCTGCCAGCATCGAATGAAATAACATTTGTCACAATGGGCTGGAGAGGTAGAAGTCATTTTTTTCCATTCCCAGGTGTCGCACAATTAAAAATATTTGAGCTCAGCGAGGGGCTGAGTGCAACGTGCATCTCTTCGGGGCTTTTAGTGCTGCCCCGTGCTGCGGGCTTCCAGCTCTCTGCGGCGAGGGCTGTGCCGGCAGCATGAGCAGCCCCTTGCCCCCATCCGGGCTCCGTTTCTCCGTCCCTTGTCCCCGTGCACGCTGCGGTGGCAGCACCAGGTGCCTCGTCCCGTCCCTGGGATGCTCGGTGCTGGTGTGGCAGAGCTGGGGTGCCAAGGCTTGCCGGCAGGCTGCCGCGCCAAGGCAGCGCCTTTGAAATTTATCAAATGTTGTATCTGGCGACAGATGGCACAGCCGAAGCTTTGAGGTTTGGAGGGAGGGAAGCGCTCGGGGGCTGAGGATGTGCGAAGGGGCTGGAGGAGCCCCTGGGTGCCCCCCGTGGGGCTGGGGGTTCGGGGTGGGCGATGTCCCCGCTCCTCTCTGTTTCCCCATTCGCCCGGAGTGGGCAACACGATGGGTCACTCGCCGCTGACATCCGGGCCTCCCAATGGTGCCGGCAGCTTGGGCTGTGCCCGGACCCGGAGCTTTTTTATGGATGGGTCAAAACAGGTTTGGTGTGGATGGCTGTGCCGCGGCGTGCAGTGCCCGGGAGAAATCGGGGTACGGGACCCTTGCATGCATCTCCGGGATGCGTCAGCCCTGAAAACGCACCAAAACGCGGGCTGGCGCGTGAAGGACAGCCTGTTCTCGCAAGGCGTTTACCCGACAACCTTTCTGTTCGCGTGAGCCACCCACGCAGAAACCAAAATGAACTGCGAGGAGAAAATAGCAGAAGCATCTGCCTGCCGGTGCCGTGCCTGCCGGCGGCCTCTCCCCTTCCCAACGCATCCCCTGCTCGCCCCGGGGTGCCGGCCGTGTGCCCGCCATGCTGGGCACGATGGGCAATGGCCTGCAAGCTACTGTTTTATTCCTGATGAACTTTCCCAATTAATCACCCCCATGGTCTCGCCCCCGGTGGCGGTGCCGGCACGGCCTGGCTGTGCTCCCCGGCGCGGGCGGCGGGGCCGGAGGAAGCTGTGGTTGGCAGCCGCCGGCTGCCAAGGCGCAGGTTGGAGTTCGTCACCGCAAAATAATATTGTGATTGTTCATGCAAAACGCATCGTAAATGAGTCTGCCTTTTTTCTTTTTTTTTTCCCTCTCTTTTCTCGTTTCCAGGGTAAAATTCAGCGCTGCCCGGCGAGGCGCTGCTTGCTCCCTGCGCCCTGGTGTGTGTGCGTGCGTGTGCAAGGGCAGCGTGCGAGGGGAGGCTGCGCAGGCACAGGGGGAGGCTGCATGGTGCAAGGAGGGTGTTAAATGGTGTGTGTGTGCAAGGGGTTGTGGACAGGAGTGGGTAATGCACATGTGTAGAGTGTGTGTGTAAGGGGTGTGCACAGAGTGTGGTGTGCAAGGGTTGTAAGTGCAAGGGCTGTGTGTGCACGGTGCAGTGGGCGTGCAACAAGGGGTGCACAGCGGGGGGGGGTGCAGAGCACTGCGCGTACGTAAGGGCTGTGCCCGGCACCTGCGTGTGCAAGGCTGCAGGCGCTCGGTGCCGGGCGGGTGTGCAAGGGCTGCGCGTGCACGCCGCGCGGCGGCGGGGGCGCGCGCCCGGCGGAGGGCAGCGGAGGTGAGCGGGGCGG
>VXAA01006711.1:226901-287772 GCA_013399115.1 Anseranas semipalmata | reverse complement strand
TTTTTTTTTTTTTTTTCATGGTTAATGGCTGTGGTTACAGCTGCAGTGTGCTTACAGTACTATGCCCTTAGGAAAGATTTTCTGACATTATTGCTGTAATTACAGCTTAATGCAAGTTTCACAACCTTGTGTAGCAAACACACGTGGCACCGCCAGACGAGGATGCTGGAGCTGTGCAGCAGGGAGGCACGGCTGGTCTTCCAGCAGCAAATAACTTTTTTTCTGGTACTTCAGGAAGAGGTTGAAGTTTGCCCTGATATTTCTGAGCTCCGGCTTTTTCATCGCTGTGCAGAGAGCTCAGGGAAAGCCACCAAAACGTGGATTTTACTCCAGCCTTTGTTCTGTTATTGTTGCTAGGGGCATCATCCTAAACAACCGTAAGCAAATGGAAAATACTCGAGCTGTGTAAGTGGGACCCTTGGCTACTTTCAGCCCCCATTAAGCCGGGGGTGCGGGGCTCTCTTATTCCCTTGCTGCAGCAAGGACCCGGGTGGCTGCTGCCCACGCTCGATCCATGCACTTCTGCCTCAGCAGGGTGCCGCCGGCTGCGTGCTCAGCCCCTCCGCAAGGGAGCAAGCGATGTAACTTCTTGCCGAGTTTTTGCATGCCCGTTTTACCGAAGGCGCCGACTGTCGCGCGCTGACCGCGGGCTGAGGGGTGCAGAACTTCATGAGCAAGGTGGCCCTCGAGCAGGAGCCGAGGCGAGGGGTGCCTGCTGCCCCCGAAGCGGCGTGCCATTTTGTTTTCGTGGCTCCCTTAGAAAGTGGGAAGGAGGAGGCAGGGTGGAAATTTCAGTGTAGAGCAGTGGGTTCGTGTTTGCAGCAGCAGGAAAGGGGGCTTTGGTTTCCCCGTTGGCGTGGCAAGTCTTCCCAAGACTGTTTTCGTTTGCTGTGGCAGAGTCTGCTTTCAAAGACTCGGGAAGCTTTGCTTTGGTGTCTTGTTCTTACGTGTGGAACGGTCGAAGCTGTTTGTGAGAAGCGAGGTGGGCGCCAGGAGGAGCTGCTCCTGGGTGGGAGAGGAGGAACCGCGGTGGTGAACAGAAGAGGTGGCGGTGGAGATTGGATGGCAGGATGGCGGGGAAGATACGGAGGAGGAAACAAAGGAAGGAGAAGCTTGCTTTTCTTCAAAAAGTATGGCAGAGCAGGGCAGTGGCATGCATGGGGATGGCCTGCCCGTGGGAGTGCTCAAAATAACGTCACCCGAGACAAGAACCCAGCTGTCTGGTGGTGCCGTAGGAATCCTAGGCTGATATTTCGGGTCTTTGGCTCTTAATGAGAGCTGATCGCTTTGCTTGCTTGCCGTTGTCCCAAAGAGCAGCTCTGCCTAAAGGAGCGGGCGGTGCACGCGCGGGTTTTGTACGTGGTTTTTTGGATGCGCTGGGAGCAGGCACGTGCAGGCACTCTGTGAATGAGCTTTCCCTGCGCTGTAGGGATCTGGGTGTGCTTTCCTGCCCTCCAAAAGAACGGGGAGAAGCGTGAACTTCTCACTGCTTGTGAACAAGCCCGGTTTGTGCTCTCCAGCAGCGTGAGAGGAGCAAAACCCGGGCTGCTGCGAGTAGAGCTGTCACCGAGCCCTGACGCAGGGCCTAGAGCAGGAGGCGGAAGGGGAAAGGAGCACTTTCATGTCAACCCAACGAGAAAGAGGGGGAAATCCTCCGGGTGCGAGAGGTGAATTTAGCAGGGAAGCCTTAAACTGAGAAGCTGGAGGTGTGTGTGTGTGCGTGCTCTGGCACGGCACGGGCTGGGCCTTTCTCACATGTGACACCTCGGTGATGTGGTGGAGCTCTGCGCGCCTGACCTGGCGTTTGATCCAGAGCCCTTTTCCTGTGCCTCATGAGGCTTTCTCAGAGGGGATTTGAATTACGAAACCCCAAAGGCGGACGCAGTTTGGGTTTTGCTTCTGAACGTGGACCCAGTGACACTGCCCTGCCGGGCTGGAGCAGCCACTGGAGGCGCACCCAAGACATGGACGCCATGGGCGCGTCGGTGGCCTCCTGGCTCGCCCCGTCCCCTCATGCCGCGCGCTCCCCAGCACCGTGCGTGTTTGCCCCCACACGGACGCGCACATGAAGGATCCTGGCACTGGGTGGAGGTGGTGGCTGCCTGCCCCGTCCCACCCGGCTGGCCCATGTGGGATGCCCGATGACGGTGTTGGTCAGGGAAGCTTCTCAGAGGCCTCCTGGGCGTCAAGCTTTTGTGTGATGATGGGGCGCGGGGGTTGGGGCAGAAAAATGGCCATGCTCTATCTATGGTAACTGCTTTAGGAGGGTCATTAGGGCTTGTGGAGCCGTTGGGCAGCCGTGCTGGGGTGGGCGTTCAGTCCCTCGGTCTCCGGCGCTGGAGGAGCCGCCGCGCATGGACGGGCAGAGGCCCCAGCCCGCCTCCCCTCGCGTCGGGTGGCGTCGGCTCCCGGTATGACTGTGGCCACCCCGAGCGCACTCTGAAAGTTCCTCTGACTGTTTCTGCAACCGATTATGACTGGACGCTTTTGATATTGCGATCCGGCAGCGCCGCAGAAAGTCCTTTCTGAAAACCTCAGCCCGATTTCACTCTCAGCCACCGTGCCCTCGCGGGCGAGTGGCGGCGCGACGCCAGGGCAGGACCGATGGAGCGGGAGAAGCCGTGCCGGGACCGCGGCCATTCCCCGCTTCGTGCCGGCGGCATCTCGGACGGGCCCGAATCCCGTGCGTGCGTTCCCGAAGCGTCGAGGCTCCGCCGCCGTTCATTCAGCAGCTTGGGAAATAAATAGCGCGGGGCCGTCCCCGGGAAGGCGGCGGGCACCGCTCCTGCGCTACTACAGTGTGAAAACAAAACAGCTCCCCGAGCCAAGCAGTGTCAGCTTGGCTCAGAAATAAATTTTCCAGTCAGGTCGGAGCCAGACTCCTTATTTAATTTTTTATTTTTTCTTTTTTTCTTTTACTGCCCTACTAATCCTTTGAATATTTTGAGATTGGAAGCTATTTGTATTCCCTCGCGAGTCCTTTTAGGCTTTTGTGCCAAGTTTGTGAAATGCTGTGTTTTGTTTTGTGTGCTGTTTTTTGGGGTAGCGTTTTTTTCTGTTGTTGTTGTTTTTTGTTTTTGTTTTTTTTTAATCTTCCCTCTTAAGGCTGCATTTCTTGCTCAAATCTGAGCTTCTCTTGGCAGGAGGGGGCAGAGGCAGCACAGGTGCTGCAGCGGGGCTTGCCTGGGTCACGGGCTGCTTGTTTCCCCCTCGAATGTTTGGGGGATTGTGTGATTGTTTTATCACGTGTTCAGAAACTTCTTAAAATGGAGACTAAGGGGGTTGGTTCTGTATAGTTCAGTGTAATTGAAGTATTAGCTTTTTTTTTTTTTTTTTTCTTTTATAAGCCAGTGCTGTTTTCTTGTGCCTGGTTTATTTTCTGCTGAAGTGCTGGAACATAATATTGAAGAGAAGAGCCTTCCAGTCCCGGCGTGGAGATGAAAAGTCCTCAAGTTTGCTCAAAGTGCAGTTTCTCCAGTTGTGGCTTTCTTCTTAGCATGGCAAAAATAACCGTTTTCCTTTTCTTGCTGGACGCTTCAGAACTGTTTGGGGAAGAAATGTGAGAATTAGATTAATCTATCAAGACAGAGGTTTTTTAAGGTTAGAGAAGAAGTTGCTGCTGTGCCTGCAAGAAATCATTAGGTTTAGGAAGGGGGGGAGAAGGTTTTGCTAGAGAAGGAAATTGGAGAGCAGCAGCTCAGCTTTCCTCAGCTTTTCCTGCTTGTTTAAGAAGGAACCAATGCTTGGATGTGCCAGAGGAGGTGCTCCAATAGGAAGCTTATAATAAATTAATGAATAAAAGCCTAATAATAATGGAAAAAACAATAATGAATAAAAACCTGTCCACCAGTGCACATCTTACACAGCAAGTCCCAGTTGTACTCTTCCCAGGTTTAACAGAGTATTTGTTTTTTGCTTTTTGTGCTGTTCATCTGTTTCAAATGCTCTGTTTTTGTTCTGTGCAGCTTCCAGGTGGCGGTCTCACTCACTAGCAGAAGAAATACAGCCAGAAATATGGATTGCACAGGAGCTGCGGCGCATTGGGGACGAATTCAATGCCTCCTATTGTCCAAGAAGGGTAATTTTCTTATTTCTACTTTCCATTTCTTTACACTTAGCCTCTAAAAGGGAAAAGCTTAATCATATCTGGAAACTAGCTCTGCGGCAAGTGTTTCGTTCACTCAAATGTAGAAGAGGATGCGCGGGTGGTTGCGTTCACCCGGGTGCAGGGGCGTGCTGCCTGCGCTGCGGAGTCATCCGCCGTCGCAATGTCATTAAATGCACTCAGAATCACCGTCGAGGTGGGACCAGAGACTTTCGGGTGTCACAGCTTCATTCACAGTACCGAGAGCCAGGAAGGCATGGTCTGCTGCTGGGTTAGGACCGAACCTGATGATAATGAGGGAAAAAGGCTTCTAAAAGTTGAAGCAAGCGAAGCTCAGGTGTGTTGGTGTGGTTTTGGGACGGCACGGAAAGGAGCCGTGCTGGGAGGCTGGCAGCTGTCAGGTTCCAGCACCGGTGTCTTACGAGAAACGCGCGGGGAGCCCACACAGGTCTCCGACCTGCCCGGCGCCCAGGTTGCTGCTGCAGGGCGTCGCGTGCATCCCAGTGTAGTCGTGGGTGTGCAACGGGGATGAACCTGGTCTGATAGCTTATTCTTCTTAGAAGCAATCAGCAAGAGCTCCTTCAAAAAGCGTGTGTTTGTAAGACTGTAAAGTCTCGCCTTCAAGTGTTGCAACAAAAATGGGTGGCACTAACACCAACAAAAAAAGTCAGCACGAAGAGAGATGAAGTAACAGTAGTTTTCAGGAGAACGACGTTAGCCAGTAACTTGCCTGTCGTGCATCGTTCATGGCTGCGTGTTCGTACATGTGGTTTCCAGTCCATCTACTCTTCCTTTTCTTCATCTGTGGGAAGAGCAGTCAGAAGTAGAGGCGTTGGTGATGACATGCTGACTACCCGGATCTTTATCCATCCTCCCCAGCTCGTGAGTCACCCCCGCAGCGTTTCCTCACCGCAGCCAGGGTCTGTACGGTGGCTGCCTTTGGGCAGAAGCTCTCCCCCAAAATGGGCACCAGGCTGCTGCAGTCCAGTACCTTCTCCACAGCCTTTCTGCACCGCCTTGCTTACAACTTGTACGTTGCTTTCTTTCTGAATGCTCCCGCTTTTCTCCCATGCTAGGCTGCTCTGCTGCGAGCGCGTGCTTGATGCAGCCCTGCAGGTGATGCAAGAAATGCGTCCTGCGTGGTTCGGATCCACCTGAGCTCGTTCTGCTGTGACCTGTTGTGTGGCGGAGGGTTTCCTCCAGCTGCGCTCCTGCAGCGGTTCCTGGCCGAGCATCCAACCCGCTCGTCTGGGGAAAGAACTGAAACAGGGGGCCACGTATGGCTTGTTAGATGACATTAGTATGGCTTGTCATGCGTGACCCTGAAAACACTGAATGCCTATAATAACATCAGAAGGATGTGATACGGGCTGTGCGTATTGCTGCCTGGCTGGGTTGGAGAGCACCAAGTGGTTCATTAGTTCCTGTGGCTCGTGTGCTCTGCAACAGCTATTGCGGCGTCCTGGTCGCTTGTGGTGGCCCGTCCCAGTGCTCCCCTGCATCTAGCTGCTTGTGCTCTGCCTCTAGTCACCTGTCAAGCTAATTCTTTGGAGTTTATGCTTTTTTTCCTCCCCGTTTTGGAGTCATCAGTTTCCCCTGTGGATTTGCTCTCGATTTCCCTTGCTGCTGTGCGTGTGGATGAGAGCTGCACAGGGTTCATCAGGGAATGCGGCGTTCCCCTGTTCTTTGGTGGCAAGGACAAAGTAGCATCGTCTCCCGCGGGCTTAATTACAGTCTGATGGATTCCTGGTGTCTGTTGCATCCAGAAACGAGCGGGTTTCAGAGCATTTAAGTAATTGCTGTGGATTTATTGTTCCCGCTGTGCTTGGCTATTGCTCCCTGTCTTTTCCTTCTGCGAACAGCTTGCTGTTGAGGAAGAAGCTGGCGTGCGCAGAGCTGGGTCAGTGGCACGGCACCTGGGAAGGGAGAAACAGGAGGACTCGCTGTCACAGCCCGCTCCCCATGGCGGGGTGCCGCACGTGGTCCTGTCGTGCGGACGGCTGCCGGTCCGCACCACCGGCAGCCCGTGTCACCATCACCCCGTGTCACCGTCACCCTCCCGTCCCCGCCTCGCGGCAGGCGCAGCCCAGCTCGTTCGGGTTTGCCCTTTGAGCGCGGAGCCACATGGCGAGGGTGGAAATGGGGAACTAAGAGCGGTGCCAAAACAGCGCTTGCCAGACAGGTCGGGGCTGTCGGACGGGTCCGTGCTGCTGCTCCGCCCCGGCGTGCGCAGCCAGGGACAGGAGCCAGCTCCCAAAAGCAGCCCGGCTGGTGTTTCGTGCCTGCCCTTAAAAGCCCCCCAAGGGCAAAACAAGGGGGAATCAGGCAATTCGGCATCGACAACCCTCCCTTGCGCTGGCAGATCGAGCAAGCAGCCGCAGCGCTCTCCTGCCACGAAGCTCGGCTCCACGCCGAGGCTTTTGTTGCGTGGAGGACATGTGGCTTTGCCAAAAACCGTGCCGCTCGTCCCCTCTCCACCCGGCTCGGGGACGTGGCTGGGGGATACTCGAGCATCCTCTGCGGGTGACGAGTGTGCTCAGCATGCGTCACACCCCCATGCCAGGGAGAAAAGTTTGCATATCGGTGTAAACAGCGTGATTTCTCTCTTCGGGGCATGTACAGACATGGTTTTGCTGCACTAAATATAGCCCAAACCGCACCGCTTTCTGACAGCGCGGACAAGGAGAGCTGGTGACGCTGGGTCAGCGGGGACCTGCCGGTGCTGCTGTCCCTGCTGGGGGTCTTTATTTATTTATTTTTTTCAACTTTTTCTTTTCTTATTACCTCCCTGCCTCTTGCAGCAGGGCTTGCTGCTCGTTTGCCGCGTTTCAGCCCCCCCGCAGCATTACATGCCCCCACGCGAAGGGAGTCGATGTGATGTCCTCACTGAGCCTGCAAGGCAAACGCGCCTGGGAGCGGCGGCTTCGGCCCTCTGAGCGTGATAAAGCGTTTTATGGGAAGAAAACCTGGAAGGTGGCTGGGTTGGCTTTCCTCATAAAGTGCTCGAGTTTGCGCTTGTGAAATCTCACAGTTTCCCAGGTTTGTTGGCATGAGCTGAGGAGCGCGTGCTCAGCCTTGCTTGAAGGCATCGGGGTATTTGCCCCGTTTGTGTTTTATTGCCCCTATACAGAAGTCCTGAGTTGATTTTTGAACTCAAACCGGTTCTGTGAATGGGGGGGGGGAGCAATCCCAGAGGGTGAGCACGGGGACCTGGTATTTTTGCAGCAGTTTTGGCTTTACGTTGGTTTGGTGCGCAGCTGGGATGTCAGCAGTGGCTTCTCCAGCAGTGAAGCACTTGATGTCATTGCGTTGGGTCTTTATTTTACTTTTTCTTCCTTTCCCTCTGCATTTGCCTGTCAGCGGCGGGCTGGCATGCAGTTTCTCACGCTGCTATTTTGTGCTTCAAAAAAAACAAATCTCGCTGGGGTTCAGCGTGCTCAAAACTCGAAATTAAAATCATCTTTGTTTCGACCACTACTTGGAGCAAATTTTAGAGTCTCAGCTGTATTGAACTCCTTGAAACAAGCTCAGCAGGTAAATGCAGACCTCCTCTTGCAGTCGCAGCAGCACTTGGGGGAGAAGACTGAGTTGCAGCAAGGGAGGTGCCATGTCCACCTTCTCGTTCCCCATGTCCAGGTGGCATTGCGGGAGGTGTTCATCTCGTGAGGGCCGTGCAGCTAGGAATTAAAGTCACTTTTTTTTTTTTTTTCCCCCCGTTGTTTTCCTTCTAGGGTTTCTTGGATAACCACGCGGGAAACCCCCAGATCGTTATTTTGCGCCTCCTGCATTACATCATCCGCCTCATCTGGAGGATGCAGTGACGCCGGGCGCCAGCGGCGTGGGGCGCTGGGACTTGATGGCTTCTTCTGAAAACCGATGAAGAAGAGCCGGCGCCGGAGCCTGGCGCTTCGAAGCCGCCCTCCCTGCCAGGACGCACGACGGCCGGATGAGGGTGGATTTCCCACACGGACCTGCCGGGACTCTCTGAAGCCGGATTTTATCTGAGAGTGGTGTTTACTGTGTTTCTCTCAAATTTTTTAAAATTCTTCTTTTTAAAGGGGTCTTAGAAAATACTCAATGATTATCAACTCGTGTTTGGTCATCGTTTCTGGAAACCTGTTGGCTCATCTTGGATATACCCAAAAAACCAGCAGAGCCAGCTGGTCTGCAGAGCTGCCTCGGTTTGTGCCGCAGCCACTGTGCTGCCGCCTCCTCCTGCCTGCCAAAGAGGATGAGGATGGAAGAAGGGCAGAGGGATTTCAATCAGCACTTCTCTTACCTGTAAATACCTAATGCTACCCCAAATCCAACTTCATTTGCATCATGCAAATAGCCTATTTCCTGCTGACTGATTTTTTTATATATAATTTTTTTTAATTCTGAATTTCAAGACTTAGCTGTCAGCTTTCCAGGGTCCAAAATATCACAACCAACCAAACAAAACAATCCACCAGGTTGCCTTTTTTAGAAATTCTTTCTATAAGACGTGTGAAAATGCTTCTGTGTTGTATATTATAATATATAATGTTGGTGACTGAGTAATTCAGCAATAAAGGAGGAGGTTAACCTGGAGGCAGGTTAAAACAGTTCCCAAAACACTGCAGTTTTGCACCCGGAGACAGGTCCTGCTGCGTGACTCCACTGACTGTTGAAGGCGTGGTTAGTGTGTTGCTGTTAAACCCAGGAGGGTTTGTGGCACGTTGGATGTTTTCTGGGATCTTCTGTTGGGACAGGACAAGGGTGATGGGAGAAGCCAGCCAGGCGCAGGCGTGGAGCGTGGGGATGAAGACCCTGAAGGTTCATGCGAGGGGATCCAGCTGGAAGAAGTGTTGTACCAGTGCTGCAGGACATGGACTTTCAGGTGCATGCTCTTCAGATGGTACCAACCCATGGGTGACTCGCTCGATGTGGAGCGTTGGGTCTGCTCCCCACTGACTGCCCTGGGGAAGCCTTCTCCACGTGCCATGTCTCCTCCTTCCTCCGGGGAAGACCTCAGCAGGTGTTTGGTGTTATCCCAGGACGATGCACTGTCTCTCCTCCCATCTCGAGACCCTGCCGCGTGGCTCAGGAAGCTCCACGAGAGGCCCAGAAGGTCACCAGACGCAGCAGGATCCACGTCCCTGCCGATGGAGGCCCCACCATCGTCTCTGGTTCATCTCGCGCGGGAGGCTTCTGCACGGCAGGCGCTTTTGGGGCGTGCTGTTGCTCCGACCGCCCGTGTATCTATGCACAAACGTACTCCTCTCGCCTTCAAAGCTGTCCTCTTTCCTCTGGCTGGTGCAGATGGTCCTGAAATCACCTTCCAAATGCTGCAGTTAGTTCTGGTTTCACCAGCACCATAGAAGATAAAGCAAACCCATCCCCATGATAGCGTTTTTTTTCCCTACCGTGTTGCAATATATATGTCAGGAGAAGCTGTTCTGAGTGCCATTGTCTGAAGATCAGTGTTTCCCATGCTAGAAGAGCTGTACAGTCTGACCTCTATGCACTGGCTGGTAGACGACAACCCGTTGGTGTAGGGCTGCGTGCCCCCGATTGCATTCGCCAGAAGGATTATGGAGTGGTTTCAGTTTTTTTGGTCCTGCAAGACAAGCGTCCGCTGTGGGAGATGGCCTCGGCTGCAGGGATGATTCGGGAAGAGTATTTTGCAGGGGGACCTCTGCGCTGGCAGAGGGCGAGCGGCTGCCACGTCCATCGGCCCCGGCCGGGCTGGAGGCTGCGCCGCCCCGAGCACGTCCCGTGGAGCACACCAAAGAATCGTGGCCGGCGCCCAGCACTTTACCCCGTCCTCCCGGCCCCACGCCGCGGAAAAACTCCATGAGTTATTGGGGGGAGAACCCGAGGTATCGGCACCGTCTGGTTGGGCTTCTCCCCAGCGAGCATCCTGGCCAGAAGGTAGGTAGAGGAAAAGCAGCCCCCCCCAAAACCAGGTTTCATCCCCGTAGGCTTGTGATGTTTTTTAAAATAAAATAAAAGTCCTGAAAAAGATGTTTTTAAATAGCAGTTAAACTCATTTTAGCTGAGTTCGCCGATGGATTTTTGGGTCATTCTAAGCCTGTGCAGCCTGTGCTCTCTGTTCTGCCGAAACAATTCAATGAAGTTTTCTGTGGTTGTGGAGAAACCAGGTTTGCTGGATGGTCTCGCACCATGTGTTACGCTTCTCCTCTTTCGGTAACTGTAAATACCTGAATATTTATTAGAGTAGGGCATCGTATTATTTTCATCATCTGAGCCAAATATCTGTGTGCAATGTAGTCCCTTTCCTTTCTTATGTAAGTTTTGTACAGCTTATAAGTAAGCAAAAAAAAAAAAAAAAAACCCTTTTTTTTTTTAAACTTTTTTTTTTTAGAGTCAAACTTGGTAAATACTGTAGATTCTTTTTTTTTTTTTTCCTGTGTAATTAATGCACTCTACTGATCCATAATGCTGTAACTTGTAGAAACGTCGTATATTTATTTTCTGCTTATTTAAGTTCCTCTAAAGGTTTTGTCTCGCCCCTCCCTGCCCCCAGGTCTCTGGTGTGTGTGGACCATGCGAGTGATCAACTTCCCAGCACTGCCTGCTGGATTCAGTGCAGCCACCACACTGCAGAAAAAGAGATTAGGTGTTTTAAGTGCCTAAGTGCCACTTTCCCATAGTGATTTAGGCACATCTGAGATTTCAGCATTAGGGACGCTCAGTGGCAGTTTGGCTTCTCCACCTCCATGAGTTTCGTCACCCCCCTTGTACAACCACATTCTCCTCTGTCTCAGCCACGATCCCTGGACCAGCTTTAGCATCAGGTACAACGGGAATGCACACTGATGTCCTGATTAATCACTAACTCGTTTCATAGGACCCAGCATATGTAGCATTTTTATTGCAATTTCCCTGGCTTACTTGTGTTTTGCACTGATGAATTTTGGACAGGGTAATTGCCACTTTACTTGTGCAATACTGCTGTAAATAATTGCAGATCTTTTTTTTTTTTTTTTTTTAAGATGCAATCTTTTATGTTCTTAATATGAGTTTTATATGAATAAAACTTTCAACTATTTGTCATGAGTGCTGCTTTCTTTGGGGATTTACGTATCAGCCAGGGGAGGGCAGGGGGAACAGATATTTGCCATTTTATCACAACTTCTCCCCGGAATGCTGTGCCAGGCTGCTCCAGGCTTGTAGTGGGGGACTTTGTTCTGGTCTGAGATGCTTTCAAGTTCCTGGGCTGCCGTAATGCATCTATTAAATGAAACTACTTCCATCAAAAACCCTCTGCAAGGAAATTCTTGGTGATTTTAAATGCCTGCAAATGAGAAGAAAGAGCCTGTGATTGATTTATTTAGTTAATTAAGTAGGGTTTTGCAGGGCTTGCTCTTTCTGGGGGGTTGTTTAGGATTCCTCAGTGAGTCATTGGAGACGTTCTGGGATGCTTTTTTTATTATTATTATTTTAAATTTTGTATTTTTGTTTTGAATCTGAATCAAAACGCATTCACAGAAAGGACCATCCCACCTCCCTTCTGCCTCGGCCCTCCCTCGCTGTTCTGCCCCCACTTCAGAGCCCTCCCCGCTGTTTTACGGCCGGATCCGCTTCAGGGTCGGCGACGGCGAAAGAGGGCGAGGGGACGGGTCCTCGCCCTGCGCTGCGTACCCGCGCGCTTGCTCTTCTTGCATTTATTTCACCGCAGATAATAGATGGTAGATAACTGATAGCATCAGCCGCGGTTTGGAACAATTATTTTGCTGCGATTGCTCACATGGGGCTCTCAGCACAAAAGGAGCAGATACGAGGTGATTGCAAGGCTCACGAAATTAAGCAGCAAAGGTCGGCGGGCAGCAGGGGATGGCAGAAACGAGAAGCCATGCATCCCTCTCTACACACGCGTCCGTATCTCCATCCATACGCACCTATTCATCATACGTATCCCCGTGCATCTCCCGCAGCGGCGTTGTGGCCGAGGTGCCCGTCCAGCCGGTTCCTCCCGCCCCAGCGGGCAGCGCAGCGCCCAGGTCACTAATTCGGGATCGGCGCGCATCCGTTTGCCGGGAATGCGGCCCCCGACCGCGGCGGCGATCCGGGTGAGTCACGGCTGCGAGGGCGAGCGCAGGGCTTGTTTCTGCAGAGGCAGCTGCTCTTCACCCCCTGTGTTTGTTTTGTTTTTGCTTTTTTTTTTTCTTAAAGCTGTTTTTAGCTGCTCAAGGAGGAGTTAGATTTAAAGATGTTGCCATTCCTCATGATTTGCCTCCTCTTTTTGGCTCTCCAAAAGCCCTAACGCGCATTTCACTTTTTCTGCTCTCCCATAAATAAAAGATCCCAAACCTTGAGTGCCTGGGAGGTCGCCTTTAATCATCGTCCCTTTTTTACCAGCGATGCTGAGCGCTTGGTGCACATCACCGGGGAGCCTCAGCCGAGCGGAGCGTGATGCTGGCCGCTATTTTCATCTTTTTGGTGGATAAATCCCGACTGCACCCACGGGGCACCCGCCTTCACCTCTGAAGCATCACTTGGGCAGGGACGGGGCTGCACGGCAGCTGGGACAGCCTAAAGGAAGGAAGAAAGGGGGAAAGAAATAAATCAGAAAGAAAAGTGCCCAGGAACCTGCGCCCTGTGAGAGCCACTGCCTCCTGCTGAAATGGATCAAAAAGCAATAAAAGTCCCCCTTGATGAACAACTTAACAAAAAATTCTGGATCTTTTTTTTTTCTTGTGCGTGTTTCAAATTACAGAAGTTCCTGAAAGGGAAGTTTATAGGTTTCAGGTGCTATTTTGGGGGCTTAACTCAAAAAAAGCCCATATTGCCCAGCCGAGGCCATGCCAGCTGCCGGCCCCGCGCTGCCCAGGCATTTTGTGTCCCCTTCGCTGGGACATTAGGAGAGGCTTTGGGGAGAGCCCTGACCCATCCGGGAGGGTTTGAAGCCCTCGATGCTCTCTGTTCATCCCGACGTGGCAGCAGGCTGGGCAACGCGGTGCGTGGGATGGACATCCTCCCTCGCATCTCGGGGGGAAATAAAACAGGAGTTTTTGTGACGTAAACAACAGGGGCTCGGCCCCGAGCTGGAGACAGAGCCGTGCCAGAGCAGCCTGTGCAGGCAGGTCGTCCCACCACTGTTCTCCCTTTGTCTGTGCCGTGACTCATTTTGGAAGGAGCTCAGTGCCTGCCCGAACCCTGCGACCTCGGCGAGACAGCAGGGAAAGGAGACGCCCCGGCGGCATCGCGCGGCCAGGCAGCTCCTTCCCGCGGCTACAGCCAGGCACAAGGTGGGCACGGGCCAGGACGGCCATGGCCACATCCGGGTTGGCCATGGTTGGGTCCATGGTGGTCACAGCCCAGGTTGGCCTTGGCCATGTCTGGGTGGGACATGGCTGGTGCCGTGGTAGACATAGCCCACTTTGGCCACGGTTCCAGTTGGCCTTGGCGCAGGTTGGCCATTTCCCAGGCCCACCAAAGCCATGTCACCAGGTCCCCCCCCTCCCCAAGAGACAGGCCTTTTCTTCCTGTGGTCTCAAAGTTTTGCTTGAGTAACGAATTAAAACCACCGGCAATTTTATCTTTGTTTGAATGATGACAAACTTCCTTTATTCCTTGAAAAGGAAAAAAAAACACAGTTTGATCATGGAAAAAGCCACACAAATGGCTCATGGCTACGTGTGCATCTGCTCTCAGCCCCTTCAGCTGAACCTACTGAAAACGTACCTAGGCTTGTTGATGTGGGGCAATTTAAACCTGGTGATTACCACTTTGAGGCTAAGTGTGAGCTGTGCTACATGGAAGGAAGCCCTTCTAGGCCTGATGGGAGGTGGTGATATGGAGAACGGCCACCGAAAGCCACCCACAGCGATGGGCAGGTGGGAGGGCTCCTCCTGCCCGCACCCCCAGCACTATTAAATCAAAGTGCTCTGTTTTAATAAAGAATGCTGAGTGACAGTTTCATTATGGCTGGATTTGTGTGGGACTTTTGCATGGGATTAAATTCATTCTTTTTTTTTTTTTTATATTAACCTATTAAGTCAAGTCTATTTCCAAAGACAGCCCGTGAGGGCAGGTAGCACTGCCCTGAGCATTCCTGGGGTGTCACAGGGCCACGCTCAAAGCACAGCCCAAGCTCCATCCCCTAAAAAATGAGGCTGGAAGGGCCTGGGGCCATCCAGCGCCAGGGGAGCATCAGAGCCATCCTGCCATGCTCTCACTATATTTTTTTCCAATGACTCGCATCTGACCTTTCAAACACCTGTTCAGCCTTAAACAGCTAAAAATACCCACCAAGCTTTGCATCTGATTTTCATACTGCAACAAAGCTCACTGTTTCCAGCGTGTTTTCTTACATTTCTGGAGGGTTCTAGGATGTTCGACCTCTGGGTGGTTTCACCTGGTCGTGGACGGGCAGGGTTTCCTAGGCTGTGCCACCACGTCGCCCTGCGGGACCCTGGAAGCAGTGAGGAGAGAGCTGTAGGGACGCGGTGGGGCTGCCTGCACATCTGTATGGCGTGAAAAAGCCAATTTCCATCTGCTGCTGGCCTCCTGCCGCTCCCAACACCAGCCCCAAGGCACGAAAGCCGCCTGGGTCAAGCACGCCAGATGCGGGCTGCTCTCCCCACACCGGCAGCCCTGTCCTGAGCCGAAATCTCCCCGCAGCTTTGGCCCGCAGGCACACAAGTCCCACCAGCACAGAAGGAACAGGGCAGGGGTTTCTCCTGGCTGGCGTTTTGACGGGCTCATATTTTAATTTTGTCGGGAGGGCACGGGGGAGCCTTCGTTGCTCAGCCGCGTGGGCTGGAGTTAATTAAACCACACTTTGTCTCAGTGCGGTTCCCAACATCACGTGCCGAAGGAGAACTTTTTGACAAAGACATCATTTTAATTAGGGAGAAAATGTTTGAAGGCGGCACAATGTCAGTTCCCGGAGGGGGCGATGCACCGGGCAGCAAAATGCCGCTTCCCCAGCCGTGCACCAGCACTGCCGATGCTGCTCTAATTGGCTCTGGTTTGCACAACTGTAACGGCGCTGGGTTCAACCTGGAGAAAGGTGAAAAAAAAGTATGGATTTTTTGCTTTTTTTCATAAAACAGAAGCTGGCAGCACACGTCCTCCCCACTCCCGCGGGACGCCTGGCTCAGCTCTGGGTCATGGGGACGCATGTTGGCGGCTGCAAAAATGCAAGCGGAGCGATGTGTTTCTATCTGCCCTCCTTCCTCCCAAACGAAAGGTGGGTTTTTAAGCTCAGCACATGCCCTTATTACTGCTGGGTAAGGCTGGGTCTAGCCCCGTCTGTGGGACTGGGGTGGTGCCACCGCTGATGGTGCCTCCCAGGTGACGGAGAGCAGGCTTGGTGGCACGGGGACATGGGACTGCGAGGAGCACCGCGTGCTGCGCAGCGGCCCCAATTGCTCCGAAATGGTGGCTTAAGGTCAGTGCCTGGTGGGTGCTGGGAAAAGGGAACACCTCTGCCCTGTTCTCTCGAAAACTAACTTTAAAGAGCAATTCTGGGAGAAAGCCCTCTCCTGACCGCATGAACAGGGCTGATGGCTCTAACGGATGCACTCGGGGCATCTCCTTGGGCACATCCCCCAAGAAAAGCCACCGAGTGCCACCACCATACGCCTGGGGCATGAGGCAGCCGCCAAGCCCTCCCGCCAGCCAGGGAACGCTGCGAGTGAGCATCGGCATTCAAATTACTTATTGGCAGAAATGGGTTTAAAAATAGTTTTTTTATGATAAACAAACTAACCTCATACAGGAAGTGAGCTGCAAATACTAAAAACTAGTATGGTGTAAGGGAGCTAGTAGAGCACAGATCTGCCTTGCAAGAAAACAAAAGAAAAAAGGCATTTTAAAAATCTTCTTGTGTTTTTGATGCTCACCCCTGCTCAGAGCAAGGAGCTGGCATGGGAAAAGGGGGAAGGTGGCTGGGGACAGAGACTCTGCTCCCAGCATGGGGCTGGCTGCACCCAAAGCAGGGGCTGCTGCTTGCAAGCAGGGCAGGGGTGCCAGGCTCACAGTCCCCCCCCCAAAAACCAAACACGGGGTGGAGACACCAGCCCCATGCTGGCACCGCGCTCCTGCCTGCTCCACACGGGATCTGGAGGGACAAAACCCAGACCTGGCCCCAGTGTGATGCTCAGCTTGCCTGCATCCCATCCACATGCATATCGACAGGCAGGGAGGGCAGGGGAAAATGAGACAAGCACAGAAACCAAGCAGTGCAATGTGGGGCTGCATGCAGAGAGCAGATTTGGTTTCCCTCAGCCCTGTTTTCTTACGGAAAACAGCAAAAAGGCAAAGGTCCTGCTGGTACTCCAGGGATGCGGGAGCTGCCGGTGTGTGGCGTGCCGGGAAGAGGCTGCAGGATTTCTGCCCTCCTCGCACACCCAAAAACAGCCAAACCCCAGCAATGCACAGCCAGCTTTGAGTCGTGAACCCCGTGTTTCAGCGTGTTTGGACTTCAAAAGGCGTTTGCTGCTGCTGCTGAAAAGGTTAAGCAGTTTTCCTACCGAAACCCGAGTGTGGGCTGTGAAAGAACATGTTAATGAAGAAAATTTCCCCAGGGCTGCTCTTTTATTATCACCAAAGCCATCAAGTTTCAGTTTGAGTTATTTGTATTTATTTATAAAAACAAAGATTAAATAAGTAGAACAAAAACAAAAACCTCATCCTAATTTCTGAGCTCAGCCTGATTTATTAAAACAAAGGAAACTCCCCTCCAGCAGGTAGCTGCAGCCTGTTTTCCCCTTTGCTGCGAGACAACGCACCGTGCTTCATGCGAAAAACCCTCCTGCATCTCAGCACCGAGCCTGCCGAGGTTTTGTTTTCCCCCTCTGCTCTACGGGGCCGAAACGATTACGTTTGCTATGAAAATGTTGCTGATAGATTCGGGCTTATGTAGAGAGAAAACAGCTTCGCAGCTGCCCCCCAGAAAAACACCGTTGCACCCAAACCCAGCCCAATGCAGGGGTTTGCTGCAAAAATACCATAAAAATCTGACACTGCTGGCAGCCTCCTCCGAAATCACCGGCAGAGCCTGAGGCCACGGGGAAGGGATCGCAGCCCCTGGTACCACTGCCCTGTCTGTGCCGTGTGGCCACTTCGTTTGCAAGGCTTTAACGAGGGAGCAGCTGATTGTTTTCTGTAAAACAAGCAAACAAAAAAAAGGCTTTTTTCTTTTCATGTGTTTTTACTTCCATCACTAGAGACCTGGTTAAAAAACACACAAAAAAGCCTTTCAGTGGTCTTGTAGCCTTTAACGTGTTGTTTTTCTACATATTTTATGTTGTTGGCTTTTGTTATCAGTCTCATCTGCAATTTGTGGCCAATTCTGTCATGCTTTAGGCAGACATCTTGTTCCCAAAACTGTTTGCAACCTTTCAGCTACAGTACAGTGGCAAATACAGTGAGAGGCCAGCCGCAGCGCAACGAGAAAAAGGGCAGATTTAACCCCAAAACCATCCTTTGGCTGAATTCCCTCTGTGCAGAGGGCCAGCGGCCCGTGGGCAGCGCCAGCCCGGCACATCGGTCCCTCCGGCCGGCATGGCGCGGGCAGGTCCAGCGCGGTGCCCGTTTCTGGTGTTTTCCCCCCAAAACACGAGGCAGCCCCATCCCTGCATGGCCGATGGGGTCTTGGGGGGACGCAGGAGGGTGCTCAGGTGCTGCTGGTCGCCTGCGAGGCCATGCCGAGCCCCCTGAGCCCTCACCGTGCCAGCGCCACATGGATTAAATCACTTGAGCGCTTATTTACCACCGAAAACAAACGCCGCCGACCTGGCGCGTATTCGATATTAATATCGAAACCAAAAAGCAAATTAATACCGCAGAATCAAGGTATTTAAAAATAAAATGAAAGTTGCGCCAGGGAGGGACGGGTTTCGGCAGCCGAGCGCTCTGCGTGGGGCGTGAGGCCCGGCGCCCACCCAGGCCACCGCGGCCCGGCGCCAAGCGGGGGCTCGGTGCTGCCATTTTGGGGTCGCGGTGAAACGAACGCCGTTTCCCCGGGCGGGAAGGGCGCGCGGCCGGACCGAGCGCGGCCACCGGGGAGGGAAGTGAGGGGCCGGATTCCCGGCCTTCCCCGTCCCCCAAACGGCCTCCGATCTCCTGGGTTTTTCCACGAAGCCGCCCGCGGCGGGACGGGGGCATGACACATCACAAAACCCCGCTCCCCTTCCTGGCCCTGCCGCTGCTGCTGCCGCCTCGCCGTCGCGCGAGCCCACAACGGTTTCCCCGAAAGGGCTGGGGGCAGTGGCGGCAGCCGGCCTTGGGGTGACGGCCACAATTTCGGCCCCTCGGCCACGGGGCACGGCACACGCCTGCACCCCCGGGGGGGTCCGTGGGGGGACCCCGCCGCTGCTGCCCTGCCCACCCTGAGCCCACAGCCCCCCTGAGGCCCCGGTGGCATCTTTGCACCCCCGGCACCCCCAGGCCGTGCCAGGGCCCCCGGCGGGCACCCTCCTGCGGGCTTTCGTGCGCCAGAATTTAGAGAAAATAAGCCTGCCGCGGGTCTCCCAACGCTGTCTGCACTTCCTGTGACAAAGCGCAGCACGCCGCGTCTCAGGCTGATTCTTCCTCTATTTATCGCCCGTAAGGGATGACCAGACGCATGGCAAGAGAACCCCCCCTCGTGTTTCGGCCCCCGGCCCGGAGAAGGGCTGGTGCCGGCGGCCGCTCCACGCAGCCCGGCACCGTGGCAGCAGCAGTGCCTGGGCGCCGAGGGCTGGATGCCGAGCTGCAGGCTGATTTCCACCCCACTATTTTTGTCCCCCGGCCAGCACTGAGGAGCCAGCCCGCTGTTAGAGCAAAGTGCTCCGCACGTGATCGTTTGAAGAAGGGAGCCGAAACGCAGCTAAAACGGGCAGGGTTCGATAACGGCGTATTTTGACTCATCTGTTTCTTCGCCGCGCGGTCGAGCAGCCCATCAGCCGCACTAATATTTGCCGCTCGGCGAGGGAGGGCATGAGCTTGGTGAGGTTTGCAAAATCATTTTAGTTTGACTCATGTGGAAAGAGTGAAACACCAAGACTCCCCTGAAAGTGGGCTACACAAAATGCTTTTACTGCACAGCTGACCACATTTGAGGAAACCAGAATTTCGGACAATTTCAGACAGTAATTTACAGCATTTCTGGGCAGCGGTGGGTGCACGGTTCTGCTGCCATTCGGCCGCCATGCGGGCGGCCGGGCAAAAGGAGAAGGGGGAAAAACGAAAGAGCCCGGGCTTGGGATTGAGCTCATTTTGCTCTTTTGTAATTTACGCAATGCAATGGCTGTGCTCGGGTGGAGAGGAACCAGGCTGCTGCTGCTGCTGCTCTCCTACCTGCACGCCTGGCAGGAGTCGTAGCAGCCGCCTTGAAAATGAAACCTGCCTGGAAAATCACACTGGGACTTCCACGGGGGTTTAGCAATTGCCTCTGTGACAATTAAGCTGAAAAAAATTAACATACAAGCACTGCAACAACACTTTGGGGCTATTCACTGCTGCAACTCCTCAGATGGAAGCAGAGATTGGAGAGCAGAAAAGTGCAGTTTTCTGCACCTCCAGCAAGGGAGCAAACTGCGGGGGTGAATGGGAAATCCCAGCCACGAAGTACATAGGAAATAACGTCCCCAGCTCTGCGGGGTGGCACGGGGCATTTTGTGAAATATTCCCCCCGGTACGCCAGGCGCCCCGAGCATCGCCGCGCGGCTGAGCCGGGAGATGCCAATCGTATCATCAAAGCCAGCTGAAAACAAAACTGAGAAACATCTTGTGGTTTTACGATGTGTATTTACATAAAAATATATATATTTTAAACACCTTTGGCTGTGCTGAGAGGAGGCATGGGGGGTGTTTGTGAGGTCCCTGACATTTAGCAAGGTTTGGCCGCAGGGCAGCCCCAGGTCCGGGTTAG
This sequence comes from Anseranas semipalmata, assembly GCA_013399115.1. Lineage (NCBI taxonomy): Eukaryota > Metazoa > Chordata > Aves > Anseriformes > Anseranatidae > Anseranas > Anseranas semipalmata. The sequence continues at coordinate 267,817 of VXAA01006711.1, read as the reverse complement.
CTTTTTGCTGCCCTCTCCACCTCCCTGCAGGCACAGCTTTTCGGCAAGCAGGGATCATCAGGGGGGTGAGGAATTGCCTGCAGGGCATGCGCTGCCCCAGATAAGGTGGCTGTGCTGCTTTCTATAAATTCCATCCCGAAAAAGCCAGGCACTGCCAACAAAATACAGACAAAAAGGCGAATCGGAGCCCTTTCTGTCCAGTTGTTTGCAAAAATCGCCCTTGCCCTGCTGTTTGCCACCTCCCCGGTGTTTTCAGGAGGTGCCGGCTCCCTGCCCCATCCACCCCAGCAGCAGCGTTTCCAGCCCGGTGCTTTCTTTCAGCAAAGCCTGTTCCCTTGTTTCTGAGTCATTCTGAAATCGCTCGAGATCTCGAGCACACAGGCACTGAAAAAAAAGCCCCATGCTCTCAGAGCACAAGTTTATGGCAGGGATTAGCCCCTGTGCTGGCGGCACGCGTCAGCCTCGCCTTGCTGCCCAGCCTTGCGTGCGCTTCGCCGATGGCGCGTGCAAGCCCTCATGTCACGTAAATACATATAAAAATATGCACGTGTCTATTTATACATATAAAGCACCTATCACCGGGCTGATAAACAATTTACAAAACTCTTTTAGGAAAGGGAAAATCAGCTGACAACCTCGTGGGGGAACGGCAGCATCCCTGCGCTCGGCGTCGCGCGCGTCCTGGCGGGCAGCCGTGCTCCCCGTGTCCCCGGCACGCTTTGGGTGCCGGCCGGGATGCGGGTGACACCGGCGCGCCCCGGGGTGCTGCGCCCGAGGTGTGGGGGCCGCGGAGGGGGCGGCCCCGCGGTGAGAGCCCTGCGAACGCCTCTGCGTTGGAGGGCACGGCGCGCCTGCGTCTGAGCCAGCCGAGATGTGCGCGGCGATAACGCAGCCAGACACCGCCTCGCCGCCCTGTCTGAAACGGCCCGGCGGCAGGTTTTGTTCTGGTGGGTGTTTGGGATACCAAGCCCCGGTAAACTGTCCTGAAACACTCATTTCAGACAAGGGTATGCAAATAAATGGTATATAAGGCTAAGCCCTCCCACTTGGGGTCAAACCACATCCCATTATAGAGCAGCTCGCGCTGTGCTGGGGCCGGCGCCGGGAGCGGGGCCGTGCCGAGGGCTCCCCGGCTTCTCCATTTTGCAGCAAAGCAGCGAGCGGGGCCTCACAGGCAGGGGCCAGGCAGGGGGCATGGGGCCGGCACCCAGAGCCATTGCCCCCCCCTCAGGACGCCCCTGTCCTGCTCCAGCTCCTCCGAAATAACCCATCCTGAGCACTTCTGGTGGTGTCGGCTAGTATATTGGAAGCTACACAAAGCAGTGCTCACTGCCCCATCCCTACGGTTATTTATTATTATTGCAGGATGGCATCACTGCTAGCAGAAAACCACCGTGGCAAGCCATCCAAACCCTCCGGCTCCACCAGCGATGTCTCCAGCCCCATTTTTACCGGCACACTGGGTCGCCGCAGCCTCTCTGAAGGGAGCATCCTTGCTGCGCACGAGCACAGCGGCAGGGTGACCCGCTTGTGCCGAACAAACTTCCCGTGCCCACGTTTTCATCTGCAAAATGCCCTCTGGCCGATGGCACGAGGACAAAAGGTGACCCTCCGTGCACCATCGGTTAATACAGTGCTTTAATTCAGGGCACTGAGCAAGACAACAACCTTCCGTGCAGCCCCAGGAGGGCGCGGGGGCTTTTTGGCAGAGACACCGGGCCGGAGAGGAGCACAGGTTTTGGGATGCTAGCCGAGGGGTTCGGACCAGGGAGTCCCAAGCGGTGATGTTGACTTTGCTAACAAAAAAGCTGATGGGGTGGAGAGGCTGGCGGGGGGAATATTTGCTTGTAGCTCCGAGGACGGACGCGCACGTGGCCGAAGGGCTGCTCCGCAGCTGGCACCGCGCCGCTGCCGCTGCTGCCTCCGGGGCTTTGCTGGCTTCTGGTGGAAAGCACAGCTCACCAGGGCTGAGCGCCGCAATTTGGGGAAGAAAAAGGTTGCCGCCTGTTATACAACACGGATTGTTTATCTCTGGGTTAGCAATGTTTGCTTTGGAGTCGCTCCAGCCTCTTAAACACGAAAGCAAAATATTCTGTGAAAACGCTAAAAGCTCGTGGGCGGCTGGAGCGGCGAAGCGGCGTGGGGCTGGAGAAACGCTGGTGAGGAGACCCAGGAACGGAGGTGGCCACGGCAGCCTCGGCACCCCCAGCTCCCGGCAGGCTCCCGAAACAGCAGCTCGGCATCCCAGGGGTCACACTGCGGAACCCGCTCCCGTGTCCTCGCACGGCTGATGCTCGGAGCAAGGCACGGGAGCCTGGGTGCGCCCGCACGAGCCGTGACTCACCCTGCTGACTCCTCGCCCGCCTTCGTGGGTCGGGAGGGTGATGCCCAGATACACAAAGTCACCGCGGGCGTGGAGACCTTGGCGAGGGCAGCAAGAAAACGGAATAAGCGTCGCTCCCCCAGCGCCCGGCCGCGCGTGAAAGGCAGGCTGACTGAACCTTGAGTCACCGATCGTCCTGTGAACGGGTGGCAGAATCCTCTGCAGGGAGGCTGAGCACAGCCCTGAGCAGGAGTAGGTGAGAGCGGCTCATGCTGACGCTGCTGGTGCCCAGTTCTTCCACATGTGCCAAAATTCTGCCCAAGGTCCCCTTATCTGAAGACTTGGTCAGGCACAAATAGACTGGCTTTGTGGATTGAAATTAATGACCCAAAAAAAGAAAATTAAAATCTGACAGCCTGCTACAAGTGAGGGCTATCAGAAAAATGCATCCATCACTATGCATTCCTTCACTGTTTAATAATCTATCTATCAGGAAATATATGTTTCAGAAATTATATGTATCAGAAATTAAAGGTATCAGAAAATACATGTACCAGCAGATACAAATATCAGAAAACCAAGGGACTAATCCAGTACAGCGTGCCATTTCAAGCAGCTTTCACAGCCTAAGTTCACCAAGGGGCAGTGATACTCCGCGGGAGAAGCCAACCCGTGGGGTTTCAGCCCCTCCGCGTTTTCCCTGCCTGGGTGACAGGCGCGAGGACGAGCAGCGGGCGGTGACGGGCTCTGCTGAATCACTGCGCATCGCTGCTGCGCGCTGCTTTATTGCACGAGTGATAACAAAAGTAACAGAAGCGATATTGGGGTTTTGCAGCGCCGTGCCATTAACTCGCTGTCATGCTTTGGGAATTCCTTGTCACGCGGGGCGAGCGACCCGGCGACATGTGAAAGTACATTTCTTCTCGCTGCCTAAAGCTGTGGTCAGCACGCGAAGCAGAAGGAGAACCGCACGCTTTATGCTTTGCCAGAAATCGCTGAGAAGTCCCCAGCCTGCAAACAGAGCTCGTGCTGCCCTGCAACGAGCGGCTCTGTCGCTGAACACGGGGCACTTTTCAGCAGTTCAATTTTGCTTCCGTCCATTCCCTCTCCGGACGAGCCGTTGCGGCTCGGCGGGGCCGATGTTTCCGGCAGCAGGCACCCCATTTCTGAGCCCAGCAGCAGCAAGGAATGCCATTACCACAAATGTGAATTTTAGAGTATTAAAAAACAAGTAATCCACACAGGAGTGAGATTATTGAAGTTCCTGCGTGCCAGACCATAAAATCTGTCGCTGTGGTTGATGAACCCGAGTTCTGAAAATACAGCTATGAGATCCGCTGTCATGGGTGGAAAAAATATTTAGCACTCGCAACAGAAACCAGGAGAAGTCCTGCCCTGTTTTGTCGCTTGGGAGCGCTCCCTACCAGCCGCGCGGGCACCTCAGGAGCTCTCTTCCTTCTGGGACCTTGTCCCAGACGTCACATTTAAAGCCATAAAATAACCCCCCCGAAGCTGAAGGGCCGCGGGGCGCTGGCAGCCCGCAGGCCATGCCGCTCGCGCAGGCTGTGCCCGCGGCAGCGCCGGAGCGGGGACGATGCCGAAGGGGCGCGCGCGCTTCCGCGCCCTCGGTTACAAAACAGTTGCGATTCCTCCTCCAGCTTCCCTATCTCCCGGGCAATCTGACAGCGCCGAGCCTGGCTCGCGTTGCCTGAGCTCAGCACAAATATCAAAGCCGGAGGCGAGCGGCCTCCTCCCGGCCGAGCCCTCGATGACGACAGCCAAAAATATTCAGGATGAAGCCCAGGGAGCGGCTGGAGAGCCGGCTGGTGCGGGAGGTGCTGGGCTGCACGCGGGGCCAAAAATCGCGACACCCGGCTGTCCTGCCCCTGCCTCTTCCACGCGAACAACGCGCGCCCGGTCGCACGGCTGTCGCCGTGTGCTTGTTTCAGGAAACAGCGGGGAAGGAAATCTGTCTGAAACACTGGCAGTCGGTGCGCCTGTTCTGGCCCGAATCCGCTTCCCTTTCACCCAAAAAACTGCTGAAGGACAGACCAATGTCAGGGAAGCCTCTGCCCGTAAACGGCGCCGGGTGATGAGAAACTGCACGCTGCGATCCTTCGGCTCGTCTCAGTTCTTTAAACCAATTTCGCTTTAAATTCTCACGAAGCAGCGGTTCCTGTTTTCTCCACCTCTGGTCCAAGCACGCGTTCTGGTCCCCGCCGCTCCCCGATGCCCCGCCGCAGCCCCGGGGCAGCGGGAAGGCTGATTGCCAAAATACTCAGCTTTGGTCTAACGCAGAGGGCTTCTGCTAATTCCCTGCAGACTAAAATCCCCGAGAAATCCTTGTTTTGGAGGGCACGAGGCATTGCCAACCTGTGGGACAGCCCCGGGGCTGCGGTGCGGCTCAGGGATGGGAAACCTCACCGGGGCCTCCCAGCCCGCGCTGCCCCTTCCCCGCCACCCCACCGTAAGCCGCGCCGACGAGCAGCCAGCGGCACCGCGCTGCCCTCGCCCCTTTTGTCAGCACGGCGCAACCGCTCGCTCAGGCTCAAAAGTGGCTTTTGTGGTTCGTGGAGGGATGCTGTGATTAGCAAGCGCCGCGCTCGAAATCGTCGCTTGCCCTCTGCGGCTGGACGCGGGGCTGGCTCCGCTGCGGGGACGCGGAGGGGCTCGACGCAAAACGGTGGTTTCAGCCCCAAAATCTGCGCAGTGCCCGGAGCGGCAGTGGGACAGGTCGCGGAGGGAGCACAGCAGGGAGAGCATCATGGTGGGGCTGAGGGATGACCACGGCCGTGGCCACGGGCACGACCACGGCTATGGCCACGACCACGACCATTGCCACGAGCTGAGGCCGCTGACTCATTTTTGCCTGCCTGGGGAGGCGCAGCACCTCCTGCCTCCGCCCCGCTGCTCCCTGGGGTTTTCCTCTCCTCTTGCTCGAGCAGGAGCCAAGTTACCAAAAGTGCTCATCACGTGGCCCCGATACTACAGACCCAGTTTCATTTACTGTAAGTGCACGGGCTCGAAAATACTCGGGTTTCCCGCAGAAGAGGAGAGCCACTGCCACGCTCCCTGGCCCCTCCGGTGCCACCACGGGAGGTAAGGAGCTGGGCTTCATTTCCCATTCTGAGTCCCTGCCAGCTCTGCACGACACTGCTCGTGTCCCTCCCCATCCGAGATGTTTGACCGGGGGGCAGAAGCCCCCCGCACCCCGGCTCTTCCCGCTGCCCCCGCTGGGGCTGTGGCACTGACTCACCCGCAGCACCCGCAGCATCCCCACCGACCGCAGCGTCCGCCACGCTCCTCGGGAAGCCTCCCGTGTGCCTTCTGTCCCAGCTGGGCCCGGAGCCACCTGCGGAGGGAAAGGATCCTCGTTAGCGGTGTGGGACTCCCCGCCTGGATGCCTGCCTCCCCCCGCGCTCGTGAGCACGCTTTTGCCTCCGTCAAGCTGATTTCAGCTGGATGCAAGGAAAAGCAGCTTGCCCTGTGGGTGCACACGGCGGGATGCAGCGCACGGGGGTGCTGCAGTGGGGATGGATTGCAAGGGCTGGAGGTCAGCTTCTTCCAGGACAGCCCGCAGTCAAAACCCGCACAATTTCTGCTCAAACAGCATTAATGCTTAAATATCAAGGAGAGGCGCCGAGCCCCGTGTGGAAATGATGGGGATGCGGAGCAGAGCTGCACCTCAGCATCCTCCCCTGCGCTCCAGAGCCGCTGGAGAAGCCCCTGCTCGCTGCACGGGGGGCACCAGCATCCCCGGGGGGCGGATTCAGCGCAGCACCCGTCCCGTTGCACCCAGCCCCGGCACAGATCTGTCGCACCTTTCCGAAGCTCCCGCACCGTGTCCTGCCTGGGCTCCCCTCGCCGCAGCTCCCGGCAGCTGACGGGGCTGGGAGCGCACGGCGTTTATAGGGAGGAGAGGGATGGGGAGGCTTTCCCACGGCTGCCGGTCATCGCCCCGGCGGCCAGCTACACCCATCGGGAAACACGGGGGTTTTTTCTCATCAGAAAGGGCCTTCGCTATTGAAAACCGCAGGCTGGGACTGCCCTTCTGGGACCGAAAGGCAGAAATAGGGATGGGAACAGGGTGAGAGCTTTTTGGTTTTCAAATCCAGTGGGAAAGCTCCCACGTGGGGTGAAGGCAGAGGCCGCGCGGGGCGCGGGAAAGCCCTGGGAAAGGTCTTGTTTGCGAGGGTTTGCAGCAGAGCCCTGGCTGGGAGCGGGGAGCAGGGCGAGCGAACGGCTGGGCCACCGCACGTCCCCAGGGGCCGCGGGGCTGGCGGTTCAGTGCTGCTCCAGAATTCGGCTCCCGATTGCAGGCAGCTCCCCAGCAGGCGCGGCAAGAGCAGCCCCGCGCGTCGCTGCGGTTTGGCTGATTTCATTGCTTTTGGAGACGCCGTTCCCTCTCTTCCTCTCCTGCCTTATTTAAATACTAAGCCGTATTTTCTGCCATTCAAAACAAGACCTATTAAATGTCAAGCGCGGAGGGGAGTAAAAGTTGCTGACATCAGGCTTTGTGGGGATAAATGAATTTGTTAAAAAAGTAAGAAATGGGGAAAAAAAAAGAATCCATCCCGACCACGTGCTGCCTCCGGTGCAGCGCGGGAAGCGCGGGCAGGGAAACCCAGCGCAGCCGCGGGCACGTGGCGGCCGCGGGACGGCCCCGTGGCTCCGCTGCCCTCGCCCGCGCCGCTCCCGGGGGCTTCTCCCCAAAACCAGCCCCGCCGCCCCCCGGGATGCCGTTACGCGTCCCCACACGCCTGTCCCCTGTTTATCACCGCCAATGCCCGTTTTGCATAATTTGGGCACGGCGAGGGCTACGGTTCTTATTTGTTTCAAGAAAATAAACCGACCCGAAAATGCCTTACCGGCATGTTTTTAGTCTGTGATTCAGAGCGAGTCCAGGAATTAGTCACGCGGTGGCGGAGGGGTTGCAAAGCAGGGGCCGTTTGACTCAGCTCACCCCAGCCCTGCTCAGATCCACCCTGCTGCACCCTGCACGGAGCGGCCGTGCTCCGAGCAGACACGCAGCCGAAACGCCCCGGCCGCGGTGGTGGTGCACGGAGGAGAGCGGGGGTTAATTAGATAGGTCGATAAATTGGCAGTTTGGGACACATGTGCGTTTGCTCTCGCATATCAGCCCACCGAGCTGCGCTCGCCAGGGGGGTTTGGTTTTCACCAGCTGCGAGGGGCTGCGGGAACGTGCACTTGCTGCCCGAGTGGCTCCGTGCTGAGCGCCCGCTGCGTCGCCCGAGAGCGGGAGAAAAGGGAGAGGGAGCGGAACGAGATCCCTCCCTCCTAATGGTTTCAATATGCGGCCGCTGGAGCCTCGCGCTGGAAGCGCCGCGCCGTTTCGTGGCCAGCTTGGCTGCAGCTCAAGGGATGGAGAGCCCCAAAGTGAACCCGGGACCTGCCGATGCTGGAGGCATCCGAGTGCGGCGCCTGCTGCCCCGCGACCCTGCTCGTGCAGCGCCATGCTCCGCAACGCCTGGATATCGCCCCAAAAAGCAGGGGCACGATGTCAGCGGCAGGGACGTCGCTGGGCCTGGCCCCAGCAGGTGGGAAGCGTCCGACCCGGTGGAAGAAGTCGCCCCACGAGCATCGCTCCTGCGTCCCACAGGCAGGAGCAGGACGGAGACCTGGGATGGAAGCACGCGGCCCAGGTGGGGCAGAGCCTCCCCCCTCCACCCGCCCCCTCCCTCCAGATCACAATTTCAGGCCATTTTGACCACGGGTTATCACAAAAAGGTGAAATTTCATTTTTTTAGGGTTGAAACAGCAACACCAGGAGGCACAGGGAGCGGGAGGGGGGCAGCACTTGTGGATGCATCGTGGGCTAGAGAGCGCTCGTCCTGCCCTCCCGCCTCCTTCCCCCAAATATTGCAACAAAAACAGAAAAAGTCCGCGTTGTCATCATCAGCTCTGTGGAAAAAGCCGGTTTTTGGCAGAGCTTCAACAGCCATTTAGCCAGAACCCCCCAAGCCCCTCCAGCATGCGGGCACGTGCTTCGCGGTGAGCTTTATGAAAAGACCGTTTTTTGCAAAAAGGAGGTTGTTGGGATTTTTTTTCTTTTTTGGTAAATATTATTTTGCTGCTGTCAAAAATCCAATTTTCCTTCCAAAAAGAAAAAGAAAAGAAAAAAAAAAAAGAACCTGGTGGAAAGTTTGCAGCCGGGGAGCACTGGCGGCGTGCCCTGGGAGCAGCGGGAGGTGGGAGAACGCCCTGCTGTGCGCAGGCTCGGCAGAAGAAAAAAAAATAAAAATAAAAACAAAGCCTAGAGAAGAAAATTTGGGGAGAAAAAAAAAAAAAGCAAAACTGTGGGTGGTTGTGGCAGCCGGGACCCCCAGCCTCAGCGCCCGGGCAGCCCCCGCGGGCGGGAGGGCTGCAGGAGCATCCCGGCAAGCGGCACCGCCACTTGGGTCGGGATTTTTGGCGTCGCTGGGGCATTTGTCCGTCAGCATGGAGGCTGCAGCACGAAGCGGATCAATCCCGGCGGGTTCAGAAACGTCCCTGCTGCCAGCTGGGATCCTGCGGGATGGACGATGCGCTGGGTGCAAGTCCCATGTCCAGCATCCCTCCCAGCCCGCCGAAGCCTGGGTCCGGCGAGCGCCTGCCCGGCGTGCCAGCACCTGCCTTCCCGCGGAGCAAAAAACAAGTCGCTAAGTCACAGCAAAACCATGAAAGAAAAACCACAGAGACCTAAAGCGCTTCTGAGTCACTCCCCCGGCCCGCTGCGCCGTGACATTCCTCCAAAACTCGCCGCCACCTGTGGCCGGCCCCAAACTGCTGAGCGGTGCTTGGACTGCCGGCACGGCACGGCACGGCACCGCGTGGCGTGGCACGGCACGGCACGGCACGGCACACATCTGGCCAGCCCCGCCACGGGGATGCGGGCGCAGGATTTAACAGCCGGAGGGATCACGAGCGGGACCGGCACTGGCTACGTGGCCGCATCCCCACCACCTCCCTGTGCCGTGGGGTGTGCACGCCGGATCAGGCAGCAATATTTGCGCTCCCCCCCTGCTTCCAGCACCTTCCAGGATGCCAAAACCCTGTGCCCGGGTGTGCGGGGACGGGGACAGCAGCTGCCATCTTACAGGTGTAAGAGCAGAGCGCAGGGAGGCAGCAGGGACCGCTGCCAGGGGCTGAGCATCCTCAGCACGGCCAAAACTGGCCTGGAGCTGGTGCGCTGCACAGCCCAAACCCTTCCTTCACCTCTTTCCCGTAAAATCACCCGTATAGGTATTTTTAATTGTAAAAAATACTCATCTGAAACTTGAATGGAGATTAAACATTCACAGAAAGTGCTATCAGGATTAGTCACTGGTTGTAACATCGCTATTTACATGAGTCACGGAGGCTGAGCCGCGCTGCTCGCAAATTAAATCCCCGCCAGGTTTTCAGTTTTTGGGCTGTCCTCGGGAGACCTTTCGGTAACTTTTCTCCGGTTCTGATCATCGCTGGCAGCTGCTCCCCAGCACGCGTGGTGCTTACCGAAATCCCTGCCGTGGCTGCGCAAGGCTTCAGCGCGCGATTACGCGCCGGGGCCGATCTGGGCGCGAGGCGACGCTCGCTCACCCGATGCAAGCCGGGATTGCTCCTCGCTGCCGTTTTCCCCCTCTAATTGAGCAATTTTCCCCCTTTCTGCCGAGGACACCGTAGAGGAGCAAGGCCATTGGCCGGGATGGAGGCATGGGTGCGGGCGGGTGACAACGGGGTGGCAGCGGGGCCGGGTGGCGGTGCCGACAGAGGTCACTGTTGCCAAAAAACTGGTGGGGCAGCAGGCACGCCGCCCGAAAAAGGGAACTTTGGGGGGAAGAAAGCGCCGATTGGGCCGGCCGGGTTTTGAAAAGGCGCTGCGCCCCAGCAGCCACGCGGCGATGGGGGTCCCGCGGTCCCCATGGGGCGACGGGCGGGCGCGGGAGGGGAAAAGCCAAGGGAAAAGCTGTGGTTTTGGGGCAGGGGGGCGTGGGGGCTGCCACGTGACGGGCGCTGGGTGACGCCGAGGGGCCCAGCGTGGCTGGGGCTGGGGACGCCGCACTCGCCGGGAATTCAAACGCAAGAAAAGGAAGCAGCCCCGAGCGCGCAGCTGGGGACATCTCACCGCCCCCTGTCCTCGCACAAAGGGGAGCGTGCAAAGAGCTGGTGAACGCTGCATGAACCCCCCTGAATGGTGGCTAAGCACCGCGGGTGGCAGCCCAGGGCTCGAAGCAGCCCAGCTGTGGTCCCCGGCTGTGCCAGAGCCGGGAAGGAGCCGGGGGAAGAGCCCCGGCTGCCTGGGCTGGCCCCGGCTGCACAGGGAGGCACGGCTGCAGCGGTGCCGGCACCGGAGGGACCCCCAGCCCCTCTGAGCCCAGCTCCCCGCCGTGCCCCTCCGAGCCCAGCTCCCCTTCCTGCATCGCCACAGCACCCACAAGCGGACTGCCTGCAATTCAAACATGCAATATTCATACATTCACCCCGGGCTGGGGGCACAGCCCAGCCCAAGCAGCAAACAGCAGCATGAGGATCGCAGGCACTGCAAAAAACATGCGTATGTATTTTTTGCAATTTAAATTGCAGCAGATAAAGCGCATTAAAGTGCAATTGAAACGACCAGCAGACAAAGTAACCACGCTCAGCATTTTAAATGGCTCGCAGAGACTCGTCCCCAGCAGCAGACGGCACCTTACCCTGGCCGGCCGGCGGAGCGGGCACCGGGAGCGACCGCGGGCTCCACGTGGGCCGGGGAGCGAGGCTGGCATTCGTAACGGGCGCCAGAGACGCCGAGCCGAAACTCCCCGGCCGCTCTGCCCAGATCATTGGTCCAGGTCGCAGCGGTGGCTGCTTTCAAATTCTGTTAAACCTTAAAAAGGAAACAGGAAGCCTCTCGGCTTCATGCAGCTCGAGAGAGGCTCGCGCACACACACGCACACCCACGCGCTCGCCTTCCTTCCCGAGGCTGAGCGACTGCAGGCAGCCTCCTGCCCAGGCTGCCGGCCTCGGGACGGACCCGCGAGCATCTTCACCCCTGCCACACGTTACTACGCCCTTCCCAGGCTCGCTCCAAACCTCCTTTGCTTTCTGGTTTTGGCACATGGGCAGCCGGACTGGTGTCTCCCCGCTTGCCGAGCCAGCAGGCAGCACTGGCCTCCCGTGCCACCTTGTCTGGGGGGGACACGGGCTGCAGGCGCCGGGCTGGTGCCCAGAACCCAGCGCAGGACAAAACCTCCCCTATGCCGTAGGAGAGTGACAGGCACCAGCAGACCTTCCGTTTGGGTGTTCCTCTTAAGTACAGCATTTTCGTTGTGTACACTTTTCCACCCCCAGCATGCCCGGGGCAAAGGAAGTAGCAGCTAATCCTGTGCAATCCAGTCGTTTGTGCTGCGGGCTTCAGGAGGCTAACGACATTTGGCCTCATAAAGCCACGGGTGGAGAGCTGGGGAAAGCACGGTTTTATTTGCTTTGGGAAGTGAGTGTTTAATGCGTCACATTTCTCCAATTTAGGAGGAAGAAAAACTTCCCCAAGCTGCAACCAGGGGCTGAAGCTCGAGCACCCCCAGGTACTCGTTACAGGTGGCGGCAACATACCTGCCACAGCTTTCCTGGATCTTCACTGCTGGTCAGAACTCCATACCTTGCCACCAGGCAAGTGTCAGGCTTTGATGTCTTCCCTGTGGGTTTATAAGCCTCCTGCGGACAGACACTGTGCACAGGAGCATGTAGGGCAGAACCAAAACCAAGCAGAAGCTCCCAGAGCTTCACCTTCCAAAGCGAGCTAACTGGAGCTGCGCACTCCGGCTGGTTTCAAAACCGCCTTGAGGAAAGCTGCACCGTGCTGAGCCCCACGGGCACGGGCTCTTTCTGCGCCCTGGGGCCTGGCCTGAGCTGCAGTCCCGGGGAAGGCTGCAGGTCGGGCCAGGCCCGGCCAGTGGGCGAGCGCAGGCGCCCAGGTGGCTCGGGTGGCAGCCGTCAGCCACGGGACACCGGCAGGCAGGGCTGCGCGGCTCAATGTCAAGTGAAAGAAGCGGGGCTTTCCACGCTTCTTTCTTAATGGGTTATTTAACCCACACAACAAAGGAGGTGCCTTTAGAGTAGGTGGGTTTTGTTTTTCTTTTTTTAGAAAACTAAACCCCAATGTCTCTGGTTTCCAGCTGTCAGAGGCACTGCCAGGTGCTCCCCTCTCCTCTCCCAGATCTCACATGCAAGTCCTCCCCGCGCGCTCTGGGCAGGAACTTCCCTCAGGACACATCTGGTTTCCTCTCGCACTCGCTGCTCCACCCGTGAATGTGCCGTGTGTCAGGCTCATCCTCTTCTGCAACCCCTGCTCTGAGCTGGAGGCGAGAGGCCGAGGCCAGCAGCGGGACCTGGGGATCAGTCACCCCCAGGTCACTCACTGCAGCAGAGAAGACCCCCCCGCTCGCTTCCTATCGCCAGCACAGGGAGCTGTGCAGCCCACAAAGCAGTTAGCTAAGGGGGCTTGTGCCTGAGCTGCAGCTCCAGGGCAGCTGTGTTTGAGTTTTGTGCTTTGTTCATGTCGGTTAACCTCCCTTGGAACAGAACACTGACTTTCCTATGGTGGGTGCCCAAGGAAATTAGATAAACTTCTGAACAGCTTTAAAAAGGGGAGGGGTTGGGATTTGTCACGAGCTCAACATGGCTGGTACGCAGGTCCTTGCTTCAGGCCATCTTAAAGCCATTGAAACCCTTGGTTAACACACAGTTGTTCTTTTTAATAACATTTAGAAAGTTTGTAAAATTTTTCTATTTTTTGCTTTCTTCATAATCACTCATAGTTGTCTTCAACCATTTCTCCTCTCCCTAAGACCCTCTGGCTCCCCTGCTCGAGGGCTTGGAAAAAAGAGGATGAAGATCAGCACAAGTCCCACAGAATAAGATCAAATTTGAAATTTCAGAATAAGCAAGTCCAACAACTTGGCTCTGGCTGCTTTTCTAGTAGTAATCATTCAACCTCTGGCTGCTTTTATTGGAGTAACTCCACCTGTTTTATGAAAAATTAAGTGCCTTGTCTACCCAGAACAAATATAGACCCAGCCGTGCTCCAAGTTCAGTGCTCTGGGGAAATACATAAGGCATCGTAGCAGAGATGAAGGAAACACAAACGAATGCCCAATTATTTAAATTGTCTGTAACTAGTTTCAGTTCTTGCCCAGACATAACGTAACAGAGTGGAGGCAGGTGTTTTCTCAGCAGCAACTGACTAATTGCAGAACAAAGATTAGAAAAGAAAAAGAAAAGATGTAAACAGTGCAGTATTGAGTATATCGCAGAAGAGTGGGAGCAAAACAATTCAGACTCATGGAGTGCTTACGCTTACGGAAGAGATGTACAGTAGCATTTATGAGACAAAAAAAATATAAAAAAAAGAGGGAGACTGAAAGATCATGCCAGTTCTTGAAAAGCATACTTGGCAAGATGTGAGCGGCATGGCAGGTGGCTTGCTTTCCCTTCCAGCCGGAGACCCAAGAGGAAAAGCAAGTTTGGCGTCTTCTGGGCTGCCTATCTCCTAAAATCTACAGTACCTCATGGAAGCAGATTAAGATACATCACAAGCAAAGAAGCTATAAAAACAAGGAAATTATATGGTTCTCAGCCAAGGTCTTTTCAGAATTCACCACAAAAGATGTATTTGAAAACAATCTTTAGTTACAAAAGTAAATTTATTATTAGTTCACTTTTACACAATTCTTTTTATTCATGTAGCAATTTATAAATAACTCCTGGTCATAGTCACCACATCTGGGGACAAGTTCAAAGTTTATGTTGTTTGTGAAGTTACAAAATTAAGTACATTTTACCTGTATGTTTTTGAATAACATGGAAAAACACACTGGCCCTGTCGTTCAGTAACCTCAAGTAAAATGAATGCTGCAGACTTCCATGCCAGCATAACTACAGCACCATGGACTGTGGATTTCTAAGCAACAGAGGAGCGAGCCTTAGTAACGCACGAACCGGCATGTTCAACTGTTTGAACTTCAAAAGCAGCTCGGAGAAGTTTGTGCTTCCTAAAGAGATTACAGAAAGAAAGAAAATGATCACATACTGGCGTAACACTTGCCCAGTGAAGGAACTATCAAGAGAGGAAAGAGAGTCAGCCAGCGTTCAGGGTGTATTTCTGGAGACGTGCTACTAATTTTGTTGCAACACCAGTTAAAAAGTAAGTTTTTATAACAGAGTTTTACGAAATCCCAAATTTGATTAATATGGCCAGGAACTCCCAGAATAGAGGCTTGCAACAGGCAGAGAGGACGCAGAAAAACAGGATTTCCACAAAGGCCTTTTGACCAGAATAGATGCCCAGGCACTTGACCAGAGAACATCTAAGACGAGATGCATTAGCCTGGGCACTGAGTTTGCCATGGCCTGTGCAGGACTCCTGGGCTGGGGGCCGTGGCTTTCAGCAACAGATTCCCTTCACCACTGAGGTAGTGACATTCATTTCACACCCCTGAGCAAGCCACAGAGTTCCCCAAATCAAAGCCCAGCTGCATTTCTTTTGCAACCTGAGAAACCAAGTCACTCCTCAGGCAAGCGGAGGCGGACTGGTATTTCCCCAGGTTGGACTGATGGAGGGCAAAAGAAAAGCTGCGTAAAGAAAGGGCCCAGGATTTTTCTGGATCCCAAATCAGATTACCACTGGAAACCTAGAAGAAAAAAGTGATCACTGTGACTAGGTACTTACAGGAAAGAGATTTAAGGACATTCAGGATACAGCTAGCCTAACAAGGAATGTTTTTGCCCTGCCACAGGGCATCTTATCTGGTTCTTCTGCCTGTGAGAATATCATTTCCTGCAGGCCAGAAGGCGGCCAAGACTTTTTCATATTGGCTAATTCTGGCTTCTCTACTCCTGCATAAAGTCTCTACTGTCTATGTCCATGTTCAAGGCAATTAACAAAGAATAAAAATCCACGTAAAGGCTTCCAGAGGAAATGTACACAGTCACATGATTTACAGGATGTCCTCCGTTCAGTATACAAGACCAAACCCAAAAGCGTGTGTCCACGCAAGTTCAGAGTGCTGTCTCACACTCTAGCCTTACCTTCCAAGCCGCCAGCTGCCAGCTGACCTGGCGTCGGGACAGAGTGGTAAATAAGGAAGCAAGCCAGCATGCTCAGTTGAGAGTCGTCTGTAGGCTGCCTGCTCAAGTAGGAATGCAGGGAGACATCCCCTCCAGCTGTAATATATAAGACACACTGATGAAATTTAGGGAGCATACGTGGGTGGAAACAGAAAGGCCAGACTTAACAGTATTTCACTAGGAAGAGCCTGCTGAAAAGAGTCTCCATCTCCCCACAGAAGGTGGGCTAAAGGTTTGTCTGCAAACCTCCTTCCTTCTGCCTTGGCCAGCTTTTACCCTACACCCCTTTTTCTGCTGTAATCATCCCTCACCCTCGCTCCTAGAAAATTCTCCCACTGAAACGTTAGGAAAGCATTTTCCCTAGGTAGCATAATAGCCTTCCACGGTAATTAAACTTTCCGCGCAGTATAGCTATCACGCATAATCCATAGTATCACCAGATTTTGGAGATTTTCAAATTGCAGTATCACTAGGCAGTCAGAGAACACTTCAGCTTTTACATTTTTTGTGGTAATATTTAAGAGATTAAGACTGAAAAAATAAATGAAGGAACAACTGTTTTGAGGGCAGTAACTGGAGCTTATATTATCGGTTCCACCTAGCCATCTATCAGGCAAACATTAAAATAATCCAGTCTTTGCCTGACTGACTTCCAGTAGCAAGTTAAAGAAAGCCTAAGCAATATGCTGGCAGGCAAGATATGAAAGAGACAGTTACAAAGCAGTAGTATATGAGCATTACTTCAGACCTCTTTGTGTAAATTCTGTTACCGAAGTCTCCCCCTCAAGTCTACAAACAAAACTTTTGTCTCAGGTATGTGATACATGATCCTAAGGCTAAAATACACGGCAAACAAGTTGTTTTAAGCTAACATCCGTTGCCTTCCCTTCAGTTATCATTTTTCAGTACTTTCAAGGCAAAAGTCAACCTGGATCAGCAAGAAGACAAGAATGCTGAATTGTGACCACAGCTGTAGGATTAAAGTCATCTTCTCTATACCTTGAAGCCACTGATCCAGAGTGTTATCGATAGTGCACTTCATCACGGGCAGAAATTCAGAGTTCATGAAGAGCCCTCGGTTTGGATTCCTGCTCATCCTCTCCTGGTGACTTCTGGAACTGAAAAATTCTAACACCAGCTTTATCTGCCACAGCTCAAACGTCTCGGACATTTCTCTTCTTTCTAATCTCCTCACAGCCTAGTAGAGGGGAAATACAAAGCGACTGTGAGGATGTGAGCTGGAGGAGGAAAGAAGTGTTGCTGTTGTAAACACCAAGTACAGGAATCCTAAAAAGCCCTCACTCCAAGGGCTCCCCTTCTGAGCACCTCCTTAGAAGAACCGTCAGCTAATGTTTCTTGTGTAATTACACTTTTCACAACCTTAGACTATTTTCTAATTTGCTTTTAAAATCGCTGCTATCTCCCTGTAAGCTAACTAACGTATCTCCCGTTCTTTCTGTTCTCTGTAAAAGTGCATGCAACAAACAATACTCTTATGCCAAAGCATAGTTTAAAAAAAAAAAACAACAATTAAAAATAGTATTTACTCCACCTGATCTATGGCTATGTATGTGGGCAGCATCTCTGGATTTTCTTGGGTAACACACTCATAAAGAATTGAAGAGAAAAGATCCAGGATTTCCTGTTTCTGATAAAAGACACATGTTTTACAAAGTGCACATGCTAGGTACAATTTATTTCGGGTTCTTACATTGCTCGCATTTCCTTCCATTAAAGTTAACCCATGCACTGACATTCCATAAATTACTGATAGCTAACAATGCTACACAGCTTGCTTTCATTCTCATGCTTATTAAAACTAGGCATAACATGGCTGTATTTTACTCTCTCCCTTAAGTCATTTTGTGCAGAGAAATACAGTGCAAAACCCTAACCATTCTGCAGTGACCACCTAAATGCTGCAGGACACTGAACGGGGTTCTCAGTATTTGTTAAACACATTCTGCAATGAATACAACACAACCGGTGTATTTTGTAACTTAACCAACTGTGAGGTAACCAACGGAAAAACAACAACACCTACAGGGTTAACACTGTTTTGCACCTTTGTATTACGAAACATCCCTTAGAATATTCCCCATCCCCACTACCCAAAGGACTGATTTCTGTTCCTCATAGTTTAACACAGATTTTTCCCACCCTTTATTTCCTGAAAACAAGAAACTGTGCTAGTCCACATCTAGACATCATACCTGGCCCATGTTCACAGTTGGTTTGCAAAAATAATCAGCGAACGAAAACAGAGCAGGATCGGAAGTGAAAGCTGAAATTGCTTCTGGCTAAAAAATAGATTAAAGCATACTCTTAACACGAACTTTTTGGTCTTATTGCACAAATGAAGTAGCAATTTATACCCATCTTTTCCTTCCCCAGAACACAAATGAAAACATTGCAACCTATGTAAAGCATATCATGGGCAAAATCTGTCCAACATTTCTGTCTATCCATGACAAACATACATTTGCGCGGCTGCTCTTGGCCTAAGCTCATCGCATGCCCTGTGGAAGCCACCAGACTTCCCCTCCCTCAAGCAAAGCAAACAACTTCAGTGCTCATAACCTGGTGGCAGAGCTAACTGCTGGAAATAAGTAACACAGCACGACCTGCTGTGCTTCCCCTCAGCCTTCCAGAGGTGGCATTTCCATTTCCCTGCCAGCCTGTCCTCAGACATGCCGCTGAGGTGACATCACTTTACTGCCAGGCCTCTTTCTAACAAAGTTTTACCAGCTTTCAGCTCTATGTGCCATGCTGTCTGTGTAAGAAGAGGTCTCAGTGTTGCTCTGCACCAGCCAGAGAACCAGTTTGGAAGCAATACCTTGAATGCTCGAGCTTCAGAGTTTCGGTGAGTAACAGTCTGTGCTAAGAGACTGCGCCAGCCCATGGGGTCCTCCTTGTACGAGAGCTGCCCAGCTCTCAGCTTCACGTATAAGACACCACCCTTTGAAAGAATTGATCTGAAATAACAACAACGGTGCTTACTTTAAATTGACAGACGTACTCAATGAGGCAGACCTGTAAAAGAAATATGAACTCCAACAGCTCATATATGATCACATCCCCATTTATACTTTGCCCTGATTATTTAAACTTATGTATATGTTGAAATTTTGGTATCTTCAGGGGTGGTCTGCTATTAAATGGTGATGTGGTGGCAGGCAATGGTGATGAAAAAACAGGTGAATATATCCCACTGATATAAGGAATATAATTTCCTGAAGCCGCTGCAGGTTCCTGTTGGACTCTTACAGGATGAATTTCAGCACCAAGGAAAACCATGCACGCTGGCATCCACAGCTTTAAAGGAGTGCTGTGATGGTGAAGAAGGCCTTCCACAATGTAAAAAAAAACCAACCGAACACACAAAAATCCCCTGCCACCCACATTCCTGACCAAGCCTACAAATAGAAGCACGCAGCAGTTCAGAGTTACACTATTGCAAAGCAGCTGCATGTTTACCTGATTTAGTGTATCAGTTGCACCATGAACTGTAGGCACTGGCATCCCTAAAATAACTAAATTATCTGTATTGAAACCATCTGCTTAGCATAACAACACAGCAGCATTTCACGTGTAGTGAGATAGGAAATAAAGACTTCTTACACATGCATTTACCTCCAAAACGCTGCCAGCCAGGTCCCTACCATTTTAAAGGGCTCGGGACAAGACAGTATTACCAGTGTTGTCACATGAGAGGAGAGCTGACAGATTCAAAGCATCTGGAGACCCAGAGAGCAGACAGTCCTAAAAGCAGCAAGTTCCTCAGTCACCCACGCTGCTTTCTGTTATGGCAGTACAAGGTAGGCTCTTTTTGGACAAACAAGTGCTGAAGTCTGGTCAGCCTAAAATACTCAGCCCAAAGGACAAAGCCGGATTCTGCCAGCTCTGGTGCAGCAGATGAGTCAGTATGTGCCTGCTGATCTGGAGGACTCTGCACTCCGCATCAGATCTGTTTGTTATCTTTAAAGGCATGGACCAACAGCCGCTGCATTGTAGTGCCTAATTTAATCTGAATAGTGGCATTTAATGTAACTAGAACAACCATGCTGCCGATGAAGGATGCAGCTGGCTTCTATACTACTCACAGTGACAAGTTACACTGTAGGCTGCTAAAAGCACAAACGTGAGAATGATTTTACTCACAGATACTGTATTCCGGTAAGATTTCTGTTTTTCACAGTTGCCCAATGGAGAGTTAAAATGCAGCAAGCAGTACTTTGTATACTTCACGTAACATCAGAAAAATACTATTTCACAAAGCGGTAACTGTTAGCTAATTACTGTATCAACAGTCTGGGAAACATGACATCACATCAACTCAAAACTAAACTAAAACCATGAGATTAAGATGGTTTCTGGTACTGCTCGATCCCGCTACCAATATCTGTGGTTTTTACTATCAGGTTTTCCCCTGCCCTGTTTTTGCATGAATTATTCACATCAACAGGTGAAACCAACTACACAGTTTCTTTCTTCACTTGTACTGTCAAATGAACAACAGTGAACTGATCAAAACCAGACTTCTTTCCAAATCGTAGGTGTTACAAGTACGGGAGTTTTTTTGGTTTTTTTTGTTTTAAATTACTACAAGTTCATTATTCAGTTAAGCATTATAAATAATACTTACTTTAGATGATTCGTTCCCTTGCTTAAGTCTATGAGCAATTCCCAGTACCGTGGTCCCTTCACTCTGATCTGTCAATGTAAGCATTTTTATTACTAGGTATAACCAGAATCATAAAAGTAAGGGTTTTCTACATAAGCCTACAGTTCTTTCTCTGCCCTTACATGTGGAAATGCCCTTTTATAGTGCTACCCGCCCTGAAAACACAAAAGTAAGAGGACCTAGCTTTGTCTCTCCTACAGTGAAGCTTTCCAGCACAAGGAACTTCCTGCTACATCAGATATTGAAAGCTTGATGGTCAAGACCGAAGAGAAGCACATGGCACGAGATAGCATATGTGCTCCATAGCAAGAGAACTGTCTTCAGAGCCACTACTATAGGACAGCTTTGTCCAGAGTCTGGCTATGGTTGGACAGGGAATCAAAGAAAAGTCACAAAGTGTTCCTGCACCGTGTGCAGCACAAAACCCACATGATTAAATTCCTCATTAAACAGGGACTTTCTTTACCTGCTTCAGTAAGTGAAGCTCTGGAAGAAGCGTGGGTGCCATCAGTTCCTCGGTGGCTTCTGCATACCACTGCGTGCCCTTCAAAATGCCACCGGCATTCACGTATTAGTTAAGATCATTTTCGTGTGAAAAGAAAGAAAATGTATGTCTCATAACAACTCTGTTGCAGAGCTCAGTCGATTTCTGTTGCTGAGCTCTGAGTAAATACATGGCTGAGCACTGCCTTTAATGTCACGTCACAAAACATAAGCCTAAATTAAAGATATATTTCCCATGGGTAGATAAATACATAACACCACACAAATCATTCACACTTCAATTGAAATCCAAAGCTTTGAGAAATAAACTATATTATGAATAGGACTATCCGTCTACAGCAACAAGAAGAACTCCAGCATCTTTGCCAGACCCACAGGTCCTCTCCCCTGAAATCCCAGCAACCCTTTCTTTAGGTCTTTCACAAGCACCACCCATCTCACATTAATCTGTACAAAATAAACCTTGCAGAAAAGATTTTTCCCCAGAAGACCCATCATGCAAGCACCAAGGAGAGACACCAAGTTGCCACTTTCAGCAGAATCAGAAGCAGGCTTTTAAAACCACAGACGGCTCCAACCACCTCTGTGCCTTTGAAAGCCCTTCTTCTTTAGAAAGATGAGAACTATGACCCTGGGTCAGTTATTACACACTTGATTGTTTGAAGACTTTGTGGTGCCTTTTACTTGTCCTGTATTCTGCTCTCAAGGTGTCATCAAAGCACACGTAATGCGTGAGCGGGCTGAGCACAACCCTCCAATTATTTGCCTAAAGAATCACACAACTTGAAAACAAACCCAAGACTGCTGGCCACAACAATGAAAATAGCACGGCTTTGGTATATCGGTGTTTTCAGTTGTCTCCCACACGTTCTCAAACGCCTTCACTCCTTACCTTGTATGTAACCTCTATCAGTGCATAACAAGGAGTGTTTGAGTCCACATCAACAGGTGTTAGGAGCCTTGGTTCCGCAGCCAGCACGTACAAGTGACGCAAAGCCTGAAGATGATACCTGTGTGTGGGAATAGGAAACTCAGCGCTGTACAGTACAGGCATGGAATAATCCCCAAACACCAAACCGCGCGCAGCTCAATAACCACCTACAGCTGTCGATTGAACTGAAGTGAAATTTGGAGTAATTTAGTAGGTTTTAAAAATTTCTTTACCATGGTATGCTTCAGCTAACAGGGCACGACTTCATGAATCTTAACTAAAACTGATTAAGAGTCATAAATGGACAGATCTTGTGTGAATTTTTTTTCTGCTGAGCAAACTAGAACAGCCAAGTCATAGTAGCACTGGGTAGGGGCCTCAGGAAACCTGCTTGCATTTCCTCACTGATCAACAATCACTACCATTGTCTTACATCTTCACTTATTTCTTCTGTTTTTCACTTTTTTTTTGGAAACCCACCAAAAATTTATTTACAGGGTGCCTAAATAAAAATTCTAGAGGATTTCTCTCTATGTAACCTCTATTGTAAGGAGATGATTTAGCTTGAAAGTTAAGGAAATACGAACCATAGCAAACCCTTACCGATTGTCTGTGCTGTGAACAGGAAAGTGAGGGTACAGAGCACAAAGGAGAGCAGCAATTGAAGAATTTGAAGTGCTCAGTGAATATCTGTTGAAAAACATTATCTGTTAGTTTTAGTCCTAACAAACACTGGCCACTACCACAGGTGTTCAAAATATTTTGGTCTCCCGCAAGAGGGAAGGACAGTAGCGAAGTGCAGACATGCAAGGAATTCACAAATGTGTTCCCATAGCAGGCAAAATAAACATGTAGCAGTAGGAAATAAACACAAGCCAGAAACATTCCTATGGCATTTAAGTAATGCACTACGTAGAAGACAAGAGTTTAATTTGTGATAGAAAATTCTTTATGAATGCGTGCGTTATTTAAAACAAAACAAAAAAGTAGTAAATTGTGCATTGCTCCAGCTTTTGCAGGAAGGGTGTGAAGAAGAAAAAACTGCCTTTGGAAATGGCAAGTTACCTTCCTCCTCCCAGAAAGAGAAGCCCCAAAGCCATGTGGTGAGCCAGGTGGAATCCGTAGTTCATCTCTCCACCCGTCTTCTTGTGCATGAAACGGCAAAGCTGAAGCACTTTCAGGTTTCCAGAGCCAGCCATCACCATTGCAAGAGACAGCAGCAAGACGCTCAGGCATGTTTCGAGATTATAGTGACCTGTCTTCATGTAGAACAGGGAAGGCATTATTATACTTCTGTGGTCAAACGCACGCTTCTGGTCGGTCTAATATGCTGCTCTCTACCCCAGAGTTTGAAAACCACACTCCACAGAAAGAAGGAGAGCGGAGAACCAGCAAAGTCCTTAACAATAATGATTCACAGCCCTGCCACATTCTATAAATAGCCTGTAATACAGAGAAGTAAAAGGGATGTTTTTGTTTGCATTAAGGCTTTAGTGAAGGTAATCAAAGTACGTTACACAACAAAGCCTCCTTTTAATTGAGAGAAAATTTGAAACAACTTACTATAGAAGCTGTTGGTGCTGACAAACATTTCAGGAAATCTGTCGCGTATTTGTACTGGAAAGAAAAGAAATGCATAGTAAATAGAGATACAAAGGACAAGCTACATCTCTGTGGATTGAAGGGAAAAAAAAAAAAACTCTTACCAAGCAGTTAAATGCTGCCAGATTTTCTGAACCAGCAAATCGAAATCCCAGTGACAAACATGCACCAGCAATGATGTAGACATGAGCTTGCCTAATAAGCAACATAAACAGGAAATGACTAAATGTTTCTCTTTTTTCTTAATCTAAGTACGCATCACAAACTTCTTTATAATAAAAGAAAGAAAAAGAGAAAAAAAGAAAGACCCCTGCTTTACAGAAAATAGAGAATAAAATTCCCCAAATATCGAGGGAGAGATTTCTTTGATACTGATATCTCTATAAAAAGTTCAGCTGCATTTTTTCAGAAGTAGAATTTGGCTTTGTACAATTTTCCTCTATCTGCAACCGATCTTTTACATGTTACTTACGCCAGTGTTTCTAAACTCAGGTCTTCAGATGAAGGCAGCTCTGTTGCATGAAGAGATATACTGTTCTCTCTTATGATCTATAAAAAAGCATAAAGGAGAAAAAATAATCCAGGGGAACCTCTCTAAACCCTCTAAGCATCGAGGGTTCATAAGTGATACAAAACAGGTCTGTTTCAAAGGAATATAAAAGCTAGCTTTTCTTCCACATGCTATTGCTCCATTGCACCGCTGACCCAGAAAGGACATCTTTTTAATGCTCATGTATCTGGTTCCTTAGATATTTCTAAAGCAATGGCAAGATTGTGTCAAAACTGTGATGTTGTTCATCACGGGATGAGACCTTGAGAGGCCATGGAGTCTATCTGAAACCTGTATTTCTGATAGATATTATTTAATTTGGTCTTAAAAATTCCACGCAACATATCTTGGAATATGGTTGATCTCCCTATTGTAAAGTTTTGCACCTCGCTTCTTGTCCAGTCAATGTCGAGGAAAGTTTTAATCCCTTTCTCTCTCTGGTATCGTTTTCTGTCTTGAAGAGTTGCATCCCCTCTAGCATGTTGGGATGGGAGACTCCCGTAATGGTCCAGGAATCCAATGCAATTATCACCTCTGTCATGTGAACATCAAATTTAAAATGCATCTTGATTATACTCTTTGGTCAAATAACACCTGGAACACCTCACAGGATGGAAACTCTGGTAGTCTTTGGTCCAAGCCACTGCTCAAAGGAAGGCCATCTTCATAGCTAGATCAGGTTTGCTTGGGCCCGAGCAAATCAAATTTAGCTTTGAATAACCTCGAAGATGGAGGTCCCGGGCTTCTCTTCTAATGTCTGACCGCCCCCACTGTGAACACTTTTTTTCCTTACATATAATCAGAAATTCCTATCTTGCAATTTGTGTTTGTTACTTTCATCTTTTCTGCCTTTCTTCAGTGGCCTATGAAGCTTTATTTGGCCTTAGTTTGATAAAAGAACAGTGTGGGCTTCAGAGCCCATAGTCTCTCTTAAACCAAATTAAGTTTCCTATATGAAGGAAATACTGCAAAACATACATTTTATTATGCAGTTTATGGAACTAAGGAAATGTTCACATGCAGAACAATTTGGCAAGATATAAAATTGGGAAGTAAACACATTAAGTGTAAAAATACCTACTTGAGGCACGTTGCTATTAACCCACTTGGAGTTGGGCAAGATGTCATCCCACAAAATCAGGCATCGAGCCAAGGTCTAAAAAAGTGATAAAGCCAAAACATAAGGAAGAAAAAAATAAAATACATCAATGTTATTTTTTAATGTACTAAATGCATCCAGAAGTGCAGACAATCCAGCTACCCATTAGCAGCTCCTTCACTGTTTCTCAGCCTTTGTATCAGAAACAACAAAATAGCTTTTATTTTAGGAGATGCAAGTTCTGCTTGTAGACAAAAGAACCACAGAATAAATCCTTGCAAAGTCTGCTCTCTGCATCTTTAGCTGGCAAACTGAGATGAAAGCACATTATGTACTTATAGTAGATGCTGAAGCCTAACTTGTTTTTTCAATTTGTGAAATTAATTTTAGAAAAGCTACAAAAAGATTAATTAAATGTTTAATTTAACACCCTGCATAAAATGTATCGTTCAAATATTTCTCACTAAATTCTGCGTCTCTCCAGTGCTGTGTGAGAAGTGAGCTGCCTTACTACAAGCAGAGATTGTTTGAAGGTATGATTCTGGCTGACAAGTAACAGAGTTACTATCTATATAAAGTGTTCTGCATGACAGGCATGTGGCCTGGACTAAAAAATTAAAGACATTAAAATAAGAAGTATTTTTAGCACCAGTAAATAGCCTGAGAAATGCAAGAAAAGAAAATCTCACCCTCAATAAAAGGAACTCTGGTTTTACAAAGTCCAGCAAATACATGGTATCTGGAGCCTGAAGCCAATCAGCAATGGATCTGCAGAGCACAGTAAAGGACCAGGGTTTCCAGATCATATTTCAGCAATGCACAAAATTGAGTAAGCCACAAAAAGCAAAGCCAACATTATGGCAGTTTAAACTCCTATTACAAGTTGCTGCAAAATGTTTGAGTAATTCCAAGGTTAATACCTGTTATTCGTCTTTAGGTAGATCATAGCAAGCGCAAGCGTGGCACCTGGACAAGTAACATCCACGTTTATTGTGTCTCCTTCCTGTGAAAACACAATGCATACTTTCAGACTAGTTGACTAGGAAGGCAACAGCCTGTAGTGATGTGAATAAGCATTCCAAGTCACTTTGTTCACTGAGACACAGACCTTTGTAGACTTCTAAGCTACCACTATTTTCTGCTTAAATGAGCAAAAATCATCAACACGTACCTTAATTTGATAACTGGGAGACTTGTGCTTCTCTCTGTGCATTCCTGCTTGGAACCGCCTGTGACCCCCAACCATGTACTGGTAAAGCTGCTCGGGAACATTGAGGTCTGACATGCCTATCAAATTACTGCCGTGCTAAGGAATGAAGAGGAGAAGAAATAATATGCAAGTGCCTTCCTATATGAGGAAAAAAATGCATTCAGCCAAAGGCAGTCGGAGGTCAAGGATGAAACAGTTCTCATTACCTCTGCCCCCATATATACTGATTCTTCTACTAATTGCAGTTGAAATGAAAAAGAGGCACTTACCCCCAGGCAAACCATGCCTAAGGCTAGCCCAGATGCAAGTGAATAGGACTCTCTGTCCGTGCAGTACTCCATTTCTGGTCCAGGTGGACGTCCTGGAGAAAAACAAAACAATGAAATTCATCTTTTAAAATTCTAGCTAAATAAACATTGCCTAATTAAGCATTACATTTCTAAAGAAATGAGAAAAAAATCTGTTCCTTCAAGAAAATCAGGGCAGTTCTCCGTGGAATTACGAATACTTGTCTCTTAACCCATCCATCACCAAATGGCAAACCCCTCCAGAAGCAGTATGTATTGCTAAAGGATATGGTTGGAGTTCAAAGACACAGTGAAAATGCCATGTTACAATTACATATACTTTGAAGATCTCTGAACCTATCCAAATGTCGTCAGTACCGTTCAAAAGCTGTTGCTAGAAAAGACTGCACATATCAGATTACCAGAAACATAACAGATATAATTTCACCCTTAAAATTTATCCCATTCTCTATTTAGTAAACCACACAGTCTCTTTTAACTAAAGTTGCACATAAACACGAACAAGAACTTAACTGTTAGAAATAAAATCAGAAGAACGATGCACAGAATGAGGACACAATTCAGATCAGAACTTTACTGTTCAGAATCAGCTTTCAAAGAATGCTGTTTGGAAAGCCTTAAACAACAAAATTAGGAACAGGAGAATTTACAAAATGACAACTGCACTTCTACCAACTTAGTGAGTCAACAAGACTGTCCTTGCAAGAGGCAAGTGTTTTTTCTCACCCAGTGCCTCAGCCTGGTTTCTGCAGTGACAGTTACTTCATGAACAGACATGAGAAACAACAGGCATCTGGGAAGCGCCAGATGCGTTGGGTGAACAGTGTGTAATAGATCTGCTCAAGTGCTGTAGAGGGTCAGGATTTTTGCAGAAATCTATGGCATCTGGCTTAGCAGGAATATGTAGTTACAGCAGTCCTTCTACCAAATAGTTGGCAGCCCCAGAAGCTCCAAACCAGTTTTATTCAGACAAAATTTCCAGATCGAATAAGCATGTAGGTCCAGCACTAATGCTGCTATTATTTCTTCTACTAAATTCAATGAATGTTCTCTGCTATACAAACGCACAGTTCACAGTAACTTCTGTTCCTTTCAAAGCAAAGGATGGAGTTTGGGAAGTGGGAGGTGCCTATTGCTGTGGCGGAGGCAAATTAAAAGAAAAGATACATTAAAACTTTCAGGTCCCCGATGCATTGTGGAAATCATGCACGTGTTGCGACTCTCCCAGTCCTCATCCTGTTTTTTTCTGTGTTGGCACCCACCTATTTCAGCCAGCAGAACCTCAGCTGTGTGCCTGTGAGCAGTGCCCTGATAAACAAGGCCTATTCCTATCACAGCAGCCACCTGCACATTGTGGGGCACATCCAGCTCCGTTGAAGTCGGTGGTAGCAGGGCAGGTATGTGGATGCTCAGAAGCCGCGTAATAGCCATATCCATTGTGCCCAGCTTGGCAGCAGAAACACCAAGCAACAGTCCGATACTTGTCATCTCATGGCCCTGAGACAGGAAACAAGTATCAGCAACCAAAGAAAGCAGGCATGTTCAGAAAAGGAAAGATGCTTGCCCCAGTATCTAATACAAGTCTTACATTCTCCAATATACACAGCTGCTGAACTTTTTGCAGCCAGCTCTTCAGGAAAATGTACACTAGCTGTTACGGGTGTAAGGGTATTTCCCAACTTTAAGATCTGATTTCAATCCAAATAGAAATTCTTACACAATGAACTGCTAAGCATGGTTATAATGTAGATATTTAGTTTCCAAAAAAAACCCCCACAACATTTGGGTTATTTAAAAACAAAACCTGAGGTTTTTGTTTTAAGAGGACCGTATCTCCCTGTTAGTTCATTATCAATCCCTTCCTACCCCCAGCCATATGTAACATTTATTCTTGTTTAAGTTTTAAAGGAAATATACATTTACACAACTTCTAACAATTTAAGGCAGGATTTCAAGAGCACATGATTTTCAGCCTTTTAATACACAGTCCATAAAATCTCAAGTCCCCAGCTCTAGCTCTGCAATGCACAAAGATTAACAAGAACTTTATCATACAGATTGAGTAGAGGTAATTCAAAGCATTCACCTATCCCAATGAGCTGTGCATCATCACAATATGGAAATATTTAGTGACAAAACTGCTGAAAAACTTTCAAACAGAAATAAAGTCCTGCACTACTAACATTAACAAAGCAATTCTGATATTCGCCCACACCAGAAAACTTCCAATTCAGTGTTTCAAAGAAATTTGCTGACCTTTCCTTTTTGTTCTGTTTTGTTTAAATAAATCAATAGCTTCAGGTATTTCTCTCTGTTGCTTATGAAAGAAGGCCTCACCTTTGTTAAGTAGTCATGTATATTGAGCGTGGCAAGTTTCGTAAGATGCCCATTGAGACCTAGAGCCATGAGGAAGCCTGCATATTCATTTGCTAGTTCAGCAATTTTGGGCTTGTTATAGACAATCCAAGCAGAGTCAATCTGTGAAGCAGGTGCTATCTTCAGCCCAGCAGCTACCCCATTGTGAAAGCTGGCCCAGCAAGCCATGTTAGGAGGCACGTCGATGTTCCCACTGTTCAGATCAACAGTAGTGTTCCTAGGAGGAGCACGGCCTGCCCATGACAGAATCATTAAAAGCAATTAGGTGAATCCAAACCCCTTCAGAAACAGCCCTCAACTTCAGCAGGGTGCCAAGTGAACAAACACTGACAGTGTGCTAAGTAATACTTCTGATCTGAAGACAGTCTTAGATATCTTCAGGCATGTCAGATGACAGAAGCACAGCATACTAGATAAACCAGCAATGAGGACTTTGCAGTATTTGCGTCCTGTATGACCCCAACACTGAACAGCTGTGCATCCTCGGGCAATTTATTTCACTTCTCTTTACTTGTCAGAATGTACCTGATACAAGGTCTGTGTTAGAAAATAACATTGGTCTTGACCATTCCAGGAGAAGACAGTAGAGAAGAAGTGGCAGATTCAAAACAAAAAGGGCTACTTCCTCACAAAGCTCACTTCACTATAGAACTCTTTGTGGAAAGGTACAGAAGGTGCTATAAAATTACAAGAGGTTCAAAAAACAGTGGGGTAACAACTGAAAGAAATTCCATCATGTTCTGTTAAATACTGAATTTCCTCAGAAGAAAATGCTGAGCAACATACCAGTTAGATTCAGCTTAGGGATGGGCAACTGCTCCGTTGGAACAGGATGATATGAGAACAAAGTGAACATTCCTCGTCCAACAGGCAGTGCCATGGTTCGCTGGCACAGCTGTAGCAGCCTGTTGGGGAGATCAAAGCAAAACCAAGCTAAGTGCTTAGTACATAAAAATATTCCAAATACATGATATAACATGAACCTACAGACAACAGGCACTGGACAGACTCTTTTTTTTCTGACTATGAGACAGCATGTTTTCTTCATTTCTTTAGTAGGTTAAACTTCTGAACCAAAATCTTTGATCCTTACAAGATTAATCTCAAAGATATACTTTAGCTGACATGATGTTGAAATCTGCCTCTATTTTTCCCTTAAAGCTAGTTGCTAGTTTAACAAATCCATGCTACAATTTAGCAGCCATCATCAGAAACAAGGTGAAAGGAGAAAGCAAAACAAAGTTAATTGCCATATGTGATCTTGCTATGACTAGTGATCACATCTAGTAATAACCTGTGTACAGAATTAATAATGTACTTCCAAGAATGCAGACCACAATTTTCTATGATTTACTCTGGAAACACTTTCTAGACTTGTTAGATTACTCAGCTTGTTAAGTCAGACAATAATTTGATGCATTCCTTTAGTTTTCTACTTCTGTAGAGTGTTTTGCATGTTAATGATGTTCCGAAGTTTGTTTTTTTATGCTTTGTTTTGTTTTTTAAAGAAGACATTTTTAAGACCCCGAAAATAAGTGAATAAAGAAGGAGAATGGGGTTGATTGCGAGGTGATTGGGCAAAGAATAGCTCCAATAGGAGATTTCAAGAGAAAGGGATGAGGCAGTGAACTTGCATTCTGTAGAATTAATTAGGACCCCTGACTTAAGTCTTGCTTAGAGCTAAGATTAGCTCTGAACGAAGGGCTTCTCAGTTTTATGTAGGGGATGGCCAATGCTTTGTTCTCTACAGATGCATGTTCTCTACAGAGTAGGTCCAGCTTATATTTAATACTTTTTAGGTGGAGAAAATGCTGCAGTCTGCTTTCAAACCCCAACTGATCTCAACATGCTGTCTGGAGTTCAAACTAACAGTCCTTCTCATATGCTGCTCCAATCCCAAGAGCCGTCCAAAGCAATACAGCACAGTTTTGGTGTACAACGAACTTCAAAGACTTGAATTATAAAATACAACCCTCTTCTGTGTGTCCCTCACTCAGGCCTGCCTACCTCAACGTTCAGTTCACACTAAAATACACCGCACCATTTGATTAGACATACTTAACTTTAAGCCACCAAAAATATTCACATTTTTTCACCTGAGTGAAATGCTAGTGAAAACCTGCTAGAAACAGAGAGAATTCTTTACCGGTTTTCTTTTTCTTCTATGTATTCATGGTCACTAGCTTCTGGCATCTGCACTACATTGACACGTACAGGACGGGCACTCTGAAGGAGTCTGCGTACTTCCTGCACTCTCAAATCCTCGCTCCATATTAGGGACATGACTTCCTCGTTCATATCATTCATGCCATCCTCATCCTCTTCTGATTCAGCTCCAGAGGGAATATCAGAGGACAGCACTGGGCCCACAGACTGCAAGGGAAAGAGAAAGAAGATCAGTCATTTTCAGTAGTGCACATGTATATTGCTAACTACCAGAAAGCCAGCAAATACTAACATAACAACCCGAGTGCACTCAGCGCAATTAGCTGCACTGAGATGGGTCTTGTAAATAGAATGGACTGAAATTTGTGCAATCACGAATGACACTGTTCATGCACTCTTTACGCTTATTTAGAAGGCCCCAAGGATTTCTGAACATTGTAATTGGCTATTTTTGCACACGTAAGCGGGATAAATAACAACTATCATGTCAGGAAGCAATGACATCTCAAATATGTCAAAGATATAGCAAAAGTTGTTGAGTGAAGAACTGAGAAGTGGGAGCTTGAAGAAGTGAAATAGCATTCTCTTTCTTTCAAAACTATTTCTTGTTTCAGAGCAGTAGTTGTAAAGGGCTTTCCCCTCTCTGCCTACACAGTTATCTATGACTACTAAGAAAATACATCTGATTTTTTTTTCTTCAAGTTCAGTAGTGAAAAACAGAAACCTGGATGAGCATTTCAATGTATATTCAAACAGAAGCTAAACTCAAAAAGGCACAAACGTAGTCCCCTGGTAACAACCTGCTCTTTGAAGTTCCAGTACCTACTGACCCTTAACCCATTCAGGGCTGCTGTTCTGCCTATTCTGTTTGGGCACATGCTTTGTTATTCTAATCACTGATGTTTTCAGGAATTAGGGCTTTAATTTGGATTTAATTTGGATTTCCCTACCCTCCCATCCCAATAATTCTGGAAAAAGCAAGCTACTTATTAAAATAAACAGCCAGCATGGCGGTAAATTCCAAATGTTTGTTGCTGTCAGTCAGCCTGGTTTTCACTGCAGTACCAGAATGATTTTTGAATTTGCACACGAGAGCTACATGACCAGAAAATACTGAAGCATTTCATTGCTTTGAAGCACTGTGGAAAAGCCCTCTTTCTTTGTAAGATTTTTAAAATCCTCATTCATGTCTCTGTCCCCCCGCAGTTTATTCACATCACACAAGTGATGCACAGGACCACCACCAGGAATGGCACAGATAGCGTAGGTCAGGATGCAACAGAGTATGCCCACAGTCTGCTTGACCTACACTTGCTACAACTGAGTCTGTCACTCTGCATAAAGCACAATTCTTTTTATTTTCACCAGGTTCCGCAGAAATAAACTTTCCTGCAGAATATACAATTTCCTTATGACCTGACAAAATAATTTGGATGTTAACCCTAAGGCAGGCCAGCCTCTTTCTTTTCTATCTTTCATGGATAAGAGATCCACTTAAAAGCAACAAGGCAAGTATTAACACAAATATTGATATGATAAATCTAAAAACAAAATGCAAAAATATTTCTCTAAATTGGTTATTTTTTCTGTTTCATACCTCAGAATTTCAGCAAGCTGAAAAAGAGACAATCACAGAGACTAGATAGAACATAGGGTCTTCCTAAGGCTCACTGGTAACACATGACACCAGGAGTACAAGTAGATTAACAGCTGATGAATGAAAACCAATTTCTTCTGATAAATATGCACTAAATCTCAATACATAACTGCACCACCCATATAGCCAGCGTCCGTTTTGAAACAGGAAACTCCACCCTGCCCTCCTGAGAAATGACAAACAATTTGGTGTTTGAAGATCACTTTATCCTTTTAAGGTAACATATATTCGAGGCATTGTTATAAAGTAAGTGATAAAATCAGATTTATCATCATTTTAAGATTCAGCACTGTTATAGTCAGGCAGAAGTTCACCAGCAGAAAATTGAATGCATTTTTAACGAGCAGTGCTACATCAGATTTGAACATATAATTTGTTTACTTTTCTTCTACATGAATAAAAGAAGCATTTAACTTTTCTGATATGTAGTTAGTCCAGAAGCCCCTGTTAAAAAAATCCAAGTAATTCAAGTAATTTTAACATCACTTCCAAAGCTAAGACAGCAAAAATTATCTCGACCAAGATGTACTTGAGAATACAAGTCTCTTTTCCTGACTTCTGAAAAAACTACGGATAATCCCTCTGCTACTATTAAGTGCATTTATACATGCCACTAGCCAGTTTTCAAGCAGAGTTTTGGATTCCACGGTGACCTCAACAAAAGACACTTAAGTGAGCTACAGCTCCAAGAGATGCTACTGATTCCCACCATCAGAAGAAAATATTTAAAAGAAAAACAACCAAAGACACACTTTTTTCAATTTACTTCAGGATACAAATAACTAAGCCCTTTTTCGAGAAAAAAAAAGGAGAGATATGAGAAGTGTATTTCAGAAAGCAATCCAGTTCTTCCAGCAAAAAGGGAGACCCCAGCTATGCCAACTCAAGAAGGAGCCAGACTGACAAATACACACTTTCTTCTCTGGATGGAGTACCAAAACCTCTCTAACACTTTTAAAAGGTGCAGTCATTTCGGAAAGGAGAAGGACTTACAGAGGCAATCAAATCAGGAGTTGGACTCGATGATCCTTGTGGGTCCCTTCCAACTCAGAGGATATTCTACGATTCCATGATTCTAAATTGCTCTGCAGGCAAAACTTATGAGCACTACGCTCAAATTAAGTTAAAAATCTGTTTTATTGACAGTTACCACAGCTATGCATGTACTCTTCCTGTGCCGGATGCTGTTTTTTATACTGAAACCCTCGTAAGCACGTAAACCCTGTGTTGCCCTCAATCTCGAATTCTGCACCTTCCCCATGCCATAAACTACACCACTGAGCATCAGCAGAAGGTCGAGAAGTTTCTGAACAGAGTGCTCTGCCCAATATCCAGTATCACAAAATCCATTTATGCCCACACTCACCGATTTACCCTTTTGCAGGTTCCCTTCACACGCCTGTTTGGACAGATCCTGGCGCCCAATCAGGAGACAAACTGCTTCTGGCCAGTCTGAGGCAGGCTGCTCTCGGCAATAGTATATTGCATCTCTAATAGGAAGAGCTACACCAAACGGCAGAGACTCCAGATCTCTTAAGGTGAAACCTTAAAATTAGTGAAAATAAAAAGAAACTGTTTTACCAAGACTAGATAAAATGTTTTTCGTACTATGCAATCATGAGACTCATTTACAATTATTACCATTTCACACAATGATAAAAGCTGCTCTTACCAACATTAGTCATCCAAATAACTAACTTCTCAGCCAGGCTGGAAACAGATGTGCTGTGTCTGAAACTACATCTGTAAAATAATGGAAAATAAAGGAGAAGCCAATAAAAACTAGTCAAAAATTCAGCAGAAAGTAAAAAATTCAGAGTTTAAAAAACGTACCGACTGTCATCCTGTTCTGTTTGCTGTTTTCGTTGTCCTAGGAGAGACAAGGCCATATTACTCCCATGTTCTCCAAGCAAAAGGACAGCATGTAACAAACACAAGACACTAGGAGATATTATGATGGCATCAAAGCATCTTTACCTGATGTAATCTTGTACAAATAATGGGAGGCTTCATTAGATACAGCACTCTCATCACCAAGTATGTACAAAGCCACACTCTGGATAGGAAAGAGACACCATAATATAGCGTCACTCAGTTTGCAGGTATTGCTATACTACCTATCACAACAAGCAGAAGGTAACTTTAATAACTTAAACAGTGAGATGGGTTTATTACGAAAACATCATTAAGTAAAAGTTGAAACAACTGAAACAAACTTTTATGCTTTAGATTTCTAGACTGAAGTTTGGAAATATAAACCTTGAAAAAATTAACTGAATTTTCCCTAATAATTGTTTCAAAGGTAAAAAGAAAAAGAACTTCAAAACTGAAATTTTAAGTGAAAGCATCAGCACTTTAAACGGTCTCAGTGCTGCTGCTTCGTCCCTCCACACTTTGAAGCAGAGGACAGGCTGAATCCTGGTAGCTCAAATTAGAGACTGCAACTAATCCTGGACACTTGGGACACAGCAGAGCCTCACCACTCTGTTTTTCTCTTCAGCCACCTCAGGCTCAACATCTCCACTCTGAATCCTGCACTGACAATTTTTCTCCATAAACACTTTGTGAATAAGCCATCAAGGCTGACCTGAAGATAACATCAGCACTAATAACTACTCATGCAGCTACATATTTATGTTGATACATGCCCAAGAGAAAAGCTGGGAAATTCTCACTCACAAAATACAGTTAACTGAGTTACATTATTACTTTGCACATGCCACTACTGCAAACCACAAAAAAACATAAGCAGTGAAGCATAGGCCATGCACCCTGTGCTCACAAGCTCTTCTTCCCAGCCTCAAATACCTCCTCCCCCCTGCTAAAACCCATCCACACCCTTCAGTAATATTAAAGTCATAAAAGAGAAGATGGGACTTGCAGGGATTTTCTCCACTAAATGCTTGTTATTCCCCCTGGAGAGAGGTTGACTCCACTATATTGCAGGGATACTAAGAGAATTTCATGCAGACAGATGAGGTCTACTTAGTACAGCGCAGCAACACTCGGAGATGCTTAAGTGTCCAAACAGTACAGCTACAGACGTGCTCCTCAGCGGAGTTATTTATCACAGGCTCAATACTGCTCCAGTATGCTCCCATTGTTTCACACACTACGATTAAACCCTTCATTATTTGACTTCCCATTGAGGGCACTTCACTCACAGGAAATTAAGCAAGCTGGGGCAAATCCTGGCCACAGTGCTGCTATGCTGACAGAAGAAAACACATCCCCTTTGCCAAAGTACATACCACTACTACCAGCTTGCTCCTTTCACAGATTCCTGGTAAGTAAGGATAAGGCTGCACTCCTTCTCCCTTCAGACAGGAACTCAGCCACTGAAAGATACTCGGAGGCTCAGCAGAAAAAAATGAGGGATGGTGCATGAAACCTGTTTGGACTTAATCATATGAATAGTAATGACACTGAGTTCATGGCAAATGCACAGAATTCTCTACTATTCCCAAAGCAAGCCCTACAGTACTTCTTTTGTACAACTAGAGAAACACAGTATTTCACCAAAACATTATAGATCATATCTGCCTCCTGTTAGATGGAAGTTTATAGCTAGACAGTAAAGAAAGCATGAGACACCTTTCTGTTTTTCAAGAAAGAAACTCTCAGCCCACAGTGAAAAGGAATGTGTGTAATTAGTAATTTTCAAAAACCTCAGGGGAACAGTCTTGTAATTCAACAACATTAAATTGCTTAAGTGAGAGAACAACCTAGCTATAACCTCTTTGCCTTCCCTGTCCACAAATATGAGTAGCAAAGCCTGACCAATATTATGAGATTATATTTGTTAGGTCAGGAAAGACAGTAGTTTGTCTTACATGACTAGCAAACTTCAGCTGGTAGTACACTAAACAGATGCACAAACAATATATGACCTTATTTTAACTTTCATGATTGTGCTTTTAGCTCTGATTTAGTTTTTATGAACTATAAACTGAGAACCTGCCAGCCTATAGATACTTTTCACAGTAGAGTCACATGTCACTACCAGGCTTTTCTACAGCTCTCAGCCAGCCTGAGCTAGGAATTTGCTAGGATAAAACCATCATTCCCTCCCAGGTCCTTGTTCTGTGAAGCATCTCATGAGGCACCAGACTGAAGGCACCAGCTCATGACTATACTGTTCTAATTTCACTCCGATCTTCTTAGGAGACTATTAAAAACAAAGGAACAAGGCAACCTCTACACTGTGAGCACAACTTCACACGTGGGGGATAAGTCCTGACCAGCTTTCAAGAGAACAGTTACCAACATGCTCAGTATTAGAAATAATTTGTATATCACTACCACTGAATACCCAGCTTCACACAGCTTTAAACTCACCTTGATCAATTATGCAAGTCTGTCTGGAGCTTTTTACAAGGGCTGGATAGTCTCTGTAGTAATAATCTATGTAAGCTTCAAGTTTTAAGTCCCTGGAATGAAAGAGATCTGAATTACATTAGAGGGAAAAACAAAACCCCAAAAAACCCTCACACCTTCCTGCATTTCTCTGACATTTTCTGTTGAGTTATTTAATGTTTGTGTATGCACTAGATACAAGGAGTGAAGTTTTGACTTCTTTAACTAGGACTGTTCATGGGCATTGTCACTCTCCTAAGCAATGAATCTGTATGCTTTATTTTCCCCCAGCGCACTTCTCTTCAACTGTCGTTCTGCTCTGTGCCACACCACCACCACCACCTAAGGTGTAACAACTGCCATCAGAGCTTCCCCCAACTTTTAACTGTTAAAGCTAAATAACGTGCTGTGTTATCTGCAAGACATGAATGCATACAACAGCTTCCAGCTCCAAAAGATATACCGTCTTTCATTTCAGACTTGCTTTTTATTGGCATGATAGAATAAAGGACAGGCCAACCTCTTCAGCACTAGGGACTAGATGCCACTTCTGGAAGCCATTTAGTCAGCCAATGGTAGTGCTGGGGGAAGAGTCTATAGCCATAGAAAGATTTTGGTAGAAATATCAAATATAACTTGGGGAGACATTACTGAGTCTTTTGTTTATAAACATATCTGTCTGTATGTGTGTCTCTCTGTATGTATGCAATGCGGTCTGGAGGTGGTTGTGGAAGACATGAAGATGCAGTCACTGGCTGCAGTGAAAATGACACAACAAACAAGAGTACTTGACAGGGCTCATGAGCTGAGCTGAGACAACGCAGGAGACAAAACATGAGCTGTTCAGGACACACAGAATTTTAGCTGCCAGGGAGGCAGCACAGCAAACAAAGCATGTACTGCTCAAATTTCTTGTCATGATGATATGGTATGGTCATGTAAAACCAGAACACTGTGAGATGATAAGTTGTACTTTTTATTTTTTCCTGTTTGTGTGCAGTTTTTTTGTCTGGTTGTTTTTTTTTAAGTCTCATGGGTCAAATATAAAAAAAAAAAAAAAGGGGGGGAAAAAAAAAAAAAAAGGGGGGGAAAAAAAAAAAAAAAGGGGGGCAAAACAAAAAGCAAGAAATCGCTAAATGGAGAGGACTATGGTCAAAACCGAGGACTGGAAGCCAAGAAGGTCTATGTTAATTCTACTTCTGCCAGCAGCAGGGTTCTCCACATTCTCTGATCTACAAAATCTGTTGAGCACACTTATTCACTCTCCCTTTCTGGTACCACAGGGATAAAAGCCATCCACCAAGAACTAAGATGTGTAAATCATGCTGATGTTGGCAAGTGGCAAGAACTATACAAAAGATTTGCTAAAGCAAATATCTTTAACCATGATTTATTCATTTTCTTCAAAAATAAGAAAAGTCTGTTCCACTTCAGTTAATCTGCCAATTCCCCATTAAAAAAATACACAGCCATCATCAAGAGACGCTGCACAATATACAATATCTGTGATTTGTCAGTTTGGCATACCTGGCCAGCTGAACCAGAAGAACAACAAGGGAACGAATTCCTTCTCCCATTAGACTATTCAGTTTGAGCTCCTCATAGATCAGGTGAAGAACAAAGAAAATAGCAGGAATATGGGTAAAAAGGAGGGTTGAAGAATCCAGGCTAAGGCTCTGTAAAAAGTCATCCTTTGGAGCTGAAACTTCCAGAGGGTCCAATCTCAAGGCTTTGGCTACAGGATGAGACTCAAAATTCCGATGGTAATCAGAGCTCAAGAGGTATTCCCAGTCCTAGACCAAACAGGAGAAAGAGGCAGAGGTTCCACAGTGAACAAACACTTCCAGCAAGAGAACTCCAAAGCACCGTTGCAGAGGATTGTTTTTCCCCTAAACCAATACAAATGTGACTATTCTATGGTAAATATGCCACACAAACCCTGCAAGTTACACAGCACAGAGATTCAAGCATTAAGTTACATCCTTGTTTTTTTCCCCCTCTTAAACCAAGCCTTACATTTAAGAAAACATGACAAAAGAAGGCTGATTTAAAGTGCCTTCTTTGCACCAGTAATTCTGTGCATGACACCTCACTGAGTATTTATGCCATTCACCCAGTACTCCCAGTCTTTGCACCTCCCCTGTCACAGCACATCGGGCATTAGATCTTAACTTTTGTTTCATGCAGAGCGTAGCCTGTAACCCTGTGAGCTCACTGAACTGTCAACCCACAAAAAGCTAACGGCATGACTGAACCACCGTAGCTTGTAAGCCTCTCACAATGGAATGCTAGTAAGCCTCATCCACTTGGCTATGTAAGAAAACTTCCGACTCCTGCCTAGGCAAAACCCGGTGAATGAATCTTGAACACTTTACTAAATTCAGTGAGAATCAGTGCATTCAGTGAAGTACGTAATTTGATGCCCCTAACTTGCTAAAGGTGCTGAGTGGACAGGAGAGTAAGCCAACTTTATTTTAAAAGGATAAAGCATCTAGGAGACATTTGACATTGTCAGGAGACTGCCTGGGGTTGCTTTGTAATTCATATTCAATTCATTCCTGAGTCCAACTTACTTCTCTAGAATTGGGACCCTGACAAACAAGGTCACACGATACAGCCACAGTACAGGGCAAAACAACTTTTCTTCCCCCAAACGCTTGTAATCCCGGGTGAGCTCAGATGAAATGCACTACTTAGAGGCTGTTCCTCTGGTTTGCCTTTAAAAAAAACAAATCAACCCCCCCCCCCCCTTTTATTTGTAAAAGAGAACCATTTCTTACTTCATCTGACCCTGTTTCTGATGGCCTAGCCTTCTTTGGAGCAATAACTGGTGAAAGTGACCCTTCAAAATCAAGCTGTAAGAAATAAGAAGACCAAAAATAGTTCACTATTGAAATGTCCAAGGTTGCATAAGTAAATCACCAATCGTATTTCTACTTTGCTTTCATGTAAAACACATATTGCAATTAGATTTTTCTATACACCGCTAATTAGTCTAGTGTATGGTGCATGAACTTCACTGTTTGACTGCCTAACATTTGGTATTTACTAGGACAGAGGAAAAACTAGGGATGAGCTAATGCTACTAATGTGGATATAATGTAATAGCATTCATTTCAGCAGTACACATATTCCTGCTTTTTCTTCCCCGACCTCCGGTGAGTACTGCAAATGTACTTGCTAGCAGGAAACTCACTCACAGAAAACTCCAACTAGATTCAGTAAAAGGGTTTGAAAAATAGAACTTTAAATGCTGTAAACTGCTGGGAAACTGCAGGGAAAATCCTCTTTAGGAAACAGGAATCTGCACTGTGATCTGTGCTTCTAAACAAAATAGGCTTAATATGGATTACTTGAATTAAATCTTTAGTGCATCAGTGTTAGTTATGAAATGGAGTAAAGTCTCCATAATTTATTTTTATCTGACCAGCTGGTGGTAAGTACCTTATAAACATATAAGTCATGATAAACACAGACTAAAACGTATACCTGAAATTTAGAAATATAGAATTGATTCAGTGGCATCTTGCTATTTAAAACAAGATGCAATCTATTTTTGACTTCAGTGTCTGTCTAACCATTTCACATCTTGAAGAATTATCAGTAGTGTTAACATAAGCTAGGAAAACAAACATATACGCTTGCTTACATTACGTGTCCAGGCCAGTCTTTCTGTGTTATAACCCATCATGTTCATGAGACAAGTTACAAATAAATTCCATTCTGAATGATAACTTGGTCCTCCTGGAGCATTATAAGCATTGTACCACTTGACAAGCATCTGTACAGCTATCTCCTTGGGCAGGATAGCTTTGACCCCTTGCAGACATCTTTTCACTGATTGAACAGAAAAAAACAATGTTAAACTGTTTTCCATCTTACTTCCTGATACTACTCATCCAATCAGTGCTATAAATCTCTACAGTTCTTGGACCTACTTTTAACTCTCCAGAAACTCTTTCAATAAAAGCCACACCACACAACCTGTTGTTCCTTCAGTTCAGGTTAAATACAGCCTCTCTAATTCACCACACAAAGGCGGGGGGGGGGGGGGGGGGGGGGGTTTT